>JAYKKI010000039.1:600000-1027500 GCA_039881145.1 Druceiella hillmani | reverse complement strand
TGGGTTAATAAGATGCATTACTTTGCCAAAATTTCAAGTCTGTGCTTCAAATTATTTCTAAGAAAGTCGAATATGATTATAAAAAAATTAACCAGGTTGCCTAGTTTATCTTTCATAAGCGAGATAAGTAGTACACATTTTAGAAATTGACATTTAATAACATCGATATTTTGTTCTTACAAATTTTGCATGGGTTTCTAAAAATTCATATTATATTCATAATTGAGTAATTTCGGAAATCCCTTATTATTGAAAACAATCAATTTAAAATTACCAGCGAAATATGGGAGGAACATATATTTTGTATATTTTTAGTACATTGCTGAACATATAACATCCAAAGTTATCAACGAAATATTTTCGGGGCCTTTATAATTAATCTATTCACACGATATTCCAGACTATCATTGAAATAATAAAAAAATATTAAGTAATTTATTTGCTCCACCAAAATTCTCAGATGAATCTTTTTCAGTTTTGGTTGTTGACTTCAAGTTTGCTGTAACGCAATGAGAAACAGACACATGCGTGATCTCATAAGGGTTATGTTTTTTCTTTTTAGAAACAAAACCCTGAAACTAGCTTTCTTCCTTATATTTTGATTTTATCTGTTTAAAAAAAAAAGTGATATTATTACAAAATAAATGACCATTCACTCTCCAGATTCCGCATCAGAAAGTCATCGTCAAGCTTTAAATTTAATCTGAAAAATTTCTGCGATTTCCAATTGGAGAATTTTGTTGAAATTAAACCCTTTATTTAATATTTACTTTTCTCAATACAATCGTATTTTTAAAAATAAAATTGTGTTGATCTTATAATATTTTGTAGATCCTCATGCTAGTAATTGTAAAAAAAGATTGACTTTTATTGAATATAAGAAATGCGCGCTGCGGGAAACCTCACATCCTAAGTATTACTATTTAAATCTATATTCAAACTAATAAATTTTTTTTTTCTCTCAGAGCACTCTTAGTAATTTTTATAACTTTTAAATACTTAAAATTAATTAAAATATGTCTTCGACATTTATTTGGTAGTTTTATTTATTTTATTTTATTAAAATGACGTCAACGTAGAATAATAAATATTAATATTTTTACAGTATATTAATTAGGCTTTTATCAATTGGCCAGGCGAGCTAACTAGAATGGCTACGTACAAGAATTTTATTTTCCACATCCAGATTTATGGAAGATGAGATAACTATTAATATCTATTATTCTTTTGCCTTTTGACATGCACTTTGATTGGCTTAATTGGTTTCCTGCTGTAAATTAAAACACGGAGTAGAAATTAAGTAAATACAAAAAAGTGAATTCTTAACACTTTCTAAAACTATTGAAGTGCTTGCTTCTTTCGTCCTTTCCAAAATGCGTGAAATCTAGAAATAAAGAATTTAAAATTTATTAGAAATTATTAATTGAATTGAGAACCAATAATAAATATGACAATTAAGGATAAAGTAAATTGTGGGCTAGTCCATAATAAATTAAATTTTTCTAGAATACAATTATGCCTTTCATTGAATCGTGACAAACCATCTCAATATACCGACATTTTAGGGGCGAAAAATGTGACAGTTCTTCCTTCCACTCGTGGATATTGCCTTAAAGCCACATCTCTACTATCTTTGAAATAATACAGCATCACATATCAAATATTAGAAAATATCCTTGTACTTTAGTAATATGAAATATAAGTTAGCAAAAAAATTACTCCGTTTAATCCCTAATTTAGAGGGAAATATTTTTGATTTCATTGTCATTTATACTATAAAGTCATAAAAATAAATATTTAGCATTAAATTTCCTTTAATGATACTAGATAATGCTGCATATTCTAATTTTTCCCCATATATTTTTTATTATAACCACGTGAATGAAGCCGTGGGCAAATTTAGTATTTATAAATAAAACTTCTTTTATACATTTTGTAAACAAACTATTTTAAAAATAATTATGGAAAAATAGCACTCGTGGCGTTTAATTCGTTTGAACATATTCGGAATTCAAATGAAAACTAACAACAAATGAACGAAATAATTCAAATACTTCCCTAGAGTTTACTTAATAAAATAATTCACTAGGTCGAACAAGTGAAGTGCATTAAGCAGTTTAATAAATGGAATGAAATCGAAAGTAATAAGAAGATAGTAATAAAAAGATTGAAATATGATTAACTTGATTATGAACATAACGCTAAAATAACGAGGACTGAACAATTTTAAAATTATAAAATATACACGCATTTATATAAAAACCTATCAAAAATGAATAAAATCCACTGTTTTAGGTTCTATATACATTTAGGCAGTTACAAACATTAAAATTTACGTAGTATTTCTATACCCTTATATTCAATTATTTCAAACGCTACCCCATATTACACAAGGATTTAAAAAGATCGAGTTCCTGTTACCTTCCACCCCCGTCTCACCCTGAAAATTTCGATATGAATATTTTTTAGTGTAAGACTTTGAAGTATCTTTGTAATTATCACGTCCCGGCGCAGAATGAAAAGCTGTTATTAAGAAATTAACGGAATTTCTTTTGGTATTGCATTAATCTATTATGTTTTTTCTTACAAATTAAAGAAAAGGAAATTAGCATTTTACTGTTTTTCTCCCCATTTTAAAGTATAATTGCTTCCAAAAAATCCTCTAAACTTGTCCCACTTTAGCGAATTTGGCTTGGAATAAGTTGCATAAACCTGATTTCATTTCCCGATTACATACAAAACTAACAAAAATAATGTCATTGTAATATAAATAAATGACGGGTCTGTTTTTACATCAAAATTTTTGTACCACATTTTGCCAAAAAATTATAGTAAATTTGATAAAAATAGAGACAATTAAATAAAACTACGTGATGTAGTATTATTTCCACTTTCTTTAAGTTCTTTACCACGACTTATGTTTCGCTGTATTACAACATCTTCAGGTGGGCTATTAGCTTGTTGTAACAGATGTGTCTACAAAATTAAAGACAAATATATTAAAAAATAGAGACTTTTAACCAATAATGTAACTATTACTACTAGTACGAATAAATCGATTTGGGCAACTACGCAATTTTAACATTAGCATAAGCACCAATAATATTATAAGCTAAATTTTCTAGTAATACGAGGGAAATATTTTCTCATTTTATTTTGAATGCTAAATAAATATATGGTTTTCCCTTTCTAAACGTCTAAGATTTGTTTTTAAACGGAGGGTACTAAAACTTCGTTATTTGTTGCCAGCATAAATAATTGAATTCTTTACAGAGAGACTCAGTTTATCTAAACAAGCCTCATAAAAAATTGTCGTATTTCTCTCAGAGTACTAAATAGTTCCAAGGACATAGAGACATTTATTAGGTGGGTCGCATTTAGGGTCTACGTGTATGTCCTATTAGGTATACGAGTTTATCCTTTTCTATATAAAAAATTCTCCTCTTGTACACCTAAAAACATTACAGTTAGCTTACATCCCTGTCAGACTACCTCTGTAAACTGTAGGCAGTTGATAGCATATGAATAAGATCTCATGTCGCTAACCTATTTTTCGTTAGACCCTTTACCATTGCCAAACTTACTAGATGCAAATATTCAATGTCGAAACTTACATTTTGAATAATCTCATCATTGTAACCAAAGATTTGTAATAAAACTCTTGAGGTTAAAATACTATATTTTTAATATCAAAAAGTTGTGCATAATTAAAAAAGAGTAATAATTATATAAATAATATGTATAATTATATAAATGCGATATTATTTTTATTAAATTTATAGCAAGTTTGTGGCGTTCTTAGTAACGTATCCTACTTTAATACCAATGGTACTAAAAATGGATAAATACAATAAATCAATTAATCGTTTGCATGTGAATCACTGACTTTTTGGGATTCCAAATCTCAAAAGGAAAAACTGAATCCTTATGAGATCATTCACTTGTCTGTTCGCCCATCACAGTTATTCTTCACAGAATCAACTTGACGAAGAAAATTACAATTCGACATAGCAGTAAAACATATAAACGAGTACATCTCAAAACCTACACTCCAGAATATTAATTTGGAAATTTTAGAGGGCAAATTAAATACTCGAAATGTTTTATTTCCAAGTTTGAAGGCGCTATTTCTAAGGATTACAGATACGTTTCTTTAAAGTTTATTTTTTAGAACTTCAGCAATATGCCAAAAAAATATGTCCCGCATCTTATTTTTGAAACTACCCAACCTATAATTATGAAAAATATGGAATTTTAGAAGTTCACGCAGAAGTTGTAGGAGAAATATGGCGATGATTTTAGATGTAATTTTTTTTAATATGCACCATATTTTACGTCTATGGAAGATATGATAGGCAATACATTTAAGTTTTTCCATGTTTACAACCGATTCTCACAGAAACCCTGTGACGCATAGATTTGGAATTTGGCGTAGTAATACTTCTTAAAAACCCAAATTTTTTCACTGGTTAGCATTTTTTAAATAACCATGTAAGGATTGAAAAAGTTACAAATAAAGGTTTAAATTTTTTTTATGTTTATGTATCATTTGGTGCTTTCTTATAATTAGATAAGACTTGTTATGAGAAACAAAAAAAAATTATTTTAATAACTTTAAATTTCACATTTCAAAAAATATATCAAAATAGAACATCCTGAAATTAGGTACCGAGATAAAACCATAAATTCCGACTAAAAGGTTACAGATAAATTGTAGCCTAGATCTCATACATAACCCAGATCTTTTTTAATTCCGCACCATGTTTTAATACCTGTTACATGTTAGGCACCATATATTCATTATGAAAAATTAATCTGTGTAAGCAATTTCATTGAAACACAATGTACCTTCAAACACCTCTCAGTGTCCAAAAATTTTTTACGAAACTCGGATGGTGCGAATTCTATTTAAGAATGAGTTTTTTTCATAGGTAACCTAGGATTTGAGAACTATTTCTCAGGCACTTTTTGTAACATATTTTAATAAATATTCCCGAAATAAATAAAAAAGTCACTAAATTTATATTTGTCCCATTTTTGAAGCTAAAAAAACACTACTTGAAACTTTTATTCACTATATTTTTGTTACTATCAACTAGCAATATGCAATATTTACTAAAATTAACATAAATATTTACAATAAATTCGATAGAAAAACTATGCATTCTTGAATATTTAAAAAGGTTTATCCATCTAGGTTTATTTACAAACATTTTTTAATTAATCATAAATTTTCATAAATACACTTACATTCGCAAAATATACAAATCAATATCAAAACCTATCGCAGTTATAAACAGCCATTGTACTACAGGAAGAAAAATTAAAAAATGTTAGCTTAACTGGCAAAAACTAAGCGATAAAAATGGTAATTTTTAGGGTTCTAAATAAGCATTCCAAATTTTTTTAGACCTGATCGGGTAAGAATGCTTTAGAAAATATAAAATTATTAAGGTAATTTATTACGTGACCGTTGAATGACCGTGAAATGTTTATGAAGATATATCTTCTTTGTATAAACCCACTAGGTGTAAATAAAAACGTGTATTTGTTAAAAAATAATAACTGAATAGTATAATATTTAAAGTCTTCCCATTTGAATAAAAAATAACCTTTTTTCCTGAATACTAATCTTTACCGAGGTTCGATGAATGGCTATTATACTTAAATGCTCTAACATTTGTTTCGCTTCACTAATTCTATGCATAATCAAATTTTTTCAAACGTTCCTTAATTACGTCTTTCAACATTTTCAAAGTTTTCTTTTCCTGTTATCTTCTATTACATATTGTTGTTCCTTTCTGATTAACTTTATATGGCCAAATTATTTTCTCAATACTACTTTCTTTATCTTCGTATTCACAATTCGTTCGTTATCATTACACACATATACTCGTATTTATTCCACATCATTTATAACTTACAGAGAGCCATGATTACTTTTCTCATTTACTAAATTAATGCTTTTCAGTCTATAACAGAGCAGTAAAATTTTGAATATTTTTTTCCTTTATTAGTTTTATGATCAAATTAAAAATATGAAATCAATGTACGTCTCTAAAGAATAAAAAAATTTTAAAGAAATATTTGAAATAAGTCGGAACAAAAGCTAATACAATTCTAAAAAAATGTTGTTATATTCAATTTATTGCAATTTTATTTGAACAAGTTGGGACAAAACATTCCGATTTGTTATGTAGAATAATAAATTTTATTAAATCTCTTTTGATATAAGCAAGGTTTAGTTGTAGTTTAACTAAGAAATTTCGTGGAATTGAATTAATGCAACTAATTTTAAATTATATTGAGAACAAATTTGAATGTTTCGAGTAACGAGCACACTTTTCCAATGTACACTTATGAAACTAACCTATAATCAAACGCTATGACAAAAATTCATGTTGCAAAAATTTAGGAGTTAGAACAAAGAGAGAGATAATTAAATATTAATGAACTGGTCTTTTATAGAATTGCATAAAAGTAATGCTAGTTGAAATTGATTTGAAATATTATTTGAACTTCAAAAGTTACTTATATGTTTGACTGATTGATTAAATAAAATTAAGATCTGTATAGTATGCCCACTTATTTTGTTATAAATTATTGGGTGAACATAAAAGTAATGTAGAAGGTACCCTGTAAAGTCGAATTATCGATATAAAGGGAATTAACAAAGTTTAACGTAATACTAATTAAAAAAACTACACATACATACACACACATACAGGCATATATATATACATATACACATATACATACATACTCGTATACACATATATTAAATATGAACATTGTGAAACAATTAGATAATTATACATAGGTCAACGTAATGAAAGTATTAGGAAAGATTACTGCGAGAAAAATATTTTGACGATATCAATAGGACAAAAAAGTTCATACACCGCTTCCGAAATAACAAAGTCTAGTGAATAGAGTAAATAGATAATTTCATACACCCCTTCAGAAATAACGAAGTCACAACATCTTTTGTAGTAAATAGATTAAATAGATAATTTCATACACCGCTTCAGAAATAACGAAGTCACAGCATTTTTTGCAGTCAGGACATCTTTGGTAGTAAATAAATTATTCCTCTTTGCTACTGAAAAAAAGCAGATGTCGGAATTGGCCAAAAAAGAAAGTTATGGCTAGAAATTTTTGGGATTGCAATGGAATAATATTGATCGATTATAATGAAAAGCGTATCAATATAATCGGAGAATATTGCGTAATATTACTGGAGAAATTAAAACAAAACGTTGACAAAAAAGGGACAAACTGACAAATGGAATTTCTTAGTATTGGTCCATCGATTTTACAGTATTTGATTTCAAATTTGAAAGTGGATAAAGTATTTTCCTGGCTATAAAAAGTGACAAGAAAGCAGTTTTAGCAAATCTTTATCAAAGAGTAAAATCTGTTTTTCAGGAGGTATGCGTAATTTAATTTGAAAGTGTACGAAATTTGTTAAACTATATGGACTTTTACCAAGAAAGGATGTTTACAATCCTGCAACTTTTAGATCTCCGACCGTAATAGGTATGTTACTTAGATATTTTTAAACCATTACTGTAATTATTCTAATATAATCGTAGAAGCTTAATTTATTATACATGGAAATTCATACTAAAAGTATGTAAAATTTTTTAAAATTCGTCGAATAATCGTTTATGTTCACTTCATTGTTTGGATTTATTACTGGTACCGTATTTGTAATTTTAACTCAATTTTACCGTACGTGAATGATATTGACCTTTAAGATAAATAACTTTTATAACGTACTTAATTTATGACTACTGCTGATTGTTTATTTAAGAAAATAATTTATCGACTCATAAAACCGTCATGAAGCTTGCAAACAATCGGGTTCACTGTTTATAACAGCTGGTTTCCGAACGTCGTGCCAGCGCGTAAATTATTGCTCCCGAACACCCGGTGCATTAATGCAACATTCACATTCGTCGCACGTGTTAAAATTATGAAACTTAAATTAAGTTTTTTCTTGAAAAACTAATTAATTGTCCTTTAATTGTTTTCAACACTCTTCACTTACAGCTCTTCATTATACTTATGGGTATGGGGTTTTAGACTAAGGGCACATGATTGAAATAATTTGTTCGGAATATGGCAAATGCGTGATAACACAAAAAATATTACTTGCTTAATGAAATATTAAGATTGACTTAGAACATTGTATCCAGATTTAGGTTTTTCTTCAATAATTTCTTCCTGAAAATTTTTCTCGTATTTTGAATGTATTTGGCGTTAATTTTGTAGAAATTCATTATTCGCAATTAAATAAAACTACGTGATGTAGTATTATTTTTACTTTCTTTAAATTCTTTACCACGACCTAGGTTTCGTTGTATTACAACATCTTCAGGTGGCCTATTAGCAAAGATGTCTTTGCTAATAGCCCACCTGAAGATGATATATAAACTCTTAAAAAAATTTAATGGCACGCAGTATTTCTAAAATTTAAAATGTTCAATATTGTATGTATTCGTTAGAAGTTTACGTTTTCTAAATTCGTTCAAAATTTATGTTGATTGTAAATATTCGTAATTCTGTAATTCAATTAATTGGTAGGTTTAGTATGTCATGTATAAACATATAATAAAAGTATAGAATTAGCCTGTCCGTATATTAAAGTTATTTACGGAAAAATATTCTTAAAGCAACATAACAAAAATAACAGAACACAAAACTAGCCTTTTTGGAATATTTGTTTGTTTGTTTATGCATTCATCACGTTAAAATTACTGTATCAATTCGAATGTTTTCAAGATAATGTAGATATAAAGTAGTGTAATTTTTATTTTTAATTTAAACTGTTTTCTTCATTAGAATATTTGGAAATTTAATACTTTAAAAATTAATTTACATTACATTAGCACAATAACAACACAGAAATGCCTAGCTATCTGACGCGTAGTAACCACATAAATGTGTAGCGTTACCTTTGTATATTAACATTTTAATATTTTGTGAATATTCTCAATTTAATAATTTTTGGTAGATTTAGTATTAGGTAGTTAAAAATTATTGATACGTATTTTATTATCTATACCTATAATAAAATTGTGATATTGATGTTTCGGTACATTGAAGATTCGGTACATTTAAGAAAAAAAATATGAAACAATAAAATAAAAAGAAAATATAACTATAGTTTTTTAGAATGTTTGTTTGGAGTCAATTTATTTTTTTGTTCATTACGCAAAGATATCTAAAAATTTGGGTGTGTCTGTGTTATGGACACGGTCGTGTATTGTACGTGAATACATCTATGTAACGGGTTATATTTTTTTAATTAAAATATTTTTATATATGTATTTAGGATAAAAGCAAGGAAACAAATAATTATTGTGTAACAATAGCGTATAGGCCGACATTATAAATTGTTTATAATATTTTTTTATTCTAACACCTTATTATATTCACTGTCACTACTTTAAACTAATGTTTTATATACAGTCGATAGATTTTGATGACAGCTGACGATTAAAACTTAAACGAACATCGTAGCTTTTCCGAATCAAAAGTTATACTAATTACAAATCTCGATACGCAGCAAAATAACTTCCAAATGGTGGCGCTTCCCCCTCCACCGTGTGCGATGCGTCACTGTTCTCGCTTATCGTAATGAATTCTTTGATCCTTTAGCTATCAGTGGTATAATAGATTCGAAACAGCAACGCCAAACTCTATCCCCCGATTTTGTTACCATTAGGTTTTTTGGATTGTCCCCGTATAGTAGGAAATTTAAAGACGAATTCAAGTCAAAAAGATTTGATTAACGTTTGGACTGGTGGGTTTTACTGCGTCTGGGATAATGTATAGGCATGAATATTTTGGTGATATTTTTAATATTTCATTATTTTTCATGATATATTTTTGCTGCAAAATAAATTTGAAGCCTCACGCTTACTTAAATATGTATACAAAGATATAGATCGATCCAAAAGTGTCTGAAATTCCTTAATGGGGAATTTCAGAAAATAAAAATAATTCCAAAATGTTTAAAAGAATATCCACACAGCAATAGTCGTGTATAATATGTCAAAAAATAATGAATAATTAGTGCTGTGACCTTTTTTAAGGATATGACTGTTTTCGTTGCAGTTCTACAGGTAAACGAGTTTTTCATGCCTGAAATATTTCGTAAAAATAATTATAAGTCCTCTTTTTCTAAATGCTAAATTAACTTTTTCTAAATGCTAAATTAACTTGCCTGATATATTTGAGCATAGCAATTGTAAAAAAAAGCTAAGCGTCCTTTTAATTTAAAATACCTAAGTCTATGAAAGTCAATAGCCCTGGGACGTGTTATTTTTTTATCTATTTAATTTTTATTAACATTTCAGTTTTCATATATTTTTTAACTTACAGAGAGGAACCAGTGTACTAACGTAAGTGGATATAACGGGTTATGGAATAGTAGACATTAATTATTTATTAGAATATTTTTTAATTATTATTAGACATATTGATTTCAATCCATCCCAAATACGTAATGAAAATTGGCTCATAATCAGAATTTGCTTTTATTTACGGCGCGCACAACAAAAACTTTGATTTAAAAGCAACACTGAAATATCAGACAAAAGAGACAATGATTTTACACAATAAATACGGTTTTACTTCACGAGCAAATATGGTATCTTTAGTAATTAGAGTTTCTCGTGTTTTTTAGTAATTAGTGGTTTCATGCTTTATTTTACGCTTTCATATAAAGTGTTTTTTTGTTTTTTAGCTTGCCTCATATATGATTAATTAAGCCCTGTTTTTAAGGGGTCACAAGAATTTCAGTTTCAGTCGTTAGTTGTTTATAAAGATTAATAATATTGTCCCTGTGAATATTTTATTCTTGTATACATTGTTCTTGGCGATTGAAGAGAATCAGCGCAGTTACTAACTAATGCTCTCTCAATAAACTGCATGTGAACGATAGTAAAATTGTATAGAACCATTCTGGAACATTTTTAATATTCGTAATATTCGTGTCGATATAACTGTAATGAGACAAAATAAAAAAAGTTTTTATAAAAAAATATGAAGCACATAAAATAACATATTTGCGTTTTACTTATGACGACGGAAGGGGTAACCCTTTGTATCAGGATTAGGAGCATATATTTTAAAGTTTTAGATATTAACAAGCTGAAACACCGAGTATTATTGAGTTTACGACTGGTAAATATCCGTTCTCAAGCGGCGGCATTGTGTATATACTTCTTAATTTGTAATTTATTTAGACTTTAAGTTTTTTTTATTTAAAGTATTTATTACTAAATAAATCAACTTAGCAATATATTTCTTACATTTTTGAGATTACATTACAGTGCAATTGTATCAAAATATTTCATCAAATTTATTTTTACGAAACTGCTTCCTCGACATGACACAAAATTAAATATCTGAATCAAGCCACTCGAAGAACGTCAACCCTGCATAATTTTGAGCTCTTGGGTCCTCCGTATAATGTATATGCAAGGTCGCAAAAGTATATGCAAGGTCGACAAATATCAAATAATCTTAGTAGCGAGAACAATTTTTATGGAAATATTCGAAATACATGGTGTCAAAAGATTTTAGTATCAAACACGCAATTTTATTGCTTCCAATGAAAAATTAATCGCCTTTGTTATGTTTATTCTAAACTTGTGTAATGTGGCATGAAAAATTGTTGGCATCCTGGCGTGTCGTTTTTATTACTGGTTTGATGGCTTGACGCGTCACCGTCCCGTGTTCGATTGCCAACTTGCGTTTGGTATTTGCGTATCTAAAATACCATCAGTGATAAGCAGTGCTTGCAATCGCAAATCTACTTGCACAGCATGGCGATCACAGGTATTATCCACAATATTATCCATATCGTAGAGGTCCATGTCCAGAAGTGGACTAAGATAGACCTTTAACGACAACAATTACGATGAAAGATGAGTTGAATTTACACTGTGTCGAAATATAAGATGAAATTATTTCTTATTTATCAAGATTTTTTTTTCAAAAGATTAAATTTAATTTGCGGGGCAATCATTCTAAAGGTATTTACACAGGCTCTATTAATGTGAGTAAAATAAGTTCGCTACTTTTATGATCCTATTACTCATTTAAATAGGTTTATGAAATCAAGTTTCTGAGAATAAACCAATTCAATATTTAGTTAACAATATTTAGATAGGTATATGAAATCAAGTTTCCGATACTAAATCGATTCAATATTTAGTTAACCAATTAAACCTTCATCTATTAAAGTTTGTAAAATTGATAGAGCATTAAATTAATTTTTCAATATTTATTCCACGTAATCTCTAAAATAGAAGTGCTTGGAAAGCTTACTAAGTCGGGATTTGAAGGTATTACCCAAAAATCTCTTCTGCTATTCGTTTCTCAATTAGCGAATTTCTTTAATTATCATGATGTGGAAATAAATTCTTTCATAAATAATGGCGTGCATGAAACTCATACCACCAAAAGTGCATTTAGTGTTGGATACAGATTTTACATATGAAAATGATATTTTTAGATTGAGAAAATAAAAAGTATAAGTTCCTAAAAAATTATATTTAAATCGTCAATCAGATCAATGAGAAAACTTTGTATTTTTTAATTATTAGATTATTTTTCATAACAGTTTTTAAATGCTACTTTTTCGGGACTATTTAAACCATAAACATAAAAAAATGCAGACTGTCTTCATTCTGAATTTATTTTATATCCTCCACAGACAGAAGTAATAAATTAATCCATGAAATAAGTTTCATATATTGGAATAGGAAAAAATTCGTAAAAAACAAAAAACCTTGATTTTGACCACGATACAGAACAAATATCGGTAAGTATTTTTAATTCAGTTAAGCTATGACTACCATTCAAAGGGCGATAAATATGATTTATTTTTCGTAATCATTTCTAAAAGGTGATTTATCATTAATAATTCTTGATGCATCAAAAATATAATTATGCTTATTAGAGAAATAACAAAACTGCATAACGTGTCTCTTCCACCAAATTATTATCGAAATAAATGCCATCCATATTCCTAAAATACGAAATGATACTTAAATAACATTGTAATGTATTTTTATGACAGTTTGGCCAAAAAGTTTTCTTTGTATGAAGATCATCATAAATCTTTTCTTAGAAAATAGAGTGATCGAAACTTCCAAAAAAAAAACATTTCATATAAAATTATCCACAAATCAATTTACTAATGTTTTAAACATCAAATTTCATTATATTTATCAAAAATAAGCTTAATTATGAATGATAAATATTTGCTACAAATGGTCATAACAAAATATTATTTTTTTATATATTAATTTTTACTCTTATATAAATATACATTGCCAATTTATGGAATTGACGTCGGTATTGAAAATCGCTGCACGTGTTTTCATGCACATTTTCTCCCAAACGTTTCCAAATATTGCTTCGAATTAATAATGAATACGATGTTTTTTTTCAGAAAAAAACACATTGACCATTCCTTTACCTAGATTGAAAGGGCGGGTAATGAACGGTGTAAGAAAGTTAATTATATTTTTTTGGGAAATTTTGAAGTAAGGCACGTAATTTTGAAGTGACTGAAAACAAAAGTTACCAAGACATTGAATTCATTTTGTTAATTGATAAAATATCATTTACTTAATTATATTTTCTATTAAACTTTCTTGTGAATTTCAGTTGGCTTTATAAATAAATTAATATTTACGATTTTGTTATTTGAAATAATGAAAGAATCTATGTCTAATTATACCTTTTGAAACCCTCTTTAAAGTTAATTTGTTTTTATTTTATATATTTACTCAAGTAAAATAAAAGTTCGTTCATTTTCAGTTTGTTTTTATATAAATAAATTGCTTTGACCTAAGTATGCGGTAACATGCAGGTAAGTTTTGACAACTTATTTATATGAAACATGATATACATAAGGATATTATAAACGCTATACTAAATAAATATAGATTTTACAATTCCCAAATTTACTGAATGACTCACTCATTATTAGATAATCTGACCTATTTGCAGCAGACTTAGAATTTTGAATTTGGCGTACTGTTTTGCATATATCTGCAAACTAAAAAGTTATAGCATACTTTTGAAGGTAAAAATCAGTAATCGGTTAATAACAAATTAGATAATTTGGTAAAGTTAGCTGCAAAGTTATGAAACAAAATTGACATAAAAAATTAAAATAATTTTCATCTCAGATTATAGACATGTATTTCACTACGCTAGAATTCTCTACATTTTGCGTAATCTTAAGAAATACATTTTTGATATTTCCCGTGCTGCACCACTGCAAGAATACCACTGTTCCTTGCAAATAAATACATTTTATTCCATTGAAATGTTATTACTAGCGATACGTTCTTAACAAATATTTTAATGTTAGTCTTATCGAGTCATAAACCTACTTTGTACCATAGATGGTGCTACTTATATTTTACGCTAATTTTATATTTTACGCTAATTTTATATTATTTTCTGAAAAAACAATACTCGTGCATTGCGAATTTATAATATTCACAGAAATGATGCACAACGACATATTTAAGCGTCGTTTTTCATATTGAATGCACATGTGATAACGACTTTGACTCATTGTGTTAAAAATATTATTGATTTAGCTCTATATTTTGGATTTTTGAAAATACTTCCATTAACAAGAAATTATTTTAATATATTTGGCAGGATATATCGTGTGAAATAAATGTAAGATAAATTTTTTTATTCTATAAATTTTGCACTAGTTTAGTAGCAATTTAGTAGTAGTTTTAGTAGCAATTTTTTATCTTTTTAAAAATATTCATGTAAAAATTAAAGAGGGGTAAATAATGGTTTTAAAAAATATTTTTATTTAATAAGTCATATGGGTATCTTTTGAAATAGCTGGTTATGAAGAATACAAATATATGTTTTTAACCATTTTAAATTAAATCTTTAAAAAGATAATTCATAGAAAACTAAAAAATAGAGCTGTCTTGAACTTTATTTTTATTTTTGAAACTATTTTTGAACTATTGGAAAGAATGAATTTAGTCAAACCTGACGTAAGCTTACGGGGAAAATGATATTTATCCTAGACTTTATATTTTTTTATTCATTTACCATGTTTTCACGCTTGTCAAAGATAGAGTAGTTAATATACATGTGTTGAAAAAATTAATATTTCTAAATAATTTCATAGAAATACTATGCACCCTCAAATATTAATTTTTCCCAAATTCATACAGAATTATCGAAGTACGAGTTATACTCATGCTTTGTGGGTGTTTTTTGAATTAGTGTTTAAGCAAGTGACCACATTAGGTATGGGGAATATAAAGGGTAGGGGATCTGTATCAAACCAAAACACAAAACTTTAAGGCGAGTCGGTTTGGCTACGTAAGGACCGGGCTACGGCTATGGTTGGTCCGGGTTCAGTTCATGTGGTATCCACATTTTTATTTAAAGTTTTTTCGCAGGCAGCCAGTGTAAATTATTCTCCACATTTCCATCGAGTACCCGAGCTTAGTTACTAGGCAGTGTGTCTTTAATCGCATATCTTCTTCAATTAACAATTTTAACCTGTCGCTATCTAATATCACAAGTCGACCAGAGCGTGGTTGATGACTCAGGGAATAATCGCCGCTGCAGCACCACTGGAACTATCGTTTTGCAGTAGCTTCACATATTGCTTCAGAAACCACGCGTCGGCATATGTTACGCGTAGCTTCGGCAGCATTGTGGCCAAATTGGTACTAGTAGAGTAGACAATGTCTCACATGCGTCTTAATGTCGTCCATATTTTATGTTAACAATACAGCGCCTTAGTTAATATTGGATTAGAGAGGGTGTGTCGCAGTTTTACATACCATCGATTATAAATGTTTCTATAACCCATATCTATATTCCAATATTTTCTAGATAATTTAAGAAAACACGCTCTTTACTTTTAAGCCAACTCGATAATTTATTTTCAACATTCTAGAAAGATGTAAAAATGTTTTCTTCAGTGCAAGAGTTAAATATAAGTCAAACATCTCTATTTATCAACATATAGGTTTTCTTCGGACATGGAAGTTATGTTATGTATATTCCTTGAAAACTGCAGAAAACCGTTTTAATGCCATTGTTTTTTTATGTTTCAAACAAAAGAAAATAGAGTCCGGCGACTGTTTAACTGCATAAGCGTTTTTGATTAAAAACAGCCCATTAGGTAGTATAGGTAGCACGGGTCCCTAAATTTTCGTTCGCAGGAACTATTCATCACTATAAAACGAATCAACAAATTTAAAGTAATCCATGTGATTATTGGCAATGGTTTCAACTTACTTAATATTATGAGAGATATGGCTCCTCGCTTTAAAAAGGCGTCAAATCTTAGCATCATTCACGAGTTTATACCTTTTGTGAATTTCCGAACTTTAATATATGGTGAGTGTGTATTTAAATCGACAAAAAAAATTATTAAAAAGTAATCACTTTTGTACAAACAAATATACAATAATGCCTAATATTTCTCAGTATTAATCAATGATTTCACATTTTCCTTACTTCAAAAATTGAGTATATCAGTGATTTCAATTATTAAATAATTATGTTATAAATCTTTATGTTCCTGTTATGAATCTGTTATGTTAAAGTTTTAGGTTCCTAAATATTACGTGCAAAGATGGAGATATAGATCATTTCATCTGCTTAGCGCGCGCACAAACATAATGCAGCGCTCACTTGTTTTTCACTAGTTCATTGTTTTTCACGCGTTTCAAAGCGATATCGTGAGACGCACCCAGTTTTGACATCTTTTTCTGCTCTATGGGCTGCTTTGTGAATGAAAATACGGTATTTCTTGATAATTCAAAATAGATAATTAGTTTTTTCTATATTTAGTATTTTAATTTTCGGTTTTAATAACTATTATTTACACCGTACAAAAAATTACTGTGGTTTGGTGCCATATGTAAGTTGGATTAAATGTTTGAATAAAAAAAATATGTGAATAAAAATTTTATATTTTTAAATCATGTGATCAGTAATTCTAGTTTAATCGCTCTTCTGCTAAACTTGGGCAGTTTAATTATTATGGCCATTTATGTAACAAGGGTTTATTATAAACGTATCATAAGTAAACTTCAAAACTATTGAAAATAAAGCTTAACAATGCTTAACGGAATATAATCTACATGACAACTGACCAAAATTTGCTTTTTAAAATTATTATTTAACCTAAAGTGAACACATTTAATAACAATCTAATTTAGTTGTAACAAAGACGAACTTTGTTATTTTCCAAAAATGCTGAGGTTAGTGTTTCTTTGTCTCTATAATATATATTAGACTCTCAGTCTAAATCCAATCTTTCAATCCCATTCTTATATTTCTAGTGATAATTTTTTTAAAAATTATTCATTAGCGATTACCTTAAATGTGTGTCGTTCAGGTATCTGGCTAATACATGTGTAAATAAATACACACACAAGCACGCACACACACGTTCAAAGTGTCTAAGAACCCACGTTCACTTTTGATAAACTATGAGATATTATAAAGCATATAACTTAAATTCATAGTAATTAATGCAGCTACATATTTTTCAAGGCGAAACTCGATCTTAAATTAATAATATGACCATTAACATATACACGTGAAACGTAACCCTAAAAGCATGATTATTAATTCCTACTTATTAAAATATATTTAAACATAGTGAATAATTTAAGTCAAAAATAAACTTTAATTCAGTGTTTCTTTGCTTCCACATGTTAATTATGTCCGCAGTAATTTATGATAAAATCATCACGCTTATCATGACACACAAGAAACGTCATAAAATTTGAAATTAATGAATAAGATTTTTGTTAATAATACCTGTTTACTCATATACTAATCGTTTATGGGATTATTGCGCTCATGAACAAAATAAAGGTACAAGATATTTCGTCAAATTAAACTTCATGAAACTACCGCTGCTACATACAAATAACACCGAAAATCTTAATTACAACAACTTTCAATGAACGTCAATACTATACGCTCACAGGCTTAGAGAACCTTCGTACTGTCAAGACTTCCGAGAAGGAATTATTTAAGTAAAAAAGCACAAAGCGGCGGTATGTGACCTAGGCGGTCTGGAATATTTAACTCATAAAATGTAGGCTCTACGGGATTGCGTCCTTGGCAATGTTAATAAATATCAAATAACACTCTAGGGGCGGGGAATTTTTCCTTCGAAACATTCGACAAAAGAGAATAAATGCTCCATTCGACCATTTCAAATGAAAATGTAAGTCGACATTTTATGTTTGTGAATTAATAAGACGAATTGTTAATGCTTTTTTTTATCAAAAATAAAAAATATTATTTAGGGAAAATTTTCAAAGCACATAATAATATTTCGCCACCCAAGTAGTCTTTGGCAGCAATAAGGGCTGGCACATCCCGCAAATACACAAACTGGGTTGCTCGTTAACGAAGATGCGCATAATTGTGTTACTGGGACCTACACTCTTTCATATTTAGCAAATAAGTAGTGATATATTAAAATTTATTCACACACGTCTTTGCGTGCATCCGCGCCTGTGCCTGTGTGCCTGTGTGCGCATGTACGCGCGCGGACGTGCGCGCCTGCGTGCGTTATTTTCAGCCCTTTCTATTATCAGAAGTAGGATTTGAAAAAATTTAAATACCTAAACCCATAAATAACAGTAAAAGCCGGAAAAATAAAAATAGACTAAGGAATTTAAATATCTACCGCAACAGTGAATAATAGGAACATGAAAAATAAAAATAAACCGAACCGTGATGAATAATAAGTGATAGCTAACAAAACTGTACAGAATATGAGTGAACCTGAACATTTTAGAGAAACTAGCATTAGCAAAGCTATAGCTCAGCCTATATTTGATCCGAGTGTTGGTGCTATTTAAGCAAGTGAATGGAGTGCAGAAGTAGACGCCCTAGCTTCAAAGAATGGACAGGACGATGTAGAGACTATCGCAAGATGTGTACTATTTTTAACTGTGCCCGCGCGTGAGTTACACAATGAATGGATACCTGTGCAGAGAACTTGGCCAACATTTAGAGAGGATCTTTAGACTACGTTTCTACGACTAAATGCTGCAATTTATACCGAGAATTTAAAATTACTGTAAATATGACAAGTGATTAATACGCTACCGTATCTATTTTTACAGCGAAGAAAAATAGAATGCTGAAGCAATTAAGACTCCAATTACTGAATATGAAATATTGGAATTAATAACAGGAGGTATCACTGACTCTCATGCAAAATCCATTGCAAGCATCGCTAAAAAAATAGTGGGTTTTTCGAAAAATTAGCCCGCTATATTCCAAGTTTGTCAAACCTGGCGAAAACTTCTTTTACTACGAACTCGGGCGTTGATACGGATATGTTGCCATCCACATCAAAGAGACCAAGAATGACAAAAGAACTAAAGCGATGCCATTGCTGTAATCGAGATGAACGTAAACAACGTGATTATCGTACCAGCACAAATAATTTACCAAACAGATTTCCAGCTATCATAAATTCGGGGACTGCTGGGCGAAACATAGAGTTGACCAAAGAAAACCGCACAAATATGTAAACAGCAATACCAAGGTATGTACAACAGCAGTTATTATAAATGGAAAACTTGTACATTTATTAATCGTCAGTGGAGCATCATATTCTTTGATGAGAGACACTACGGCTCGATCTATAGGGGCCCATTGTATGCCTTCCATAATTCATATTTGTGGTCTTTCTAACGAGATATTAAATTCATATGAAAAAATAATTATCATCATTCAATTGGAAAATATTTTGCTTTGGAAACAACTTTTCATATACTTCAAGATAAAAAAATAAGGTACGATACTATTCTCGCCAGAGACACAATTAGCGCGAATGATATTATATTTATAACTTCTTTGAGAGATACTACAATTGAAAGGCAAGCGACAATTAAGGGGCGGACGTTAGCCCATAATTATGCGGATGTTTATAACGTAGACGAAATAATAACAAATGCTTTGAGTCAAACTCCAAAACTAATTCAAGTGGAGCTGCGACAAATGCTAAACAAATATTTAAGTCTTATCGCTTCAAATAATAATATTCGTGAGATCAATATTAGCGCAATGGCTATTCGAACTACGACAAATATGCCCATTTTTTAGCATCCATATCGCGCATATGGAGCGAGAAAAAGTGAGGGCTATTGTAACGGAACTTTTAAATAATAACATTATACAAGAGTCAACTTCACCTTATGCGTCACCAGTTATTTTAGTTAGAAAAAAGGATTCAAATGACAGATTATGTGTAGATTACCGAGCTTTAAATAGAATAATAATTAAAGATAGGTATCCACTACCGTTAATTGATGATCGATTAGACAGATTAGGAAAAGCTAGTTATTTCAGCACGCTCGATATGGCGTCAGGGTTTCATGGAATTCCCATTGAATGAAAGACATCTGTAGAGAAGACTGCTTTTGTAACACCTGATAGGCATTATGAATGGTTCAAAAAAAATCAAGATCTTTGTGTTTTGTCCTACTACAGTAAAAGATCCTTGCCTGAAGAATCGAAATACCACAGCTATGAGTTAGAGACAATAGCTCTAATGGACACACCAAAATATTTTTGGGTATGCTTATTGGGAATATGGTTCAAATTAATTAAAAACTGCAACGCTGTGAAATCAACTTCCATCAAACGAGACTTATTACCTCGAGTTTCTATATGGTGGTCATATATACAAGACTTTAATTTTAAACTTGAATATAGAAAACGTAGTAGCATAAAACATGTCGATTTTCTTAGCAGAAATCCGCCGCAAAACAAAACTGAAGAAATACTAGTAAATGATCAAGGTTAGAGATGTTAGAAGTAGTAGATGGTTAGAAGCAACTCAAAAACAAGATAAAGAAGTGACCGACGTAGTGAGAAGAATTCAAAAGACTCATGAGAGCTTTAAAGAGTATACAGTGTTAAATGGTATACTGATGAGAGTATTTGAAGAAAACCTAGAAAGAAAATTTAAATATTACGTACCATCGGCAGCCCGATTCAGCTTAACTAAATTTTTCCATGACGAACGATGTCATGTCGGAGTAGAAAAAACTCTAGAATCGATAGAAACAAAATAATGGTTTCCTGGAATGACATCTTTTTAAAAAAAATACGTTGGTCATTGTGTCATATGTTTATAGTCAAAACGACCTAGTGGACGAAAACAAGACTTATTACATCCTATTTACAAACTGCCAATACCATTCCACACTGTACATGCCGATTGTACGGGACCGTTTGGAACAGCAAATGATCACTATAGATACCTATTGTTATTAGTAGATGCTTATACTAACTTCACAATAGTAGTACCTATTAAAAATGTAACTGGTTTCGAGCTAGTACAAGCTCTTGAACCTCAACTTAATTTATTCGGTACCACAAAACGAATTATAACAGACAAAGGAACAAAATTTTCCAGTAGACAAACACAAAATCTTTTAAAACGAATGAAAATTGAAATTAATTTTATCGCTACCGGAGCGAGTAGAACTAACGGACAGGCTGAACGATATATTGCTACCGTGTTAAACGCTATTAGCTTGCAAAGTAAGTCGCGGGTCAGAATGGACGAGCGTATTTTACAAAATACAGCTGACTTTAAATACTACTGTTCAGAAAAGTATCGGTTGTATCCCAATTGAACTACTCACTGGAATACGTTCTGAAGTGCTTGTCATAAGACAATTAAATAATGAACTTCCCGAGATTGAAACTAACATCGACATACAACAGTTGCAACGTACTGCCAAAGAGCGATTAAGAAACAATGCCCTGAAAACAAAACAAAGGTTTGATAGAACGCGACGTAACAATATTCTAATAAGAGAAGGCGATGTTGTTTTCATCCAAAGTCAACGAATCCATTTGAGTAAATTAGATTCAAGATACACTGGACCATATACGATTCAAAAATGTCTAGCGACAGACAGATACAGAGTGAAAAACATAAAAAGAAAAAATTTCAAATAGTACCAAAAGATAGAATTAGATTGTGGAATCGAGACGCTGCGGAAAATGCCGTGAAAACCTATGCCTAATAATCAATATAATCAAACTCGCATAAATTTCGAACTATTCTATAGAGGTAGAGTAAATATAATAATGTAACTAAAGCGTAAGCGGCTTTTTGAAGTGCGCTCGGATCGCTACAAATATTGAGTGGGTGCGAGCATCTTATGTAATAATAAGAGTACTTGGACCGCAAAAACAAAAAAAGGGCGTGAGCTACTTATATGATAAGTTAGCGAGGACCACAGTAAAAAAATAAACAAATGGCGCGAGCTGCTTACACGATAAGTGATCGAGCCCCACACACATTGGTATTCATTGTGGAGAAATGAGACGAAGTAGTGTTAAAATTAACACAGGCCCCGTCGATAGTTGAATAAAAAAAAATATGGATATATATATATATATTTTTTTTTTTATATATATACCCATGTATATATATATATATATATATATATATATATATATATATGACAGTAGTCAGTTGACAGTTTTTTATAATAAAATAATAGCTTCATAGTTAAAGTTTTAATATAAAAATTGCCAATTGAGGACACTAAAGCAGCTAGATAATTGTTGAAATTACTAATATTTCCTGTGTTCCAAGTAATTCAATAATGGGTGACTGGTGGATGAATTGGGCTTGGAAATCGCAGCCTGGGCAGGAAGGCAATGACAGCCACACTTATACAAATATAAATGTATGGTAGTAACTATTGCCCGCCGTTGTAATATAAACAAAAACAATGTAAAGAAACCTTATATTAAGTCACGTATGTTTCGTAAGGGCAGTACTAATACAGAGCTGGTTGCGTAAAGACGTTGTTTTCTAGTTTCCATCCTTTGTTTTCAGCCCTTTCTATTACGCCCATGTCATTTTCAAATTTGATGACAGCTACATGTGTTACCTAATGACTACTCATTTAGTTAATATCTAATACTTAATAGGGAAGATAAAAGTTATTTAAGTTAAATTTCCTCAAATTTTTTACAAAATATAGTGATTTTATTGTAATGACTAAATAATATATTAACGAGTACGAATATTATTGAATATAACGAACATATAAAGTTTGTAAATAAAATACTATTATATAAAATGGCATACTACCACGAACAGTGACTTAATAAATTATTTAAGTGAGTTTTGATTGAAATTCTTCAAAAGGTTTCAAAATGTGTCAAATTTGTGCTGATATATATATATATATATATATATATATATATATATATATGAGCATAAATTGGCACACTTTTAAATCCTAATTAAAATTTACCACATGTATTTACTTTCTGGACATCTGGAATGTTTTTGGTAATATTTAAACTTAAAAAAGATATGTTATTAGAAGAAACGCTGCAAAATAATTCGAAATAATTAGAGCTTATAAAATAAATTTTGCCTTAAAGACCATTTTTAAAATAAATGTGTAAAATTTCATAGAGATAAATTAATTCAAGCGACTCACTAATTCTATGTGAAAATAATGTAGGGTAGCTAATTGTAAAACGAAATTGAGGACACTTGTGTCTGGGCACACGAAACGATGTTAAACAATTTTAACACGGGTGTTTCCCTTAACTAAACGTCGAGCTAAAGTTAGAACCACTATAGACGTTCTATTAAAATATAGACGTAGGTTTGTTTATTCGTTTGTAAATTCGTTAATTATTAATTAGAATTAAAATGGCTAAACTGATTTAGGTAACAACTGCAAAATGATGTACATATTTTAATCTTTCGGGTGTCAATAAGTAGACAGAATATTTTTAAAAATGGTGGCCATAAATGAAATTGAAAATTTGTTGAATTAGAATAAGATAATTTTTTTTAAATTTTCTGTCCAAATATATAATTCAAAGGAATAAAAGGAACATTTCCTAAGTACATATTGTGTTATATTTTAAATACAAAAGATAAAAAAAAATTGAATGTATACATTGCAACTGAATTATTATTAAATTATAGTAAGAGTATGAATTTTCATTTTAAACCATCTTCATTATTATTAGAACAGTTGAGGCACTTATCTCTTAAAACCCAACATAATAATGACGTATAAGTAAAATTTCTCTTCCAATAGCCTTAAAGTGAAGTCAACGAAACTGATACCAAAAAATGGCCTTAATTTTTACATAGATCAGATTTTATAGTCATTTTGGACATATGCTTCTTAACTAAGTAAAAGATATTGGTGGAGTTTTAAAAACCCCTTACTTGCAGTAAGTGAGGGATTTTGAAAACTCCACCATTTTTTAATTTATTCTGTTAATATTATTGGTCAATAAAACGTCAAAAATACATTCTTTCTGTAATATTTCCAATATTAATAAATTTACAAGTCTTTTGTTTCACATTGTGCATTAATAAATTTATAAGTCCTTTAAATATATATTCGATCTCTCTATCGACTGACAATTATAAATTTCATTTATATATCATTTTTCTTCATAATATATACATCGGTATCTATTAAGAGTTTTGTTAAAAAACGATGTAAAGCAAAATATTCTCATTTTTTATATAAAAAAATGTTCAAATTACGGATAATTTGGTGATAAATATTTTATGTATATTATGGTAATTTGGTGTAACTAAGGTTTATGGGGATAAGCCCTTCTATTTCAAATATTTAAATTTTTGTCACTACTTTTTAATATGAAATATCTATGTATAAATATAAATTATAATTTTATCAGAAAAGAAGAAACTAGAAACATTACCAGAAAAGAAGAATTATGGACAAAATGGATGTCGTTAAGACAAATTTTTTATATATCTCTTTTTTTACCCATATTTTATACCAGTGTGAACAAAATAATTACTTTTATTAGATAAAATTAAGTTTATGTACCGTCTTTACTCTAACTTGTTCAGATTAATATTGACATTGTAAGAATTAGTTGAGCTACAAATAACGTTGTGTAAATAGAATTTCAATATAATCATAATAGTAATTATTTCTATTAATTGAAATAAAGAAAGAATTGAAGCCAATTATATCCATAAGCAAAATGTGTGCTCACAAATAAAACATATAGTGTATTCTTCCCAATTAAGATATTTACATATGTACCTTCAATAATGCATACAATGAGTTTTCTTATTTAAACACTATACTTAAAGTTATCTGTGATAGGTTCGTAATTAAATACTAGTAGTCGCTTCATGATTAGATTTCATATTTAATTTTATATTTCATAAATAGTGAAATAATATTATTCCATTTATAAATCGTTCTGATATTATTATTTTAATTCAATCTTATTTACATTTAGAAGCTTGGTTAGGTATTTTTTTATTATGGTATATAAATAATTAGAAATATTTTATAATTTTTCCTATTTTAATTTTTGGATAAATTCATATTTAAACATAAACTTTTACAGACAGTGAAGCTAAATGATACCTTTGAATTCGTCGTGAGGTATTAAATAAATAATTTTAAAATTTTCTTTCAAAGCCGTGACCTTTCTGTGAAAATTAATTTATAGTCAATTTACTGTCTTCCATACTTATTTTATAGCGCATGTGACTAGGAAAATATATTCATGTACGTAATCCATGTTTGCTAAAATATTTTTTCTGAATTTATTCTACTTCATAACTGAGTGTAGGCATATTGATAAAGGGCTCGTTTTTAACAACACGTCAAATAAACTAAATATAAATTAAATTTTTAACCTTGACCAGGTCAGCTATATAAATATTCTTATTTATTCTTAATATAGTTATTTAAACCCTCTTCATAATTGTTATTTTTGCGTCTTTGTGAAAGTGAATAACTTTAACTATTAATTTGCGAAGTATGCTATAGAAACCCAACCCAACCAACCCCAAATACAAAAATATTCAATGCTTATCATGAACTATTTCTTTTTTTATAATTGTACGGTATAAGTAACTCAATGTATATTTTAATGTATAAATTGTATATGATAGTTACAATGGATATACACTAATTTAATCATGAATAACGACTGTGGAAAGTAAGAACTACGATCACAATTTATATTTTTGACAGAGCCTAAAAAAGATTGAAAGTTTTATAAGTTGTACCTTTTAATTTTTTCTATACTTTCGACACAGATAAGATTCTGACCTGGTAATTAAAAACGGCTACAACCTTATGAACAAGGGTTTAAGTAATCCACAATTTTATATCTGTTCCGAAAGCATTTAATATTGTCTGGTGATGGGTATATTAGTATTTCTTTGTTTAAATATTACATTGAAATAAAAAGAAATAATTAAACCACCATCATCAAGAAAATAAAATTAAAAAGTAACAATCAGAATGAAAAACCCTTTTTGATTTGTTTACCTAACTTTCTATCTAAAATCTAATGGTAATACCTGATTTACATGTGAACCCTAAATCTATTCTACGTATCATATAATTTTGATAAATAATGAATAGGGGTAAAAATAATTGATGTAATGAGGCTGAGCAGATAGATTATTTGTTGGATATAACATTAAATCTGTCTCCGTTTGTTAATCACATTTGTTTTCTATGTGACTCTACGTTTTTTGATTATTCTACGTTTCTAAACATATAATTAAATAATTTAGAATAGTGTAAACATTTTTATATTAGCCAGGTGCAATAATGAAAAGACGCTATTATAAAGGAAAGAGGAATTTCATAGAATAAAATTATATGTCATACTCTATTAAATATTCTATATGGTTTCACTTAAGAAAAACTTGGCGTACGACTTCACTTTGTGCTTCATTTTTTAATATTCAATCTGATTAGTACTTAATTGAAGAAATAATAATATTTTCCTTTCGATAATTGTTTTTATTATACAATTTTAGATTACAGACATAACATAATATTGAAATTAAAAGGCTATGGCAAGTAAACATAACAATTATCAGGATAAAACATAGCTTATTTGTTAAAAAAACATAGCATAGCAATTATATTTGTCATAATGAGACAGAGCATATATAAAAGTGTTATCAGTTGCCAATGTAATTTTGTTATAACACTGGTAATATTGTTATTTAAGAAGAAACAGCGTCTAGTAGAGACGTTGTTTCTTCCTGTTAAAAAAATAGCTGTTGCGTTGAGGGCTCCGTTTTCTATATTAACTTCTAAGACTTCAAAAAATCCGTTTTGTTTAAATTAATCTGAATATTTTATTAAGCCACTATAGATTATGAGTTCAGGCACATAATACTGTAAGAACAATTGTCAAAAATTTACACTTAGAACGTCAAGTACGAAAAACAAGTACACCTTCCTAATAACCAAAGCAAATATATAAAAAAACCAAAAGAAGGAAGGAGAAAGTGAAACAAAGGAGAGCAAAATGGCTTGACAGTTGTGTATGGACAAAATTTTAGACGAAGACGTAGGATATATTTTTCATAAAACAACTACGTGCAATTAAAATAGATATAGTCTTCTTAGCATCGGAATAAAATGAAGAGAAAGAGCCTACAATTAATTTTGATTTGGAGAATCAGTTGACTGAAAATGAAAAAGAAGAAGTAAATGGGAGTTATAAAGCTCACGATGAAGTGAAAATTAACCTGTCTATTCTCGATGACACCGAGACTCAGAGTCGGAATTGAATCTGAAAGTAACAACAATCCATGTGTTGATTACAGTAGAACTCTATTCATCTCGTATAATACCGTAGGGCCATTAAGTGCACATAAACCCCAATTGACTCGGTCGACGCACTTTTTATAAAAGAAAATTGTATCGAAAGTTTTAAAAATTTGGTTGACTGCGAGGTAAAAATAGGAAACTTACATTGTATTCAGTTCCTACCTCGAAATTCAAAAATCTGTAATATTTGTTTTGTTACTTTCATATTTTTTACGTGTATGTGTGGTTTGAAGAAACAAAAATACAGTTATTTATTTTTTTTAAATAAACCTAAACAATGTTTATTTTGAAAATTAATACTTACAATAAATAGTATTAGTAGTAGCAACCTGCCAGTACGCTAGGATATTTTTAAAAACGAGAGCAGACTCAGGACAGGAGCGTCCTTGTAATTGTACACCGTTAGATGACCGTGAAATCTAATTCTAATATCTAAAAGTATATAATATTTCATACCAATGAAGGGTTCGTTAGAATGGATTCATTTATAAAATAAGCAATTATCAACGTTTTAAAGGCGTGTTTAAATTTTTGACGAAAAACCTACATTGTCAAGTTTACTCTAAACTCTAGAAACAAGTAGTGTAATAATTTTGATACGAAAAATTAAATCAAACCTTCATCGATAATTCATTTTGATTACTTTTTAGCTGTTTCATATATTTAGTTAGTAAAAATTGGCTTTTTACTACTCGTTCCTAGCCGAACTCCTTAAATTCATAGGATTCATTCAAAACAATTATACTTTAATTGTGAAAAAAAGGGGTGTGGCTGTGTATTGGACACGGCCGGGTGTTGTACGTGAATACGTCTATGTAACGGTTTATATTGAAACGTGCACTCGCTGCGGCCCAATGTGTCTTCATAATCGATGATCGAACACAATCTATGCATATACAGTCCGTTGTCGATGTAGAAGCGATTTCATCAACCACTTTCATAATTTCAACCGCTCCAGTTGCAGATATACTGGCACCGTCGTTGATCCGTTCGGCCGCATTTATTCTTTTAGGTTCCCGGCACTGCTTGACTCGGAAATATGGTGTTTCATTACTACCATTCGATTGTTCTTGAGAAGCCCTTTCCAGCCGTATACGATCTCTTTATTTGGTTTTGGCTTTTCGACGCGTATAGGCCGACATTATACATTTTTGGTTATATTTTTTTATTCTAACACCTTATTATATTCAATGTCACTACTTTAAACTAATGTTTTATATACAGTCAATAGATTTTGATGACAGCTGACGATTAAAACCCAAACGAAAATCGTAGCTTTTCCGAATCAAAAGTTATACTAATTGCAAATCTCGATACGCAGCAAAATAATCTCAAAATGACGGCGCTTCCCCCTCCACCGCGCGCGATGCGTCAATGTTCTCGCTTATAGTAGTGAATTCTTTTATCCTTTAGCTATCCAGTGGTATAATTTAATTTTTGATGTAGAGGATAGATTCGAAACTGCAACGCCAAACTCTATCCCCCGAGTTTGTTATCATTAGGTTTTTGGATTGCCCCCGTACGGTAGCAAATTTAAAGACGTATTCACGTCAAAACAGTAAAATGCTCACTTCTCTGCTTTAATTTATATAGAAAACAATTTAGATTGACGCAATAGTAAAGCAGAAAAAGATAAAATGAAATGAAAATATAGTTTCAATATTCCATGCGTTACAACACATCGATTAGTCTTTTTGCGATAAGATGCGCTCGTGGTCGTTTATGTGTATGTACCCACTGCTCTGAATGAAACTATTTCGTGATCTCGGATACACTTCTAATGTAATTATAGTTAGATTGACCATTTTTAATGAGGGTAAAGAAATTTATTTCTAATCAAATTTCCGGTAGATTATTTTTTTTTTGGTGTCGACTCTATATGTTCAAACTGCCCAAATTGTTTTTCGGAGAGATTCATAAATTTTAACACAATAAAAAATAAGAGAACTTATTATAGTTTTGTTCCTCCTTCTCTCTGTAATTAAAAAGTCGAAAATATTCAGCTTCTGTTAGTTGGGAAATTATCAGTATTATGAAACCCAAAGCTATGTTTTCGAATTAAAAAAAATATTTAACTTCATAACTTTCAGTGTTATTTATTTCGAGCATGTACGTACTTAAATAAATGTAATGTTAACATATTCATAATTACATGAAAATAAATTACATGATTTCATATCAAAAATTATTCTTGTTTTTAATTTTATTTTTACCTTACTTGTGAGTTAAAAAAGCGTAAGATAACAATAAGGATAATACTCGTAAATTAAGTTACAATGCAAAGGTAATATGTAGTTCTGTAATGAATTTTAGACCAAAAATAAACAGTTAAAAATAACATTATTTAAGCTAGAAAATAATAAAATGGCTGTAATTTTACTACTTTTAAATTGCCTGTGAACGCATATAAGGTATAAATAACAAAACAAATATTGCAAATTTTGAAGTTCAAGGTAAGGAATAAATATAATGTAAGTTTCATCGTTTTATCTCGTAACCAACACATTATTTTGATAGTCTAAATATCGCGATTTTTCAAAATGTCAAACACAGATTTTTTTATAAAGAATTGATTGAACGACTAAATTGTAAGTTTCATTACTTCTACGATAGATGCACTTGTCTACTGAGCTAAATATTAGCGGTTTACATTGGTCAATCGAGACACTGGAGTCAGTTAAAAATAACAAAATATCAGTAAAATACACGTATTTTCAGCACAGTTTTATTATACAGGGTACATAATTATGTAAATTTAAATTCTATACGCGAAAACTTTTTATTATCTTTGAGCTTTAAAATGTTATATTGATCGTGTAGATATTTTAAATATAAAAATGTTAACAGCTAACAATGAGAAAGCATAAAAATAAGGTTTATTAAATGTTTAAATTCGGGTCAGCGAGGATTAGTGCATGCCAAAATTCAATGTCATTGGATTTACTTCTTTGAAACTGTAAAGAAAATTGTTATAAAGTTTGAGCAAAATCAAAAATGGTGTAGCAGTGACATTTTTTACGATTATTAATTTGAATACGATTGCATATCATATGGAATTCCATATCATATGGACATTTCATATCATATGGATTTCATATGGAATGACTCTACAGTGCTGATAGTTTACGTACAAGGAGGCTATGAAGAGAAGATTTGGTACTATATAAGTCGAGTGAAGCCGTATGTAAAAATCTGCAAACGTTAAAAGGGAATAAATACTTAGGAATTTTATGATATACATGTAAATTAGAAAATATTTAGCAGCAGATGCATATTTAAAATTAAGAAAATTAGTAATGCTACCAAGTACAAGGCCACGTTAATTGCTAGAGGACTTGAACAAAATGATTTTTTAGACTCAAATGATATTTATGCGCAAACTGCGCAACTATCAACCTATAGATTCTTATAATAATTTTAAATAAATAAAACTTACCGATCTGTTAAGTGGATGTGACAAAAACGTTTTTTTATAACGGCGATTATTTAGGTAATAATAATAATTTTTAAGTTAATTTAATCACTACTTAGCCTCAATAAGTCATCACTCTCATATTGAGATGTCAAATTTAATTCTGTTATGATAATAGAAATCTGTAAAATAAAAATGTGATTAAAGTTTTTAAAAAAAGTGTAATTGAAATGATAAAATCTATATGTTATTATTTGTTATCAATTTTTATACAATTTTTAGATTGTTAATATTTTATATTAATGAAAAATTACCTATTATACACTATCAGTTATAAACTTCGAGCAAAATTTTAAAAATTGGTTTTACTGAAAAGTTTCAATAAAGTTATGTAGAAAATATTATTATAAGTTTAAAAATGAAAAAAAAAACCAATGTTAACACCTATTAATCAGAATTAAAATGTAAAAATACGTAGAATTGATAATAAGACGATTAATGGAGTTACTGAGATCTTATATTGACATATTATTGGTTGTCTCAAGTATGCACTGGACCTGATTTATATATTGCTTTATTTATGTTGAGTGGGTGTGAAAAATGTGCTAATGAGAAGTTGTTAACTCCATTGAAGAGTTTTAAGATATTTAAAGCGTATTCTGGACTATGAAGTAATTCATAAGTATGAAGAAGTGGTTTTGGAGGACTTTTACGATGCTGACTGAGAAAGTGGTCACGAGGATAAAAAGTCTACTATAGGGTACATATTTCAATTTTGAACCATTTCATTTTACAATTCATATGTTATAAATTATTTGATAGCGCTACTGAAAACTGGTCAAAAGTTGAAAACTAAAAGTATTGCAAAACTCATTCTGGTCATCTATTTCTAATAACCGTCTAACCTTCACATAATGGCCACTCGAAGAGCCTCAGCCACTGTTTCGTTTTCCGCACTTTAGTTTGTAACATAAACTTAATTTGTTTTGTAAGTTTGTTTTTAGTAGAGTTAGAATACATCATATACGGACGTGGAAGTTCGTGGCATTTACTTTAATTCTGAATATGTTTCAATTAATTCTTACTGAGAAACATAATTACTAAGATTATTTTACAGAACCTTAAAATAGTGTTGTCTTTTCTTCTTAATGATCACAAAGAGAAGAGTTTTAATACTTATAGCGAGACCTTCCCATTACTTTTATACATTTTGTTTCTTATAATAAAATTAATTGTAATATTTCTTAGTTTTGTTAATTAAAGAAATACGTCCTCCTTTTCGTTTACAAAAAGCCCTAAATGAATGATATTTTTTTGTATTTTTTTAGTTTACATTACTCTTACTTTTTCAGAATCGATTGCAACACCAGGAAAGATTATCATGAAGTTATTATATAATATCACTCAAGAGTGATTATGCAAGAAAATTGACGAAAAAGTTTCTTTTCTTAAGAAAAAAATATACAGATGATCAAATATCTAGATGGTGGTTTAAACATATTTTATGCCACTTCAAATTGCGAAAATGGGAAACTGCAAGTTCGAAAAAAAAACTTTTCTTAAAAAAACAAACAATAGTTTTACGTTTCAATAAAATTTGCAAATAGCTATAAAGTACACTCGGAGACCAGGAATAGAATTCGGCGATTCAAGTGACCGTAGCAAAGGAAGGAGTAAGTATCTGCGGAAGAGCTAACTTAGTTCGCATGGGTCAGTGTGATGTAGGAAATATGTACATGTTTAAAATCGTAAAATATATAACATTAACCCCAGCAGCTAACAATTACACATAACTTTTATTCACAACTAAATAAGACTTCGTGATATACACCTACTTTATTTAAATTATTAACTACGACCTAGGTTTCGAAATATGACAACATCTTCAGGTGGACAAATTGAAGAAAAATTTCATTCTCTTATATGACTATATCACGTAGTTTAATTTAGTTGTAAATAAAAATTAAGTGATAATGAATTTCAACTAAATCAATACCAAATATCTTTAATAAGAGCTAACAAGTTCCGAAAGGCGATCTTTTGAAAAAAAACAAAATGTAATAAGAAACATGCACTGTTTAAGATCTTGGATATCTTTGTAGAGGGTAATTTTATCGAGTAATTAAATATTTACTTGTTATTCATAAATAAAGAAGGCTAAAAAGTAATTCTATCCAAAGGAAGTAACAATGCGAGTGAAAGAAATTATATTACAAGAATTACTCGACCATACTCCATCATTATTATGTATATATTTACAGGAGATAACAGACAATTTTAGAGACGAAGAAAAGAAACAAACATCTTCTAAAGTTCCATTGTTCCGTTATGGTTATTTATTAACAGACTTATTAATGGAGAGAAAAAAATTAAATGGCAGAATCCTATTCATATTACATACTAATAAGGATACGATTTATTAATGAAAATTAAACATGTAATATACAATGAAATTCAATATATAAAAAATCAGGCAAAAAATAAAAACAATTGGGTGCTATTCAGTGCACGTCACAGAAGTGAAACTTTTTTGGCGATCTAAACCTTGATTTTTAAGTGTATGTTAAATGATAAAACAGCAGAAAGATAGGGAGAGAGAATATATTAAGTGTAAGTATATCATTCCAAATTAAATTTAAAGTACATATGTTATTAGTCTCGTAATGGATGAAGTACACGTAACATTTCTAAACCAATAAAATAGCCAAATCAATAAAATTTTAACAGTTTACTTTTGACACGCATAACGTAAAAAAATAGCTAATAGCAACAGTGAGCATTTTTGTTTGTAACCGCGCATGCATACATTTTTCGTCTTATTCTATCATGTTCATTTATCTCTTAGGGTTGTTATATGTAAATGTTCTTATTTTCTGTCCATCTTGTGATAAATTCGTCACATTCTGCCGTCACAAAATGTTGCATGAGTATTGTTGCAATCGAGTAAAATGAGAGTTAAATATTAAAGTTTTACTCTCATCGCATCCAAAAGGATTTTACATTACAAAAAAGAACCCGAAATATCGACAGTGAGTGGAATGTTTCAGATTACATATACCCCGTTACTAACATTGGTGGTCGTCAAAATTTACAATATGGTGACGAATTTATTCTCTACGATACGGTGTTATAATTCAAATCAAAGAAGAAAAGTCAATCCTGATATTCTGAGATTCGAACAATTTATATTTCATGCAAAAATTTGATTATTTGAATCATTAACATTTCTCTTGCCAATCTAAATAGTTATTTCAGAAGTGGCAAGCTGGATCGTTTGCCTAGTAAAAAATAATAAAGCAGAGAAATGATAATATCCAGCAAGCGTTTAAAGGTGAAATGGATCCTTTTAGTAAATAATCTAAGAGCAGGGTTTTGGAATATTAAGGAAGGAAACACGTTCACAAAACTGTTTTGCAGATACAGAAGCAACTAAAGTTAATTGACACTAAATTAAACGAAATAGAGACAAAGAAGACAAACTTTACAATTTGTGACGAAACGCAAATCAGAGTTTGTCTAGCAGACAGGTAGTAGAAGCTCCCTCCTAAAATATGTCACATATAAGGTAATACAATTTTTTAATAATCTATAATTCCATTGCTATCAATTAGGTCATAAATTTTTAGATAGTTTACTGCCAAACTACAATTTTGTGTACTAAACAGAAATTTGACGAATATTTAATTCCTGCCTATTTTTTCAGTTAATATTATGACATAAAAAGAAACTGTCCCATTTTTCATATTTATGGCTTTAATGGGATTTTAATTTTATTTTATTATAATTGCTAAATCGCTGAATTTACCTCAATTAATGCAAAAATTAATCAGTTCTAGTATATGGAAATGTTTTAAATATCTGAAATGATAAGCTAGGTCAAACATTCTTTTTATTAGCCGAAGCCTGCAATACTCTTAATGTACGTGTCGGACGGTCAATACGTGTATTTATTATGTGTTTTTATAAATCTAAAGAATGATACGTGGAGATGTGCTTAAGCTTTGTATATTCTAGTTTTAAATAGAACAAAATATTACTTTGATAATAGATACAAATAATACTAATTATGGAAAAAATATAGAGGTGACTTTATATGATTAACACTAGTATTTTTTGACGAACTACAACTTGTTTTTGATTACCAGGGAAATGAAATCTGATTATTTGTAAGGAAAGGTGGATTTTTATATTTTTCTGCAAGAGAAAGAACAATATTTGTTACTAAAATAGAAATAAGAGTGACCAAGATTAATAAAATTATAACTGTAATCCCAAATGATAATTATTTAAATTGTTTAAAGCAAATTCCATACAAAACATTCTACACTTAACCGCATCATAAATTTTGTTCAGATATATAATTTATTCTTTACTAAATTTTTATTTTTGATAAATTCTAATTGGCAACCGGTACATCTTTTAAATACTGCAGTACTGTTATTACGCATTTCATGTACTGAATACAAAATTTTGCAGTTGGTCCATTCCTTTTTATACATTCATTTGACTGGAAATGTTTAACCTAATCATCGAAGATAATTATTCCATATTAAAGTCGTCAATAAATGAAAAATTTCCTCTGCAATATATAAAAAAGTTTCCACAATCTTTTTAAAATCTTCTTTTACATTATTCAGGGTACTCTCGAAAATTATTTCACCAAGAGCAGTAAAATTTAAAATATTGGCCCGTATACTTCTTGAAAAGGTGCTGACTTCGATCATCAATTGGCCAATTCTGGAGAATAAACTTCTTACGATAGTTCATTTAATCAAATAAATTAAGAGATCAACAAAGGAAATCCACCCAATCGGACAAATACGTTTGTCAATTCATTATTCAGTTGTTAAACATTTATGAATCGAACTTATAAATACTGTGATTAGTCATACATTACGATACATGTTTTTTAACTCAATTTTTACTTTACACTACAGTATTATGCAGAAACATATTGAGTGTAGTTAACTTTCATAGTGATTCTTTAATGAACGGGAAGCAATGAATATATGGTATTTTATAGCTTACGTCACCATTTAAAATGTTCATGAAATGATTCCAAATAGGTATATTTTTAATTCCAAATGTTTTCTTTAAAGGTAGATTGCATATGGTGATTGGAAAAAAGATGGAATTCCAAGTAAAAGTGAATATATTTCTACATATATAACATTCTGAAAGCCACTTAAACTGAAGTTACTTTATGCTATATAGTTAATGTGTCATTTTGGCGCTACTGCTTCACTTGGAATTCCTTTACATCTTTTGGACTTCCTTCATGACAAATTTCATGCTCAAATGTATACACAACAATTTCATCTTAATTATTGGATTATTTCATGAGCGTCTAATATTGCAATATTATAGTCCGAATTGTCAAATATAAATTAAACAAATATATCGTCTTCAATTACCGTTCTAGAAGGGTCCATAATTGCTGAAGACTTGTACAAATTTATATTGTATGATGAATAAACATGATGAATAAACATCTAATTTTGAAAAAAGCTTGGTTGTTCACTTGCATAGTTTACTATTAACTTCAAAACTTAGATGCAAAATTGATAAAAATAATTTAAGATTAATCGCACAAAAATAGAATAGGCAATCATGTTGTATCCGGCGGAAATTATGTTTTCTCAAAAAATGTTTTCATAATTTCGTCACACGAAATTTCTGCCACCTATGACGATGGCCTTGTTTCCAATTTCGACAAGGTTTTACTTATTACAGAAGCAATAACTGCAAATTTTGGAAACATTAAACGATCTATAACAAATTTTTGTTTCTCTACCAGGGTATTCTCATACAATTTAAAAATAAAATTTACAATTTTTTTAATGTACAACATTTTATTCGTGATTTTTTTATCGATATAGTTCTTTGTACTTTGTAACAAAATTAAAATAAACAGCTGTCACCAGAACAAATAATACTAACTCATAAGACACGATTTTATGTAAAATAAGACTGAGAGTGTGTGAGTTCTGTACTAGTATTTAATCACGGTAAGTATGGTTGTACTAAATATGGATTTAAAGAAAACTATTTTGTCTACTTAAAACTATTTTGTCTACTTAATAATTTTTATGAACTTCCCACCGAAACAAATTTCAGAAAATATTTATCGTATTAAACAAACTACCACAGGCTAATGCCCATCCCATCACCCCATCGAAAATTTGATAAGGTAACATCTTTGGGATGATGTCAATAGTGTCCTGATTTTGAATGAATGTAACAACAAATCGAAATCAGTAAACTTTATTTACTACAGCGGAGTAACCTTAGGAGCACTTTTATATAATATTGATTCATAATGTTTATATATAAATTTTAGGTGAAATACTTGTGAATCACAGCAATTTTTTCACAGATATGTAACTTCTCCGCATCTCCAATATTAAAATGATTAAAAATCGACATTACTAGAAGTTTTTTTTAAGATTGCCTAGAAACTACAGCAATCAAATCTAGAATCGCAGTTTTTAAAAAAATGCCGTTACTTTTGTATCGATCGAAAATATGTAAGATAATAAATATATTTGCATGGCATGGAGAAATAAACTTAATATTTGTAGATAGTGTAATAGAAATTTTACATAAACCTAAATTTTATTTGTGAAATATTATGTGCACTTCATTTTTATATGTCCTTAAATATATACAAACAATTTGTGGTGCCAGTTCTACTCGTAATTAGGAGGACCGATATTAACTTAATTCAATTAATTTGCAACTCAGTCTGTGTATTTCGAAGAATTTCTTCAAGAACGCCTCCATCGTCTGGTTTTTGAATTCATCTCTTTAATAATTAAGATTGGATTTTGTTAGGTACCTTGATTTTTCTATTACCTCTCCTTTACTTTTTATCGTACCTATCCCATGTTTATGTAGGGATATGTTATGTGAAATGCAATGTTTCTTTTAACTTTATTACAATGTATAATCATTTTGCCTATTCTTGTTACGTGTTTTTTTTTCGGTATGTTATGAGCCTTCTGCAAGATGTTCATCTGGAACAATAAATCCATCAAATTTAATCAGATACTATTTATATGACCTGAAGCAAAACAAAAACAAGACCTATAAACTCTTAGTACTGTAAATATTTTTACGTATCAATATGGGTTTATAACATATGATTAATATTAGCTTTCTAGTGCAATTTCCCTACATGTAGTGGATTTAATGGATTTATACATAATTTTTCATATGTCCTAACTTTTACTCATAGCTAACAGGATAAATTACTGTGGAGTTGTTGATCTTCCACGTCCGACCTCAAAAACAAAATATTGTGGAATATGTCAAGACGATTATAAAATTATTTAGGATTACTTCACAACTTCAGTAATTAGTGCATGACGCAGAGTTGGTGCACAAACCCACGCAGGCAGGGACTTGCACGCACACATACGCACACGCACACACTCACCCACATTAAAAAATCTTTCTGAGATGCAAAATGTACTCAATATGTTACGGTAAACATGACTTTTCTACAGTGAAACTATGTTTACAGTCTGTTCAATAATTTTAGAAATTAACTCCTGCAAACATAAACATTCACAAACTCACAAATATTTCTCCTTTATAACATTAATGCAGATGTAAATCAGACTCACTAATAGATTATCCATAAAGATCGCGGAGTATTGTTCAACCTCGTTTATAGATACGACTGTTGATTTATCAATATTGAGAAAATATAGACGATGTTACAAACCATGAAAATGACTACCCGTTTTATTAATTTTAATTTGGTTATTCTGTAGCAGAAGTCTAATACAGACTTTGTCAGAGAGTAGCTCAGGATACTCCCTATGAAGTTAACATTAAAGGATCAACTTAAGCTTAGTCGACTACTTGATTTCTATGTCAATAAATTAAAACTGATACTGAGTCAATAATTAAAAATAAATTTTCAATGTTTGGTTTTATTTCTCAACTTGAATGCTCTCAAGAGGTAGGGAAACATTTAGAATTTTCACTGGGAATGAAAAATGGCTTATGTATATAAATCATATTCGTAAGGGACAATAGTTCAAAAGCAATTGGGCTATTCGAGATCAAAAATTTTACAATAGTACAAAATTATTACATTGATTATAGCAACATAATAAAAAGACGGTCTTTGAAGATTATTTCCATATCATTGCCATGGTGGTGAATTTTGAAGTGTCTTATCATTATTATGGTCATGGACTTTGCCATAGTCTGTTGTTATGTATTTATATGATAATAAACTTTACCACTATATAGTAATAATTGGCGTAAATGGGTGCATTTGATATTTTACTTTACTTAAATATTTTGTGATATAAAATTATAAAATACTTAATCCGAAAAGAAAGCTAGCGGATTTAGTGGAATACTATTTTTCACGAAGATCAAAATTTTGAATCTACGATTGATAAGTATTAGTAACAAGACATTCCTCATTACTCTCTTTTGCAAGTTATTTTCAATAACGTCTTGGCCTCAAAACTATAACTATATATTTACTCTAATATATATCACTATAGGACTTTTTAAATTTTCGTGATGTTAAAATGCATATATACGAGTACTATTTGCTATGTATTTAAAAATAAATATTTTTTTAAACTTTTTGATTTATAATTATAATTTAAAACTAACGTTACTCATTGATCAATACATTATGTAATATTTTTAATAACACAAATAACCCTTGAAAATGTATACACAAATATTTTAACCATTTTGTGCAGAAACAATTAGACCTATAGTGCAGTTTTATGCTCTCATCTTTTTATTATACACTTACGTAACTGTGACTCGTTTCGTAAGCCTTTCAATAAATAAATAATTGTTTGTATTGTATGTTATTTTTTACCCACAGCTCTGCACACAAATATTATTTTAATTTTACATTGTAAAAATGTTTTCATGTTAAATGCACCTTTAACCGAAATAATAGTAACGGTAAAATTAAGAAAATTGTTACAAAAATTCAGTGGCGGAAATAGGGAGAGAAGAAGGAGGAGGAGGATGATATCTTTTCTCTATTGAAAGCAAGTACTTGACTATGATATTGATTGCCTTAAAATAATTTGAATGAAGGTAGCTGTGTCAACTACTGCAAAATGTTAAATGTAATAAATCTACGTTATAAATAATTATTCCATTTGTAAAATATTCGTTGATGATATAAACTATTTATACTACATTACTATTATTTTAGTTTCCACGATGCGATCTACTATAAACATATTGCAACCACTGTAAAAGTTTCCAATTGATGCTTTGTTTTTGATACAGCTTAGTACAAAGATATGATCTTTTTGAACTATTTTTGTATTTATATAAGGTTGATATAAACGACGTATTGAATGGCTGATTGCATATGTAATTTGACTGTGACAAGAGTACCTCAAAGTTGAACGAAGGGACTATAAAGCTCTAATAGTAGACAGTAAGAACGTTACTTGTACTTTATAACCCCGATCTGAAGGCCTGTTTATTAAAGACCAAGTAGTGTATTTTAAAATAGTAAAGCAAAACATTTCATTATAAGTTCCAATACAAAAACATTTATTGAGTATTTATCAACTAAGAATCAGTATCGATCAAATAACATCGTTATCATATGAAAAATAAATAAATGAAAATTGTATTATTCTTCCAAAATAAAATATCTTTAACCTAAACGAATGGTTGCTGCTATCATATTGTACTAAGTGAAAGTTTTCTGAAATCAGACTAAAGATGTGAGAGTAAAATATTTGGAAAAAATAGCATCGCTTTAAGGTGTGGCTTAAATGGATATATCACTAAATGTTAAAACGGGACAAAAAGGGAACATTTGTGTATGAACTAATTATATGTACACAAATTGTGTATAAACGTTTCTTTGCCCGAAGTAGTCGAGAACTCTCTGAGCATGGATACTGGACAATCTTGTTTTGATTCAAAGTTCTTCCAGGATTGAGACGTTACAAACATATACATAATATATTCATAAGTGTAGTATGTTCATATAAAATATTGCAGTGTATTTTAAATATCTTGAATTTTTTCAGAATGATTTATCTTTGCGAATTTTGCGAATAAACTTTATTATTTTAGCTAATTGTTAATAATCCGGTAAACGATTTTAGATTATTTAATCTGTCTTATTTTCTCTTTCAGTAAATTTTTAAGATTTTCGTTATAATTGGGGGCCATAATGTGTTCGTTTGCAGAGTAAACGTCTATAGTAGTCTTTTGGCTCATTCGCGTCGATCAGTAAACTTAAAATTATTGCAATAGAAATATTGAATAAAAGATTTAATTTTATATTAAATGTTCTAATGTGGCGTGTTCAGAAGAATAAAAATAATATTGAAATAAAAAATAAGAACAATACTTTCTTCTTTTTAATTTTGCTTCCTTAAATTCAATAATCTTTCTTTGGACAATCTTGTCTGTAGAATCTGATGATCTAACAAAATGAACTTGTTTTGAACATATATAATGTTCAAAACAAGTTCATTTTGTAAAAATTTCTCGTCAGCAATGTAACCAGTTTTAATATACTAAAGGTAATCACTTCGATTTACCAGTTTTGTTTCAAGGAATGTAAGCATTATGTCAAATTAACCTCTCTAGTCGATGTCAGAGTAATTGATATCAAAAACAAAATAAGTTTAACTTAAATTTAATATGAAATACTTGGAACTACCTTCATTTCGTTTAATTTTAAATAGCTACTATATTTTTATTATATATCATTTTCAAGTCTTGCTTCTAGTTTTAAATAGCAGCATTTTAATAATCAATTTCTTAATAAAAATTATTGTAATTTTTTAAGACTTTGCAAACACACAGCTGATATTTCATTATAATTTTAATTTTTTACCTCCCGCTTTATTTCTTACTCAGCCCAGAAAATTCAAATACAAATGTCCAACTTGTATAACTAGGTCCAATTTCAATTAATTACATCAAATAGTTTGAGATAAATGACTGTAGCACAATGACAAATTCCATAAATTTTGCCAAATTTGGTATGAAACAATAAAATATTTTTGGAATACTGAAGACAAAATATATGTTTAAAGAAATTATACTCTTGAATTATTTATATTTACTGGGTTTTTTGCAAATTTTAAAAAGTATAGCTATCGTATTATTATTATACCGTTCAAAAAATCTATTATGAAATTTTGCAAAGAAGTCAGGGCAGCTTCCAAATAAATATCCTGGAAAATGGAAACATCGCACTTATTTCACTTGTTCTCGTTTTTCAATTAAAAAAAGTTTTTTGGTCAGATTGTGTGTTTTCTAGTTATTCTCAGTATTTATGTCAAAAATATTTTTTAGAGATATATTAGGGAATATTTAAGATAAAATAATGTGGAAATTATTACGAGAAAATTACATCAAAATTTTGTCAACGAGAATAGAAATATATAACGATGTTATACACGGGAAAAATTAATTTTGGTATTAATCTTATAATATTTGTCAACGTATTGAATATATAGATAAAATGTTTGAAATATAACAATTATTAGATATTTTACGTAGAAAATAAATTTACCTTTGGTAAGATATTTTATATTGAAATACAAATTTCTCTCTTCATTAACATTATTATAAAAAATTATGGGTGTATTTGGTTTTATCAGCATACTAACCACTCGGCCTCCAACTTCATACAACTCCGGTTGAGTTATTTAATTAATGTTTTTTTTCCTTCATAAACGTAGTCCTGCCATTTTTAATTAAAAATAACATGCCCTTGTCCCCATTTCTCTCCATCCTTTCCGTGCGGAAATACATTGCAACTAACGTCATTGAAATACGAATTCCTTCTTTTATTAACTTTTCAAAAATCCTAACTTTTAAATTACATATTCAAATTATAAAGTTTGAAGAGTAAATGTTTTCTATCGAAAACGCTTAAGGTGGTTATGATATTTATATTAATAAGGGTTCCCATCATCAGGGATTAATTCCAAACATCGCACCTCTTTCCTCATAGGTTTTTTAGTTAAAGTATTTTCCTTTTTTCCTCATAGGTTTTTTTAGTTAAAGCTTCTATACAAAAAAAATAATATATGCTGACTATCCCTTGAACTTTTTTGAAACCTACGTGAATTATACGTTATGCATATTGTTTCGGCATCTGTAATATTCTCGCCAGCGTTCATCACAAAAAAAACTTTTACGCCGATTACGTTATTATTATTCACTGTATAATAATAATTATACTACACATATATTTACCATATTACTTAGCCATTGTTAAAGTACGTATAATAACGTTATGTTCCTCCAAAATGCCATGTTTGTCAATTGAAAATGCAATAAACCTTCCTCAAAAAATTTTGATTTAACCATTACATTTTTAAAACAAAATATTTATTTCTTATTTCTCTTTAATCGATTCAGTAATTTTAGTTTTATGTAGCTATAGGCGAAGAAATGGACAAAGTGTTTTCGCTAGCAGATGAGTATTTTCCTAAAAAATATGCGCCCTTCAAAGTATAAATTATGCTTTCTCAAACTTCCTACTAAATTTCCTAATGCTAGATCATTAGATATTTGAATATATTTAGGTTAGAAAAATATCAAAATATTTTAATGTTCAACGGGAACTGGAGTTAAGGCACTCTACAGGGATTTGCTTTAAATTGTAATTATAGCTATCATTGTATTATTGCTTCTCTACTACGAGTTTTCTCTTATAATTAATTCAAATGAGGTTATCATCACCCAGGTGGATTATCCCTTACCTGCTATTTGTAGAACGGCAAATTGTGTTGATTATTTGATTGCGGTAAACTATATAAACTGTGAAAGATCGTTAACATGAAATGTTTACTACATATGTTAATGTGAATACTCGCACGAAATCACGTTATATTTTGTAAAATATTATTAATTATCATTCATATTTATGAACGAAAATTAATTTAAATTTCCAGTTAAATATTTGACCTACTAAAATGAATAAAAGTTACCTTAGCTTTTATGTCAAACAATGTAAACTTTATGTATGCTTTACATATTTGATAAGAATGCATAAATATTAAGGTCACATTGAGATCTGCAAATTGCATACCTTAAAATAGTAAAGCAGAACATTTAGATACGCGTTTAGACTCGATCCATTTGTTGGCTATTTCTGATGATGAATCAGAACCAATATAGTGTTCTGACTAATATAGTGTAGTGAACCAATATTGCACGCAAGTGATTATTATTATCATAAAAATGTGTATATTTATATATATATATATATATATATATATATATATATATATATATATATGTATATATATATATATATATATTTATATATACATATATTTATATATATATATATATATATATATATTTATATATATATATATATATATATATATATATATATATATATGTATGTATATATATATATACATATATATATATATATATATATATATATATATATATATATATATATATGTAAGCAGTACCGTTTTTTGACATTATGACTTTGACTTCGTCCGCATGTTTTTGGATTTTATAGCACAAAACTCCATTGAATTTTTTTTAATAATTTTGCAAAATACAAACAGCACAAACAAAAACACTGACGAGTAAGCAATTGATAGATACAGACTGTGGTGTGCAGTCAAATGGAGATATAGGCATGTATATATGTCAAAAATCATGGTTTCAAAAACTTATGTTTCATTTATGAAGATATTTTCTGCGAAAAATATTTAATATAAAACAACATATTTATTCTTTTATAACATGTATATAAATTTTCTCTGATTACACCAAATGATTTGCAATTGAAGGAATTGAACTGTTTGACACTTGTGACTACGACGCAATTCTGTTTGGTAACAATGTTGCACGAAATAACAATAAATTCCCTCAGATGAAAGGATTTATATGTGAGTGTAGTAGTCTAGGATCATATCTTTATTAATGAATATTTTTCTTGATATATTGAAATACAATGGCTTAGTATTTCTTCCAAACTGATGTTTATTTAGAGCCTCTAACTCTATCTTTTGTCAAAATCACCTACCTCGCGTATAGTTATGCATACTTATTTTTAAGTAAGATCTCTTTAGAAACGATTATATGGGTTAGATGATGCAATAACGCGCACTTTGCTATTTAATTTAATAAAAAAAAATAAAAAGGCTTTAGAGATGGCCTCATGCTTAGTTTATTATTATCGTTTATATAGTTGAGGAGAAAAAAAATATTCCACTTTTAAGTGACATACAGCACAACAATTTGTAATGCAACTTAATTACATTTAAGACCTTTCGTAGTTTAAAACTCCCGCCGCAATCAAACATTCAGCACTACTTCCTCTTCTATAATTAGCCAATGAGGGACAATTCGTTTGGCAAGAATAACTTAAGTGAAATCAATTATAAGAGGTAGTAGAAAGACAGTAACACAATGATAGCTCTAATTTTGTTTAAAAATATAACTGCAAAGTTCTTTGAATCTATTTTGTATTGAAAAGTACATTTATTTTAATCCGTTTGTGATCTTTAAGTTCATTAAATTTTTGAAAAGATAATCCCATAAAAATATGCGCTCCTAAATAAGGAGCGCATATTTTTATGGGAAATGATCATCCTGCTAACAAAAAAGCTTTGTTTATTTCTTTGTTTGTAGCGGTATAAAACCAGAACTACAGAAGTGATTAAACTGAAATAAGAAATTTCAGTTTTGAAAAAGTTATGAATAATTTAAATTTTGTGAGAAAATAAATAGCATTTTTACTGAAAAACATAGCGATTAGTAAGAAAGTGAACTTTCATCATGAATTTTGATATAAAGCCATTATACATAAATTGATAATTATTGCAAATAAAAACATTATAGGACAGTATAGTGGTTATTATCTCAAATTTATAATGCAGTACTGACGTTAATTATTGGATGGACTGATTAAATTCAAAGATGTGGCAAAGAGGCGTATTTTATAAATATTCTTATGACAAAGTCTAATGAAAAATGAGATTTTTAGAAATATCGTCTACTATCCAGTTTTTGACACATCCGATTTAACTATAAATATAATTAAAATATAAAATGTGATAATGTGGTTATCATGCAAACATGTACCATTTTTTACTGGACACAATTTTTCTAAATACTATTTTCCTCACAATTGTCTTTTTGACATTCTAAAAAGACAAAAAATCAAGGCAAGCGTTTCAAGATTCAGATGTTTTTAAATAAATTTATTCGACTTAACATCCAAACTTAACATTATTACTATAAATTACTTCTATTCGAGGGAAGAAAATCTTTGTGACTTATGCTGTAAATAGTTCAGTAATAACTTAACCTAAATAAATAGAAAAATGTACGTTTCTGGTATTTATTTTAATCCTGTTTATAAAAGTATTAAATGTTAGATGACAATGTAAACCACATTTTTTCATTTACGTTTTAAGTAAAACAAAAAAACTCTTAAAATTATCGGCTTTACGGATCTCTACCTTTTCCCTACAAACTACTGTTTTGCTTTCTTGAGTAATATATTAATCTTATTTTATACGTTCCTTTCGGGCTATCACCTTTGTAGAATTTAATCGTCCCACTGTGAAACCACGCATATTTAAACTGAACTCATTTAATAAAAATTTCTCATTACCAATACAATCCGTTCCAATATATGCACGGCCCTATGTTTTATATCATCAATTGTTTTTATCAATACGTTTTTCTATAGTTTCTATAATAATAACATATTTTAAAATAAATTTGTAAAATGGTCGTAAGGTAATTCCGCAGTCATTGATTATTTTCTTGATGGACAATTTATAAACAATAAAAATATACTGTGTATTTAGTATACTACTCATCTGCTAAATGTTTCCTGATTAAAAACAAAAAACTTTTTAACTATACTACATAAAGTTCAAAATACTTCCATATATGGTGCATACTAGACTTTTTAACGTTAGATAGTGAAACAAGTGAAACTTATAATTTTGTTATGTTGGTTAGTCTGCATCAGACGCATAGATCGAGATAGTTTTCCTTGCATCCACAAAAATTTGCAAGCTGATAATTAATGCATAACAGTTATTAAACATATTTTGTGTATAAAAAGGCAAGTGGAAAAAAATATTCTGTTAGGTAAAATAACATTAAATTTGATATAAAATTAAGGTTACATTTACCAATATTCATCCTAAAATATCATTTGCGAAATATTAAGCTTCAAAATAACGTACAGTAGGTTCATCCCTATAATTTTGAAAAACTTATTTTTTGGAAAATTTGAAAAAAATCTAGATTGAATAGGAATACTTAACTGAAATTGATTTTGTTACCTTCCAATAATAATTTTAAGATATCTAGGCATATCAAAATATCTCCAATAAACCTCAACCGTCTGACATCCGAATGTAATTTTCAAATATTACAAACGACCATTCACTATTTCAGTAATATACCGTGGGCGTTTTAGCAGTACACCATAATTGAAACTGTTGTAAAATATCATGAAAGCCAGAAATTATGTAATTTTTAAAGAATCTTGCTCGATCGCTGCTGACATAACTTCTTTTTATATGAATAATTACTTAAACCTTTCTTAAATTTATATACTTATTAGCTGTGCCTTCGAATTCATTTGCGTGGAATTTGGAATAAGAAAAATTATTAGAATTTCTTTTTCTCTAATATGTTTCTCTCTTGGGTTTAAACTATTACCATACCAAATTTAATTGAAATTCGTCCAGTAGATTTCGCGTGAAGGGCGCAAAATTAAAAATAACGATATATCAAAATTCTAAAACAGCTTTAGCGTATATAAAGAGGCAACGTTCTATATTCTGTCCATTTAAAAATGAGTTTGAATGATTAAAGAAAAACATAAGAAAATCTTGCGAAGATAATTTACTCTAAATTCTCTTTATGGACTCTATTTAAAGAAAAGATCGTACAAAGGAATGAATGAAAATTTATTTTTGAAGATGTACTCTCTTATGATGCAGCCAAGCCTTAGTTCCAAAAATTAAAAGGAAGGAGTATTGCTTTCTCCGATAACCTTCATCCAGAGTATCTGGCTCTATTCGATTAGAAAAATCATAGCTTTTAATGAAAATAGATTCCGTATTAATTTCGCATTTTCTAGCAAAACTTCTTTCATTCTCTTAAGTACATTAGAAATATAACTTCATTCTTTCAAATTATGTGTGTTGAAAAATAGTTGTACTATAATATTTTAAAAAATATTTCCATAAGTTTTAAAACAATAAGCAAAAAAAAATATAATTTTATATTTTAACCGCATGTTTACGGTAATATCGATGCTGTACAACCAGAAGTATGTTGGTGTTGCATGTCGATTATTGAACTATAGACGATCTTAGCAGATAACGAAATAGTTTCATACTACACCTGCCATAGAAAAAAATGGAAGGTAATCGTGCTTGGCCACATAATATAAATATTCTTTCTAAATATTACCTAATACTAACACTTCTTGGAATCACGTTAAAATTTAGCGAAATCCCGTAATTCAATCCAGTTGAGAACTCCATAACTTAATTACTTTGAAATGTTGTCAGAGCTGACCAATTTTTGAATCGTATGTAGAAATAAATCAATACGGAAAACGTTTATCTTCTAGTGCAAAATAGGCATACTAATAATTTTATGGATGATATTGAAGTAAATTTCTGTCTGGTAAATACTAAATGGATAGGTCATAACATCAAAAGACCGAACTCGTCGGCTAATAATAATCACCTAGTATGTTCGTAGATGTAACTTAGATACTGATAGCGATACACTTGAAATTATTTCACTGTTCTAAAAATATTACTGGATGCCAAACATATAAACAATTGTTTTCTTAATTTTATCGGGCGGATTTTATTTGGTTGAGCCATAATACACTGTCAGTCATAACTAGTTCAATTTCAATTATGGTTATTTTCTGTTCACACCTATTTGTGACTAATCTTTGGGCTTATAAGCATTTCAAAATTATTTATTTTCAGAACATATAAAATATAGTTCTTAACTTTTTCTTATCTTTTAAATGTACTTAAATATGACTGGAATTTTCTGTGTGCGAGTACTACTCGTACTTAAATTTTTTTTTGATATTAGCCCAACTCAATATATTTGCAATTATGCTTTAGTGATTATTTTGATGAATGTCTTCAAAGGAACCTACCACAGGGGTTCTTCAATTTATCTTTTCCTGTATAAGCCGAGTAATGTATACTTTTTCTGTGCAGGAAAAACAATCGCTCATTTTTCCATATATTGGCTTATTTTTTCCTTGCCATTTATATCCACGCTCTGTTTGATGTTCTATAATTTTATCCATAACTGTGGCGTGAAATTTTTTCAACAGAATTTTTTTTTAATGTTGTCAAATAGTTAAAAATCTAGTGTTTAGGATATCTTCCTATGCATAGGTATTTTAATGCCACGTTCGCACGTATGTAATTGAATATTTTTATTCTGAATAAGTCAGTAAGTCTAATAATTTTTATTCTGAACATATCCAGGGTTGTTTCGAATAAGTCTTGATATTCTCTACCTCTGTGCTTCCGCTTGACTTTATTTTTGGGACACCTGTATAACATAAAGGTTTACCCTTTATAAGAAAAAATTTAAAATCTCTCTCTGAAATAAATATAAATTATACATGATCATATTTCTTCATACATGTGAAATATTTCAAAATACCTTCGAGTCTTTGAAACTTTAATTGACCTTTTCTTAAAGATATATATCAAAAACATAATTTTTCCATAGCTTGGTTTAAAAAGTCACATTTTACTTGAGTTATTTAAATTATATGCCATTAAACCTCAAAATTACCTTTATTAATTTCTCTGAATTCTATTTATATTTTGTCAATTAATTTTAGACTATAAACAACAAAAAAGGCAAACAAAAATTTAAAATTAATTTCTTAATTATTACTTTTATCTCTAATTAAATATAGCGATAAACAAAATAAAATACAAAGTATTTTATACTAGAAATCCAACGAAATGATTAATGTACGTTATAGTAAATAACGTGACGTTTATAGCTATACGAGAGCAGAATTGGAAATCAGAAAAGGAAAAACATATAGAAATAACAGGACGTATATGTTGAATCTGCACGCGAATCAATCACTCGTAATAACTTTTATAAGAAATTGTTAGCTCGCTGCTTCAAATTCGTTGCCTTAAATAATGTAATATTCCATCGCTTTTATATCATGGCTATTAAATAACATAATGGAACATTACGTCGATAAAATAAACACGTATATTATAGATTTCACAAAAATAGATAATAATGTTTAACTGTACTGACATCTTTTGATGTTCTTGATTTGAAGTTTATGACATTTGTACACACTTAAAAAGAAATGAAGTTTCATATAGTTTGTTAATTAACTCTTTTATCAAGTAAGTTACCGTACCTACATAATAATTCTTTAATAAAAAAAAAATTTTAGAACCGATAATTAGGTCATGTATAAACAAGGCCCAATTAGAAAAAAAAATTAGAGAAAAAGAAGCCAAATTGGCTTCTGAAAAAATTGTAATTTAAAATTGCAGTTAACAAAGGAATGGAATTAGTTATTTTCATATCTGGCTTATTATTTTTCAATAACGAAGCAAAGCTTCATAGATTTCTTAATAATTACTGTAATTGTAATTTATCTAACAAAAAAAAATGTTAAAAAAACGGTATATCTGTATATTGCGGGACTTAAGTATAGTAATTCGAAATAAACGGCTTCTTTGCATTGCATATACCATGGCGGATTTAAATCTTACATTTTTACTTAGATTTTATCCACCAACTAGAACTTTTTTAATGCTTAGTAAATTGAAAGTAAAAATGAAATAATATTATTTACATATTTGAGGCTATCATTTTTAATGGAGTCGAACCACGTAGAAAATGTATTAGATATTTGCAGAAGTATTTAAATGAATGTAACGAGAAATTTAAAACTAAATTGGAAAATAACGATAAAAAAGCCATTCGGGAAAGTTAGAATTCATAAAATAAGTCGGCTCAGATAAATTTTTAAAATAAATGTGTAAAATTTAAAAGGTAAATTAAATCGAGTATCTCACGAAGGCCGAGCGATGTCGAGCGGAGCTTATGACCAATTAGGAATTTTACAAAAGAAAAGAAAATAACGGAGAAAAGCGCAAAAAGAAATTAAGAACACTTGCGTCGGGCACACGGAACGATGTTGAACAGTTTTAAAAAGGACGTCTCTGAATCAAAAGTGAGAACAAAATTTGTTTTTTATTGAAAGAGGCTATATCTGACGTGTATTTATAACTGAGCTCGTTTCTTTTCATGAAAAATTTAAACATTTATATGAACGAAATGTAGTCAATGGAACAAATAAACTTCACCATCCACCACTTTTTCCGTTGTTTTATAAAAAACAAGAAAATCCTATTTTACGGACTTTCGTGTTAGCGCCCAGTCTCAGCATTTGCAGTAACACCACAAACATGAAATTTGGAAGATAACTTGATTTTAAAACATAAGCATCCAGCAAGAAAAGATGTTTCCAAATTCCACGACTAAGGAAATAAAAAGGAGAAAATTTTTCTTTCTCTGATTTAATAATTTTTTTCTTAATATTGATCTTTGAAACATTCATATTTTAAAGAGATTTATTCTTTCGATAACAATGCTTGAAATAAAGTATACGTAAATTTTTTAGAGCCCTTTATCTCATTTTACCTTCATAAATATGCGAAAAGATTTGCCAGCTGTATGATTGTTCAATTTAAAGTCTAAATGGTACGTAATGAAACATTTGAAGTTATTCGTAGATTCCATATAGACTGATGTTGACGATAGAAAGGATCCATCAATATTATTTCATATATAAAAGCAAACATTTTTGTTATTTTTTCAAACTCCTTTAAATTTTCATGCAGTTTTTTCTTTTAAGTAATATTAAATTAATTCCATTTTTTATATTTTATTAACAAATGAGCTTTTTTCCACAAGAACTTTTTCTTCCAATAAAGCCAAATCTTCGATTTTGCAGTACATAAAAAATTTCAAAAGATTCAACTTTTTTCTGAAAGTTATCATTTTATACACAGTCATTCAACCTTATTCGCGTACACAATTTACGTTTACAAAAAAATATTTCGTAGTGAAGTAATAATTTTATTTTTTGAAATCTCCTTTTCCTGTCCCACATTATAGGTCTGATGTAGATGAAACTGTGACTCGAATACATTTTTTTTTTCTTCTTAAAACAAGTTATAACGTTCTACGTAATGAATTCGATTTTATTTCGTAATCGAGTAACACACTAGTATGAAGCACAAGACGTTAACACCGATTATTGAATTGATAACTAATGAAATTCAAAATAATTACCTTGAGCAAGTCAATACTATATCAGTTTATATTTATGTTCCATGAAGTTATGTAAAACTATTCAAATATATATTCTTTTAAATTTTTGTGAAGAGTATATAGCTCCGTGTGTCTTTCAATTATTTTTGAGTGAAAATTATTATATATTTACTTTTGTAATTTTAAAATTATATATTTCATAGTACAGATCAGTCTATTTATTTTGCACTAATTTTGAAATATTTCATCGTAAATATTCTGGTTTTATAGACTTCAGTATCTTCAAATGAAAATAAACCGTAACTCTTATAAAATCATTCACATGTATGCCTGTCTATCCGTTTAGAGAAATTGATTGAGGTAGAAAAATTAAATTTGACAATACTAATTAATTAATGTAGAAAATTTAGGTATAAGTCACAAATGCAGTAATTAAAAGGTCGTAAATAATTATATATACTGTTTGAAGTTTCAATGAAAAGACGAATCTTTAATAATACAAACATATTTTTCCGAATTTTATTTAAGATACTTCTGAAGCTATTGTTGTAAATATTCATAAAAACGTATTATCCCACATTTCGGAAACTGCTAAATTAAAAATTAGAATAAAGAGAGCTTTCATGGGACACCCGGTAGGAACGAAGTTTGAAGTTTCCTTCGCTTTATATTATGTATTAAATAACGGGCACAATGAAATAAGTTACCAAGATTTGAGAGTAATTAAATGAAAAATTAGAAGAAATAAATGAAAGAATCACGATACATTACATTTTTCGCATTGTTTTTTTTAATCTTATAAGTGCACAACTTATAAGATCAAAAAAAACCCAACCAAACTCAATAGTCGATGCCTTATAAAAAATATCGAGTTATATTCTACAAGAAATTATAATATTTAACCGGTTAACAAGTAGCCTGTGTATTTATTAAAATTATAGATTTTGTCTACCAAGTTTCGTATGAAACTATCTAAACCTTTAGACCTGATTGAATAAAGAACATCTAAACACATTTTTCGCTATGTAAGTATTTCATGCAAGTAATGCTACAGCTAGATGTTACTTCATCTCAACATCATGCATGCGAAAAGTATGAAATCGTTGCTTTATTAAGGAGTTCTATTGTGACAAAGAAATCGAGATATAATTAGTACCCACTCTGCCCTTTACATCAATTATTGATTTATAATTACATAAATATGAAAATAAGTAATATATAATCGTACTGCTTTTGGTTAATATAGGGAACAAATACAGTTTAGAACGAATAATATTTTGACAATTTTTTGATATAATATGAAAGAATATACATTAAAAACGATATATTTGAAAAACAATTCGGGAGCTTACGATTATTTAGTACAAAAAAGCAATTCGAAAAAAAAATACTCGCAAGACAAACTTAATCTAACTAATGGTTAGATTGGAACTCATCGTTTGGTATTAAATACATAACACACAAAGGAATAACACTAAAGTATCAAATTAATATGAATTGGAAATAAATTTTTAATTGCGTTAATAAAATACTATAACTGGTGATTTAATAAACATCCGTTTAAAAAAATTAATTCATATCAACTACATCATATTAACTATATCAATCAAATGTGAAACCTTTTAAATATTTCACTAATTTTACCTCTTTAATTTATAGTTCTTTTTTCGCTTCTAAAAATTTACAAAGATCACCTTTTGCCTTTACCATAAAATGGCAAATAATATAAATATTGTAACTATTTTTTATAACATGAATTAATTTACACTGTGCATAACAAAAAAGAACATTATAAATAAAATAATTTCCAGTCGTTCTAATGCATAAAAATTTATATGAAAAATAGTTTCCACGCAAAGTATATTTTCCAAACAAAATATGTTACTATACTGTATCTAACCTCACCTAACCGGACCAAATAAAATATAACAAAGCCTAACCTAGTATAACCTAATCTGATCTTAGCCTAAACAAACCTAACCTAACCTGGTCTAAGCTACTAACCTAGCCTAAGCTAACCTAACCCAACATAACCTAACCAAACCTAACCTAACCAAACAAAAATCAAACATAATCAAACCAGGCCGACTTAACCAAGCATATCCTAACCTAACCTAATCCAGCCTAAGATAACTTAACATATCCTAATCTAACTTGACCTGACCTAAATTAACCTAACCCAACCTAACCTAACCTAATCTTAAAGAGCTCAGCCAGGTCGACCCAGATCATGAACATAATGGCTATATTTTATTGATATATTTCTACATATTATTAATTTTCAATTATAATATTTAAAATAAAAAGAAAGAATTTACCTTTTATAAAATATAAAATACCCTGAAATTGGAAATAACTGCATAATAAATTTATAAAGATGTTTATTTATAAAGAAGAAAATTAAATATAAATTTTCAACGTTATTTATTATCGGTGTTAAAATTTGTATTATTAATCGAATTAATAATATGATGACAAAGGGAAAAATTATATATATATATAAGTAAATGAATATTATTACCCAATTATAACAAAATATAACTTTGGAAATAAGAGGTTAAAAAACATTCAAGCTTAATAGTGTTGAAAGAAGCAGCGAATCGAGTGGAAAACATGTTAAAATATGTTCCAATAAACAATCGTTAGCTGTAATTATTTTTAAATATCTCGATTTTAATGCATATTCTTTTATGTAATATAAAAAAAAATGTCAGAATATCATTGGTGCTAAGCTGCATTTATAAAAACCTAGTATAATAATAGGAAATGTAATCTTCTTATAGGTGAAATAAAATCTCCTTATAGAATATCAAAACAATATTAAACGTTGTTAACACACCATCATTGGAATGTTATATAACTGAAAATCTTTAGTTATAATTTTTTTCTAGACACATCTGTACTTATTAAAATAATTATAAGGATTATTACTATGAAATAATTAGGTGTCCGAATAACCAAACAAACAAAAATAAAAAGTAAGAGCAATAACCTTTCGTAATGTTCCACTTCACAATTGAAAAATGAGGGTAATTCATTTTATATAGTTTTACTGTGAATGTTGCCGACGTGAATTTCGGTTTAAATAAATATACCTAAACAAAAAACGTTTTGATTCTGAAACTACTATTACTTCTAAATTTTTTCCAAATGTCAACTAATGAGAATTACTCGTTTTATAGTTATTAGATAACAATTTGATGCTTTTGATAAAGTAATTGTACATAAAAATAATAATTTCACGAAATTTAATTATAAATTGAGGGTATAATAATAACTAAAATAATAGCATAAATGAATTGTAGTGTAATAGATTTTTAAGTCACAATTCGTTTTATACCCGAAACCTGGTATCATAAAATTTATAAAAAAATATTTTAGTAAATAAGCGTCTGAACAAGAAAGAAGGAAAGAGATAAATAAGAAAATTTAATAAGATTATATTTAGTAATAACTTCACAATTAAAATGTTTACATATAAATGTTTTTGTCTCCTTTTCGCTAAGTTGAACCTGAATCAGTCTTAAACGTGGATAAAGCATTTTTTTTCTTTTAACATAAATTGTATAGAAAACAATCATTTTACACCTATTCCTTATATCATGCTCTCTTTCCTATTCTTTTTCTGAAAGAAATTATACAATTTAATGATTTGTTCTCAATTTGAATGAGTCACGTTAACGTGGAAAATACTCAGAACATCACTGAAATCTACTTTTGTCACGACTTGGGCTTAAACATTATTTCCAGTCAAATATTCGAGATGACGTTTTTATTGATTGATTTTTATTTTAATATGTTCTTGAGTTTAATACATACATTGTGCTTAATTGGGAGTTACTAGCAATATTTACATGTATACTTATACGTGAAGAGAAAACTATGTATTCCTTTTTAAGCATATGGCGCGTACGGAGGAGTGTCAGATTTGGCTTAGTTAAAATTTATACGTAGAAGGACTGCAGAAAGCTGAAATGTATATATAAAATGTGTTACAAATACATTCAATTACACATTACAAATTACGTTGAACAATAAAAGATTAATTGTCTATTATTACTTTGAACAATAAAAGAACGTTGAACAATAAAAGGTTAATTGTCCCAATTCAAACTTAACAATATATTGAATTACGTTCGTATTTCGACCATTGGACAACCACTGGTTATAATTAGTGAATAAAACATTGATTTTAAATTGTAAATCCATTTTCGTTTCCTCTTCATTTGTGTAAGCTGCGATACTGGAATATTTAATTTATTTCAATTAATATTAATTTATTGCCTTTTTCTTCTTGTTTACAAACACAACATACACTTGCAGGCCTTGGCTGCTTCTACCACACGCTCTTTCCAGCGTCTCCTATCAGTTCGCTCAAACGTGTACTAAGGAAGTACTTGTAATTGCTGTGTGTCTACGTTTAGGGTCCATGTTTCACTCGCATAAAGTAGGACTGATAGAATTAGCGTTTTATAAATTTTTAGATTAGTCTTCCGACTGATGGGTTTAGACTTCAGTTATCTTTTCAGTCCAAAGATGCTTTATTTGCCATATAAATTTGGTTATCAAATTCTGCTCTTATTTTTTTTTGTCCTTAATTACCATGACAACGTATTTAAATTCATCAACTTTTTCTAAATTCCACACTGATATTTTCCTATTTCTGTATCAGCAAAGTATAAGAGTCTAATTAATAGCAGGTTGGAGAATATTTTATATGCCATATTAAGAAGTGTGATGCCCCTGTAATTACGACATTCAAATTTATCTCCCTTTCTAAAAATAGGACAGATGGACTTTTTTTCCCTTTCAATGGATATTTTCTCAGTAATATAAATTTTTACCATAATTTTATGGACGATATTTAATAAGCTGGGCTCATCTGCTTTCAGTAGTTCTGACCGGTCGGGGGTGGTTTTGATCATCAAAGGAAGTACTTGTATCTTGAGTTGAATCAGTTGGATCATCAGTTTCATTCCTTGCTTCAAATAGATGTTGAAAATAATTTTCCACACGTCTAATACCTCATGGAGTTCGCCCAACAGTTTTCCATTCTCGTTTTTACATGTGATGGTTCTGGGCTTGAATTCTCTTCTTGTGCGGTTGACTTGTTTACCAAATCTCTTGGATTTTTTCCTGTTATTCAGGTTTTCCACATTTTCTAGCATTTCTTCGAAAAATGCCTTCTTCTTCTTTTTATGAATTTTCCTTTCCACCTTCTACACTTTACACAAATTCTAGTATAGCGTTTCTGCATAATCATTCTAAATGCCTTGTTTTTGTTTTTAGTGGCTTCTTTGCACTCCTCATCAAACCAGCCATTTCTGGTAGCAAGTTTCACTCCTGGGGGCGTAAATTGTGCAGATCTTGCTATTATTTCTTTTACGGAGTGTCAACAGAATCGTAAATAGTGATGTTCACTATTTACGATTCTGTTTTCTAGCTCTACGTCGAATATATTTGGCATTAATTGTATAGAAATTCATTATTCACAATTAAACGAAACTAGGTGATGTAGTGTTATTCCCACTATATCTTTGTTAAGAGCCCACGCAAAGATGTTGTAATACAACTAAACCTAAGTCGTGGTAAAGAATATAAAGAAAGTAGAAATAATAGTACACCGCGTAGTTTCATTTAATTGTAGCTCTATGTGCTAAGGTAACTTGGGCTTGTACTTTTTTAGAGTACTTGGATCGTTTAATTTCTCTTTTTAGAGACAATTTTTTTTACATATCTACATCTAACATTGGATAAGACTAGTATATGATCGATATCCACGATAGCAGCTCTGTAGCTTCTTAGATCTATCACGTTGCTATGATGTCTTCTGTCCACGAGTATGTGATCTACTTGGTTGTTTGCTTTTTTACTCCATATAAAAAATAATTTTATTATTTGTGTGTGTGTGTGTATGTATGTATATAGGTGAAGTTATCAATGATTTCTTTTTTAAATGAAGTTGATTAATTAATAGTAATATAAAATTCATTACTTCTATAGAGTTATATATTATCAGGTTTATAGCATTGTCCAATTTTAGAGTAACTCAGCTTTTTATACTAGTTTTACTATAAAGCTGAAACGCATTAACTGATTTCAACAAATAAAGTACAATACCTACAGATTCATTGTAGTACTTAGGGTAATACGGAATGAGTAACGTTATAATATTTATTACGGCAGACATTAAGAGAACCTTTGTAATATGGATAGACAGGCACATACACATACACGCACATGTGCATACATACACATATACAAACATTTTTACACATACACAACACACACATGCACGTGCACACCCGCACGAAAGAACGCGCACACGCGCGCAAGCTCATACACACGCACACACACTCCTGTATATATATATATATATATATATATATATAAATATATATATATATTTATATATATAAATATATATATATATATATATATATATATATATATATATATATATATATATATATGTAACAACAAAATTGTTAATATGAATAGCGAAATGCAATTGACATACGGATTCACGACTTATTTCTGTTGCAAAAAAAAGCAAATATTATAAGTCGTGAATCCTGAATATCTGATGTAAATATTTAAAAACATTTTATTCGATTTAAAATGTTTAAAAATATATTTCGATTTAATATTATTAAATTGAAAACATTAAATCGAAATGTAAAAGTCAAATCCACTTTGTTCTACATTAAATTTTAACATAACGAAGAAAACCACTCGCAATGGCCTTATAGTTAAAATCCACATATCAATTTGGTTTCTTCTAACAGCTCAGGAGACTTTGTCTCGTTAATTTCTTTATAAGATGGCCGGTGTCAAGATTTTAAAGATTTTATATTGCAGTTACTTGAGATATATCATTGACCGCAAAACGTTAGTTCACCAAGTATTTGTATCTCACTGCAAAAACATATTCAAAAAGTAAATATGCTTTAGGCTCAAATATTATCATGTATAGTAATATTCATGACAAATGTGAGTTTATAATTTATAGAGGATTAGAAAAATTGCGGATAACCGAGCCTAGAAAATAAAATATGACACAAACAATTTTTTTTATAAGTTTTGAGTTTAAAATTTTTTTTTATTTTTCTTCAAGTAATTTATCTAACAGTTTTTCAGTCAATGTTTGATTTGAGCCACTAAGTGGAAATTCAGCAATATTTGTTTTTTTATGAAATTTATTCTAGGTAAAAATCATTAAACTGCAAATTTTGTCGTCCATCCAAATATATTTCTGAAATATCATCTGTCAAAATTGTAATTATTTTCCTTGTTTGGTGTCTTTTTTTAACGATTTCCTTACCTTAGCATAGTTGAAAGTATTTGCCATTACTTGATGTAGATTTGCGAGTAGGTACTTTGCTGGTATTCCAAAAATGTGTCCATTAGGTATAGCTGTTGAGGTTATGCATATGTCATTTGATTTTCCATCTGCTGTCGGTTTTACAGCATAATAAAACCTCAACTTTTCCATGTTTCTTGAAATATTTGCAAAAAATAATGTTTTATATTGTTTCTTGATGCTTTTTACATTATAATTAATGGGAATATTGAAGCAAAGTAGTGATTGTGTTTCTCTGTGAAAAAAAGAAGTTTTATTTACAGCACGTTTTTACAACAATTAACTAATAACATTATCTAAATAAAGTAATTAGTAAATAAAGATTTACTCACCTATGAAAACAAAAGAAACAGCATTTAAAGTCCTTATGTCAGGTCTATTTTAGTAATTTTATAGCAAAGTTTCTTACAATAGTAATAAGCCCTATCTCATATTGCAATAAAAATCACAACTGTGAGACATCATCTATAGACTTTGACCATATCGCGGCAAATTTAAATTTAAGAAAAGCGACGACGCTGGTATATAAGCGTAGTAATTTTCTTTACATATAGTTTAAATGTTTGTTCAAAAAAATATACCTAGGCACATATAAATATTTAAAAGTATATAGATTTTTATTAAAATATTTACAAATGTTAACTTTACGCTTTGCAACAATTTTTTTCAAGGGATGATTTTCACTTGAGTGAAAAATATTATTTTAATAGAATTATCGCCATAGTTTTCGGGAAAACTTTAGGTAAACTAGTAATATAGTACTCTACACGAAATATGAAATATTATAAAAATGTTTGTGTACTTAATTTCTTGGTAATAAACAAGCTTATACAAAACTTTTTCGTAAACACAATAATGTAATTGTCACGTACAATAACAATGGCTCTTCAGTATCGCTTACGTTCTTGCATTAGTGAAATATAATAGAAGTCAATAGATAAACGCAAAATATTAAAATAACCTATAATATTAATATAAACGTAGATAAATGTCCTTAAGAAAAAGACGTTATTTTTATCCGCACTATGGCATTGTTTTTGTGTTCACTTACCTATATTTTAAAATCCTGTGAAAAGAATAATTATATTCTTTGTTTTACGTTTTCGTTTCATTGTTCCAAATAGTTCTTTCTATTTTTGTACTTTTCTACATTCCATGTTAAGTTAACGTGCCAAAAAAACACACACACACTCATAAGCTCGCGCGCACACACGCACGTGCAAACACACACGCGCGCACATCTAAAAAAAGAACCTATAATATTAAGATAAAGGTAGATGTCATAAGTTTTCATTACCTGAATACCTGCTCACGAAGTAACACATCACTATATTAATGAGCACTTGTAATAAAAAATCCAATACAGCTATGAAAATGTAATCGAGGAAAACATATTTGCGCTATTGCATTCTTTTTGTGTTTACATATCTTTATTTCAAAATGCTAAAAATAAGTTATATTCTTATTGTACATTTTCGACGCATTACTCAAAAAAATAATTTCAATTTTATATTTTTCTATATTCTATATTTAGTTAAGCATGCCAACATACACACACGTGTGCGTGGGCGCGCACAGACACACACAAACATACATGCGCCTCACGTGCGGGCACACACCTGTGCACGCACGCACACGCACAGGCATGCAGATGAATTTTTATTTAAATTTTTCCCAGTCTATAGTAATTACAACAAAGTAAATTCTATTTAATTCTCCTGGTAATGTTTAAATGATTTCATTTCTGAATGTAAAGTGAGTTAATTTGTCAAATAATATATACTGACAAACGAAAATTTCAAAAATATTCAGTTTTTTACTCATGTTATTTTCAGGCTCATATACTTATGACTCTAAACAAAATATTTTTGAATAGACTTTATTTTTTTGACAAAATATATTTTGAATAGAATTATATTATTGTATGCACAAATGAAACTAGTTATAATTAAATATTCTTAATATGTGGAATATATATATTTAATATCGATATTTGATTGCTCCAAACAACGTTTCTCAGAAAATATTCACCCTAATTCTTTACTTTAGATATATTATCATATTTTGGAAAATATTATTGTGGTTGATTTTTGAATAAATTTAAGGAATGAATAGAGAGAAAATGCTTAACGGACGAATGTGGAGTAACTGACGTTTGCTGAAAGTGAACCGAATATCCGAACGCTTGCTGCTGGTGCGTCTCCTGCATATTGGCATATTCGTGTCCACGTCCAACATGGTCTCCTGAACCTCATCCTTAGACTGTCCGTAGGAACATCTTCCGTTGCCAATATGTAGGCAAAATTTCTGCGGCTTCAGCAAAAACTGCACTTTTACTCGTCGATAGTTGGTCAGACGGATTTGTAGTTATTAATATGTTATTAATTCAATGTCAACTCATGAATATCACAAATTTACAAATTTTAAATATCAAAACATTTTCCCATATCATTAGAAAGAAAAGAAAATAAAAGTACAATGAAAAAGTTATTATATGAATTTTACAATTTGTAATTTTAAGGGTGATTAAGTTTCAAACTACTTTCATTTTTTTTATTTAATTTGTCATTGCTAACTGCGTGGAAGAAAAGCGCTGATCTCTAATATTAAAATAAAATCATACACTCGCATGTTGATTGTCCCTATCTCCGTTCTCTACTCAACTTCAGCGCTCGACCAATATCCCTTTTACAATTACAGAAATGATTCATACTACAAGTTTATAACCATAATACCTATTTTTATAACCCCATAATTCGTATGTGCTGATTACATAACGATAGTGTTTCTTGATATTTATGAATCAAAATTATTAACATTTAAAAAGGAAATACAAATAACATTATTCATAAATTAAAACCAGCTAGGATTGAATTAATGTTGTGTTCAGTTATGTAGAAAATAGTGTAATTTTAAGTTAATACTAACTTTAATCATTGCTCAATACATTTTGTAATATATTTAATAATACAAGTAACACCTGAAAATATATACATAAAAACTCTCACAATAATTTGCACACATAATTAGAGTTTTAGTATGATTTTACACTCTGTTCTTTTTATTATATATCTAGTGGCTGTAACTTGTTTTGTGAGCCTTCCAATAAATAAATAAATCAATTCTAATTTCATTATAAACGCTAACATTTGACTATACTTACCGTTTCATTATTATATCCGCTAGCATTTTATTGGTATCTCGGCATTTTTCGTCATCTTCACGTTTACTCCGTCGATGCGTTTATTTTCAATTACATCTTTGTGAGAGACGAATACCTTCTCTTTGTTTTCGTGTAGTTTTTTTTTCTTGTATTCCTTTTACTACTTTTGTTAAATGTTATACTTCCAGCCAACACAAACTTCGCTTACAACTGTCAGCAAATAATTCAATATTTCAATTAAATATGTGCCTGAAATTAGCTGATTATACTTTTTTAACGCTCTGAATTTTGTACGCTATGAACTACCGATTTTACTATTCGTAAAACGCAATACCGCTTTGCATATTTGGCGTTAATTGTGTCGAAATTTATTATAATTAAATTTTTCGCAACTACATGAAATTACGTGAAGTAGTATTATTTCTACTTTATTTAAATTCTTTACCACGACCTGGATTTCGTTGTATGACAACGATTTGTAAAGACAAATTGTCCACACGAAGATGTTGTTACACAACGTAATCTAGGTCGTTATAAATGTAATTATAAATATACACATGGTGTATAATATATTCTTAGAACCTTAACTACTTTAATATAACATTAGGAAAATTTGTTTACAAAAAAGAAATACAGTTAAACGTTCCACAATATGTATAAATAATTATAATATGTTGTTTGTTCTAAACAACCTCATGTTAAAAAATTGAATTAAGTTCTATTTTCGACTAAACCATGATATATGTAACTGAACAATTTTGAAGACTGTCAATAATTTAACCTTTAAATAACTATCATGAAAAGTAGCAATTAAAACAAAATTCAGTCGGGGTCTCTCATTTGTCCAACCAAAGCTAAGACGAGCAATGAATATTAGAATATATGGAATAAACGATTCAATTTAAAATGTTGATAAAGAGAAAAAACCAACGCAATACTTTATTATAATTTAATTATCTTCAAAACTTTCGTAATTTTATTATTCGTAAAGTAATAGGTATTTAACGGTAAATTTTCTCAGATCGTTCAATAATATTCTGTTGTTTTTCATTTTGCTAACTAATTTATTTTTAGGTCGCTTTATATTTTGTTCATGTCCATAGTAGTGTACAATATATTTTTGAATACACCTTTATACAGTCGGTAAACATATTTTTAAATATGCCCTTTTACACACTCCGTAACCTAAAATCCTCCTTTTACTTCCCCCATTCAATTATTTAATAGCTCTATTACACACACCGAGAATATGAAACGAATATCAACGAAGCAAAATATGCCATGTACATATTTTCTTTAGCAAAGTCAAGAAGATGAAAAATATATTTTTATATTTTCATATATTAATTAATATCCTTAGCGAATTAGCTCTCTTATCTACCATTAAGTTACATAAAATGTTAAATACTAAATAAACGCACGGGCGACATTTAATAAAATGAACAATTTTCGTTAATTGAATGACAAAGACAAGTTACAAATTAATATGGATTTTATTAAACGCTGTGGTTATATAGGTGCGTGCGTGCGTGTGTGAATGTTACACATACACTTATGTTAATTCCTATTAAGCATTTAACAAAAATATGAGGATCGCAATGAAGCATGAATATAAAAATTTAAAGAAATTAACGCGAAATGAGTTCTTTACGAATATGTAGACAACAATGCACGTAAGGTGTAATAGAAATGTATGAACCCTTTTTTTGGGTCCGCTACTGATTTACTTTTAAATGTTGAATCTAGCGTGCATAAACATTATAGCGATAATTTATATACAATAAAGTTTATGTTTTAAAAGACATACGGTAAATTTAAACACATATGCAACTTTCTTACTTTCACCCACCCTTAATTATTTTGACATAATGTTTGAAAAAAACTTAATCGTATGTAAAGTCATCCCTATTCATTTCATTCAGCACCGCCTGTTACTCTATATCCGGGTACATTTCCGAATTCCATTACGAGAAATATCCCTTTGCAAATTTAATATCTTCTAACGGCCTCCGGGGCTCGGTGTACGTATTAATCACGTTAGTCCCACATTTATATTAATTAACATGCTCCGAACAAATACTACGGAAATAAGGGACGTGAAACAAACTGTTGAAACAAGAAAACATTCAATAATTAATCTTGTGGTTATTTCAGTTCACCCGCGTGATGTCATTGCCCTCGGAATGTCGGCCAGGAAAGCAATTGTAGTTCAAGGTTCTCAGAATGAAAAAGGATTCAGAATAAATTAGGGTAATTATTTTATAAATTAGAGATGCACACATTCTGAGCTATTATAGACTTTATTATCATTATTGTTATTTCAGACGTTAATGCGTAAAAAATGTCGTATTTTTCAGATTTTTTGGCATAATCGTTTACTTTTTAATGGAATTCTTGAAGGTGATAATTTAGTTATGTGGTATGTTAAAAGGTTTTATGAAGCTAAATTATTATAAATTTACCAAATATAAATAAACATCCCTGCTATACACACACATCTATATATATATATATATATATATATATATATATACATATATGTACTTAAAGGATTAAAAATAAAGAAGATAAATCTATAAACATTGAAGGATAGAATTATACAGAATAGAACGTCTAAAACGGCCTGTGAAAATAATATTAAACAGCAAATTTTTGCTGCCATAATTCTAAAGTTTTGCAGTTTGCCTAAGGAAATACTGCTCATAGAAGTTAATTGAGTGTTCGAGGAATAAGAGGTAGAGCAAGTTGTCAGAGATTAACTGTAGACGATGAATAGATAAGTAATTGAATATACTTTGTAAATTGCATAATTTGGATTGTTATAAATATAATGAAGAAGCAAAAATATGTGCAGGCAGCACTTATTACAAGCTCCTAGCCATTGATTTTAAGACCAAAAATCTAACAGAAATTTTGAGGGCGCTTTAATTTCTTAAGAAAATTTTTAATAAAATACTTCATAGGATACGTCTCCATGTTTAAGAAATAAAAGTAAAAAGGCTATTGTACTTTTATTTCTGATCAAGTTTAGGTTATTTAGGTTTCATGATAATCGAATATAGTCTCTACAATTTTGACACGACTGAAGGAGATATAAATCTGCTTTTCAGAGAAATCAGGGTACAGTGATGGAGCTTGTTGGCGGTGACAATAGTTCTTCCTGTACAAGTAGTAAACTTATCTAGTTACCAACATATCGGTAGATAGATACATAAGTAAGTAAGTACAGATGTAAACAAATACATGAAGTTACTAAACATTAGTCTGTAGGTACGTATGTAAGTACGTACATATAGCTATACACAGAGTTGAAGCATTGACCACGGTAAACCCCAAAAGATAGACTATAATTTATATATCCGTATGTATGTATGTATGTGTACGTGTACATATGCATATTTGTATATAGATATTTATTAATTAAATACCGTGAGCATTTTGATTTCAGTAAATTATATTTTACGGTTGTCGTTTCAGTGATAAAATTTTTTTTTTGTTTTCCTAATCTAGACCTGGATTAAAATATAATTTAACTAGACAACTATTTGTATTTCAATACTAAAGTTGATGACTCGGTGTAACGGAAGATATTGACATTTAGCTTTAACGAATATAATGACTTTGTTTTTGTTTTGTCTTGTCTTTTATCTACATACGTATGCATAATAATTGTAGGTACACAGTATTTGCTTCAATTTTTATTTTCAGATGTTGCTCTCATTTTTGTTTAGTAATTTTATAGTGGTGTAATAATTTTATAGTGGTGTAATAATTTTATAGTGGTGTAATAATTTTATAGTGGTTCACAGGTATTCCATTAATATTATGAAATTGGTCCCTCAAAACCAAATTGAGTTTTAATTTACCATATTTCATTATTAAGCATCGTTTGCAAAATATTAAGCGTTAAACTGGTATCCAATCAATTAATTTTTATAATTTTTCAAATATGTTTTTTGAAAACTGTAAAAAATTATATTTGGTATATTTCCATTCAAGAGATAAGTTCACGAATTTGGCTGACTTTCTAAAATTATCTTCAAACATTCAAATAATGTATCTTCCATTACAAAAGTTATTCAGGATTTTTTTATTATACGACAGACCATAATTCTCGCTGCTGTAAAATATCATCTGTTTCCATCGGAATCCATCTGTTCATTTGATATAAATTTTAACACTGAACGTTTTAATAGTTACATTATTTTTTAGCAATATTTATCAACATGTAAAACGATTATAAGGTTCTAGTAATTATTCGAATCTTTTCAGGAAAATGAATGATTGACGTTATTAATCTAAATTTTCAAGAAATATTTTTTAATTCAAATTTTAAATTCCAAAAACATTAATTGCTGCATTACATTTAAACCAATTTATATTGAACACTTATAAGAAACATATTGGTTTACCTAATAAATTTTGCCTCTCTACTTTTTCTACTTGTTTTGACATTTTTCATCGTTATCAAATATCACTAATTGTTTTATAAGCACAATTAAGAACAATATTTACCGTATCAAATTCATTAATGCTTAAAAGATTACATTAAACATTCTGTTTAACTAGTGAGTTGTTTTATATTGTATGACTACAAAAGTATCCAGTTTTGCTCGGTCTTTTTTGAACTTCAATCCCCTTATAGAGTAAGGATGTTGAGTGGGGATTACCACCGTTTACATTTTGTTTGTATGAGAAAGTATGGAAAATTTAAAGCAATTTGGTTAATAATTATTAGAACCTGTAAAACACATATACACATTTTTATATTCCAACATCAATATGCACAAGGTTTTTGTGTTAAAAATAATAAATTTTTATGATAAAAACATTGAATTTAAATAAATACTACAATCTTTATTTCGTTGTATTACAGTGTTTGAATAATTTAGAAAAAAATAATTTTACCTTTTTAGGCATGTTTATGTTGCATATGATTAAAATTATTACAGACGATCAAATGACTGAAATTCTGATATTGAAACAAGTGGAAAAGTTCGCTCGTTACATAATTATGTATATGTATATATGTATATATATATATATATATATATATATATGTATATATATATATATATATACTTACATTTGAGTATCGTACCTATGATCGTTGCATATTGTCATCACATCCCGGCACCAAACAAATAGTAAAAAGTATAGAGTATGTACCGTGAAGGGCGTAATTTTCGTGTTCTAACATGTATATAATATTACGATGTTAGAACACGAAAATTACGCCCTTCACGAATCTATCACGAAAAGCCGAGTTCTACATTCAGAAATGTGATCACATTTTTGATAAAAGTATGTAATATATATATACACTTTGAAGTTTTTTTAGTTTGTCTAATAATTGTTGAGTAAGATCTGGATAACAAATAGAACATTTCTTCGTATGTACTAAATAATCAATAGACGACATATAAACACTGAACTCGTCAGCTAACAATAGCCGCGCAGTACGTGCGTCAACGGAGCTTAGATGGATATTGATAGCGATAAACTTTGAACTATTTCACTGCGTGTAGATATTATTACGTCGCAGATGTGTGTATAATTTTTTTTTTATTTGATCGCATCCAATGTAACGAATAAGGCGGAATAATACTATTGACATTCAATTCAGAGCTATTTCTATCAACGGCTATCCTCCCACTTACAAGTATTTAAAAAATATTTCATTTCAGCCTCTCTTAAACATAACAAATATATTGCTGAAAATGAACAGACCTATTACCTTCAGTTTTATGGCTAATTGCCAGGATGATGTCAGATTTCACAGATTTAAAAAAATTACCATGTTTTATATCTCTTTGTATGAGGCAATATATTTATATAGTATAGAAAATACTAATTTTATTTGCAAATAGTTTAATAAAAATACTTAATGTTCTCATTATCTAAACGTACCCAAATATGAATTAAATTTTCGTTCTGCCGGTTCTGCTCGTACTTAACATATCTTTTTCGATGTCAGTTCTATTTAATTTATTGGCTGTTATGCTTTAAAGACTATATCGATGAATATTTTTCGGGACGTCTTTGACAAAGAGTTCTTTAATTAACCTTATTACAAGAAGCTTAGTACAGTGTTTTTTTATGCTAAAGGCAGATTCATTTTTTTTATTTCTTCCATTGTATTTTAATATGAGTCTCCATGAAACCATATCGTTTTTAGTGTGATAGACTTTTTTCGTTTCTCTTATTAACCATGACAAATAAAAAACGTACGAAAGTTTTTAATTTCAATATTTTCTCATTTCATTATTTTGACACAAAATATCAACCGTACTTATTAGTATTTTTTACACAACTTAATAAATAAATATTCTTTTAATTTTTGCAGTAGTCTCCAGTAAACAGGTTTTCATCTCAAATAGAACCTTGGCTGGAATTAAAGTAAAGACAAAATTTGTAAAAGTATTTGCGTAGCACTTCTGGGAGGGAGAAGGGATATTTAGAGAGGAAATAAGAAAGAGGGGGGACTCCTTTCTATGTTGCACCGGAAGAAACACATACCTTAAAATTTATTTTCTTTACTCCATATTAATATATGCACAATAACGACAATTACTGCTGATGAATAAAACGAGGTGATCATGAACAATATGTTCGAAGCTTTTGAATGAAAGCGATGTGGTACAGGCGACAAAATTTAAGGTACCAGGACAACATATACTTTCTATCAGTCCAAAATAAACGTGGCGGTTTTCAAAACATTGTTTAAAAAAATTTTTTTGTTGTTTATAAATTACTTTTTTTTAAATTGTCTTCTCAGAAGTATAAAACAATTTTCTTTAAGTAGCAACTTTGTTATTTATGTGAATCAATGTCTTACTATGACAAATATTGTCTCCCTACCTCACTGCTTTTTATTAGAAAAAAGGCTATTATAGTATGAAATTGTTGCATCAATTTAATATAAAATAGAAATCGTGATATATCTTTATAAATTTGGAATACTTCAAAATATGTTTACAAAACAAGATTCGCAAAATGAAATTAAACAAATATATGCAAAATAAGGAATATTTTGACTCTGAAAGTTACATTTTACTTTACTGATTTTAATATTATCATAATATTCCCAAAAATGGCTTGGAATAGCTTCCTAGTTTATTTTGCACTCCGCTAATAAATTTCAGGCAGCAAAAAATAATAACACCATAGAAAGGTACAGCATTAATTTTGTAACTAATCCAGAATAAAACACTAGAAAGGATGAAATGTACAGATTTAATACAGTATAATTTATCCGAATGCTTTTAAGTTTTGCTTACAATGATAAAATTGTTATATCTATATTCTTCGATATTAAGTAAAAGCAAATATTTATCTATGAGTGTAGTAAAATATCTACAATGAAAATGTCGAGCGATATGATTAACATACGTGCTGGTACCGAAGGTAAGTAACATAAGCATACTATAATGTTTCTAAATGAACTAAAGAAGAAGTAGAAATTCGGAAAAATAAAAGCGCATAAAATTAACAAGATATTGAAGATATTGCACGGGTGTTACATAATCAGCCTTTTTAGGAAATTATTAACTGTTAAAATATGCCTCCACATCATAAGAATAATTTAGTACTAAGCTCTGAGAAAATTAAATCGATCTCCTTTCCAGATTAGATACATCCAATCCCATAAACGGTGTGAAATTCAATGATTGAAGTAAAAAATTTGTAACGTTTTAAAACACATTCCATTTAAAAAAGAGACATATTAGAAAACAAAATTCAATACAGATATTTGAGAACAAAATTAAATACAGCTTGAAATGCTTTACTAATTTGTAAACATCAACATATCGTTATAGTATTTTTAATCTAAAGGGGAAAAAACTGGTCAAGTGTTCGTCGGAAAATACATTTAGATAACGTCATTACATCCTTTGAGATGATTTAAATGATATAATTGTAATATATCTATTTAAATACTACTGCCAATTTACTCACTAAGTTTACGTTTTATCAAATTAACAGTATCCGACTTTCTACATCTCGGGGGTAAAGATCTAAGTTTATAATTCGCTGTTCTATACCATAAGGCTCTATACGCACAACGAGCGCTTCTTCATCACCCAATCCAATCTGTTCTTTATAATGTCACTGAAACATGCAATAATCAGAAGCTCTAAAATATTCTCAACAATGCAGTTGAATATTTATTTATTGAAGTGATTTATTTTAGCGAATCGTCTTAAAAATATTAATAAATTTACTCTGTCCACGCTTCGTTCGCGTAAACGTTTGGATGTTTTTAAGCAGTCCACTTAAAAAAAATTATATAAACTACATACACATATAACTAATTAAGTACTTTGCTACTACACCATATAATCCGCTCTATGGAACGTCATCGAAAAAGATATTGACAATTAAGAATTTTGCTACCATAAATAACATCTTATGCAATTATTAGGTACTAATAAAGGTGTAAAGTCATTATGGGGTCCCAAACAGCAATGTTTTTAGTTTTCCCTGTATCTAAACGCGCACGTATATGTGCCACAGGTTCAAAAATTGGAAGTATGTAGACATGTTCCATGAAATGCAATACAAACACCGTCATAATTCCGAAACAGTTTGAGATTTAATGATGAAATAAAAATTTGGTGAGAAGCGTAAAATTTACGACAATAGCCTCAGCAATTTTCAAATCAGTTTCAATCAAAATAACCATTTCTACAGAGAGACAGACTTTTTTTCATTATAATCGGACATGTAAACGGAAATATCATTTAAAAGCTGAAAATTGGGAAATCATAGATGAGTATTTCAGTTTTATGTATTTGTATTGATACGTAAAAATTTTAATTTAACACTAGTACCTCAATCAACGAGGTAAACAACTTATTATTCAAATAAAACTCCATATTTTTTATCAAAACAAGATACTATAAAATTATATTATATACACGTTATTTGAGATCCCCTCCTGAAGCACCTATTTGGTAAATTTTATGCATCTAAGTCTGACTAATACTTTTCAAATGTACAATGTAAAGCAGTAGAATGATGTGGAATTTTCATTAGAAACACTTGTGGAATCAATGGTTCTAATCTCACGATTGTAAGTACGTGGGGTATTTAATAACATCTATTGAATAGACATATAAAATATGTGTAAAAGTATATCTTCTTTAAATCACTAGTTGAATTGTCCTTTTTGAAAGAATTTTAAACTAACCCAACGATTATTTCTGATTTCGGAATTATCTTTGTCTTATAATTAAACAGCAGAGACCGTGAAAGAATATCTCTTTGTGTAAGAACAAAACATATTTTATTACAGTTTCTTGCGATATTAAATCAAAAATATAATTACATCATTATAGCGTTGAAATAACGGGCGATAATGCAGCATTTCGAGAAAGAGAGAAATGTACGTAGCTCGCTTTAAAATTTAAAATGCAATTATAATAATTTTCCAACATTTCATAATTAAATCGTCTCTGTCTAATAAACTCTAGTTCTTATAAAATGCGTGAATGAATTTTTTAAAAATTAATTTTTATAAAATGCGTGAATGAATTTTCTACTTATTTGTAATTATCATGTAATGTCAACTATATTTACATTATGCCTATAAATAAAAAATTATAACGGAACATTCCGTCTATTAAATAAATACATATGTTAAAGGTAAATAGACGCCAATGTCTCATTGTACTAACTTTACTTTCATATTTTTGATTGATATAATTGGCTTTCCACCGACACAGTGCAACCCTAATATATTAAAGCTCCAGTTGCGTGGTAATAGCATAACAGTGTCTCAAAATACTAATTTTATTTAATCAGCAAACTTACCCAAATCGGATAATACCACAGGTTAGTCATAGAAACACTCCCATCGCCTGCAGACACCAATATTTAATGTATTTAAGTTATAAAAAAATATTACAAGAGTTTATAAACTCTTGTGATATTTTTTAAAACTCAATAACTAATGACATCCGAAAACAACCTCTGGTCATCCAAATTTCAACATGGTGAAAAAACGCTAATAAAACTAAAGAAAAAACTCTATTTTAAAAACGCTATGTCGCTACGGAATCATTACCATTATTATAATTGAAACTCAAAATAAAATAACAGCTATATGTAATAGTCACATCTTTTCAGACCAACAACAGAGAAGTCGTCTCCAGCGCGCCTTCCTTTAGTATATGTCTGCAAGTCCACCACCGACAGTGCATCATTTCTTAGGTGTTGTCTCCATCTGAAGAAATGGACATCCTACTATATTAAGCAATTCAGACCAATTAATGTTAAAAAAATTGTCCTCGTGTTGTTTTCGTATTATTTAATCTCTTTAACTTTGTGTAAGATTTCAAAACTATCATTTTATTCCTTTAATATTTAATCTGAATATCTACCTTTGTAATCTTATATTGCTTGTGTCGTAATATTATTTTCATGTTAGGTATATCGTGGCATTTACTTTCATCACAAGTCTTAAGCGCAAAATTGTATTCATAATTAATAGCATATTATATCTTCTTCAATTTAGGCGTTAAGTAAAAGCTTCATATTAATATCCGACAAATATATACAGCACAAATAACTAATAACACCGAAACACTTAATATCGCCACAAATATATTGCTACAATAATAATGAACCTTGTCAATCCAACCGGGAATTCAAACCGCGATAAACTCTAAGAGACGAAAGGAATGTTAAGGGTACAGATGCATCACTTAATTCAAATCTTATTTCCCTTAATATACTTATCCAGTTAATTAACATTATGTCGATTCGAGAGAGAAATTCAATGTATTTTTGACAATTGTGACAATGCAATAAATTTAGTTGCAGTTTAACAAGAAAAAATAGTCTTTAAGTTTATCCTCAGCCGCAGGGTAGGACAGCAATTGTCTGCCTCATCAAAGAATTTGACAGTCACACCCTACTAAAAGAATTGCTAAAAACCACTTTGAGAATAATAAGCATTATGTCTATTTACTCACCGACCTGCGAGATGCGGACAAAATAATAGTGAATCAGTTAATCGGTTATCTATTAAATCTAAATATGACGTCAAATTACAAAAAAGTTATTGGAAACGGGTCAAAGTAGTTTGTGAAAAAAAATCATTATTTCATAATTAAATTGATCAACCAATGAAATTAATTATTTTGATATTTTGATATTATATCGTTTTTTAATGAAGTATGAATGTAAAATCTGTAACTTTCTTTACAATTCCTGCATTTGTACTTTATGTAATGTAAACAATGTTTCTCCTATCAGTAAATTATTTTTACTTGAGAAAATGGTGCAAATTTTAAATAATAATCCTGCGAAATATCTTGAAAATAATTTATATAGACATAACATTTAATATATAAACGATATTTCGATATGTTTTCATGCATATTCCTCGGAAAAAATCAGTTACTGTATTGAATGTAAGATGCCGCAAAGCTAAGTACTAAACTTAGCTTTGCGGCATCTTACTATTTAATAATTTAATATATAATATTTTTTTCAATGGAAAACACTTAAATTACTACCGCAAAGCTAAGTGTTTTCCATTGAAAAAATTATTACGAAGCTAAAGTGATAAATGTATTTACCCTTTGAATAAATTATAATGTTATTAAAGTAATAAATTTATTTATCCATTGAATAAATTATTAAGATACTAAAGTGATAAATTTATTTATTCATTTATTATATTGTTATCACTTATTTATAGGGTCGTTAAATCTTATTATTATAATTTTTTATTCTTAATTTTTTTCTAAAGTATTTTCCAATTAACTCAATAATTTTTTGAAATCTTGAGAAGTTTAAAACTAAAGTGGACTAAAGTCACAAAACAGTTGGAAAAATCAGAATTCATGAAATTAGTCGCCTCAAATTTAAAATAAATTCGTTAATTTTAAATGTATATTCGAGCGTCTCCTGAATGCTGAGCAAAGCTTATCATCAATTAGGAATTCTGCAGAAGAAAATGAAACAAAATAATTGAGAAAAGCGCAAGAAGAGAAAACAACACTTATGTCGAGCACAAAGAATGTTATTAAACAGTCTCAAGACCTCTTAAGCTAGCGAAAGTGGGTACAACTATTTCTTTTTTTTTATATTGAAAGAGACTATACATGACGTATATATTTAACGAAGTTTGTTTATTATCATCATGAATTTAAATGACGACCCCGACCTAGGTAAACGATATAGTACAGTCACTCAACGATAAAAGTTTATTCAAAATTCCACCAATAAAGAAATTATAAGAAGTAAATCTAGTTTCAACAGATTGAATAATTTTATTCATGCTATTAATCTTTCGAGACATAAAATTTTTTTGGAAAATGTTTTTCAGTAATAGACTCAAAATGGGTCGACTTACCAATTCCATCCCTATAGTATGAATATAAAAGGTATTTTAAGTTTCCTATCCGTATAATCATTTCACCCATGCTACTGGTCAGAGAAAATTTTAATTTAGAATATTTCCTTTCGTAATTTAGATATTTATTAAGGCTATTTTTTACATCATACAGATCACAAAATACATTTGTCACATGCAAAATCATTTTATGTAAATAAATTTGATTTATAAACATTGAAACACAACGAGATTTATTAGTTTTCTGTTTGCGTAAGTTTTAACTTTTAATTTTTTTCAATATTTTATATTTACAGTTATATACGTAAAATAAGAAACCCACCAAATAGAAAAACTATAAACGCCTATGTAAAAAGTATTTAGATAAAGGCCGAGGTGAATTTTTTGTAGATTAATGTCTTCGAATATATTGTGACACCGATACGAAATAAGTCAAAGACGAGAAATAACTCTGATATAAATTTCAAATGAGACATGTACTAGTCACTAATATGTTCAAATAAATATTGCTGAAGTAAGAGATAGTTTAGGCTCTTACACGACATTGTAACATTAAAATCGATATAATAAAGACGTTAAATCATCATCGTCATCGTCATCATCATCAGATCATCATATATATTAATACGCTAAGGTTAAGATGTTACACTCCCTTTTTAGAAAAAACCTCACAACTAATCCACATAAATTATATATCATTTTATAGATAATTGCTTGCTCCACCGGCATCCACAACTAAAAAATGTATTATTGCTATTGTTTTTGCAAATTAATTAATTATTAAAATTATATACACAAAACAGCAATGCTGCCATCTAACGGTTCAACGTCAATATGATTGACGGTCGGTAAAATTTTTGTTTCGTTTCAAATCCACTCACGTATAAATAAAGTGGCGCTTTAGCTTTTGATACTTGCGCCTCTATATGTCAATTTTAGTAAAATATTTGTTTGATCTGTCATCTGAGCTTCATAATGGAATAAATAATGCGAAGACTTCGCACGGGTCACGCTAGTAAATGCATAATAAAGAATACAAATTTTAATTTATTCTAATAGGAAAATACTTAAATATAATTCCATGAAATCACCTTAAAATAATACACTACGCATGCAACTTTACATTTAAGGTATTTTTCTGTACACTTTATTTAAAACCTTTAACTCTATTTTACCTTCATCAATGTGTGATGAAATTTTTCAACTCCGTGATTATTAATTTTAAAGTCGCCCATAATTGGTATGTAAATAAATACTCGTAGTTATTTGAAGGTCACATTTATAATCCAGGATGGAAATAATAAAGTAATATTATATTTATAAAACGGTTAATTATTATAATTTTCTGCATCTTATTTAAATTCGATTTTCCTCATGGTGTTATTTTTTCTAATCAATGTTAAACTTCTGTATTTTTTTATTTTTTATAAACACTTTAAACCAATATCACCATGTATCATCCTTTTTGTTAAATGATATTTAAAAAAAAAACTTCGAAAAATGGAGCTTTATTCTGAAAGTTAATTCTAGGTCGCTTTACCACCTTCAATGTTCGTTTTATGGCACATACGGCCATGGAAATCTTATTCACATAAATAAATCGTATTTACAGAAAAATATTTTTGTAGCCAAATGATACATATCCTTGACGGACGTCAAACGGTGACCCAAATATGGATGTATCTTCATCGCGTTTTTTCTTTAAACAAACTGCAACATTCCACCTCGTGAAATTTAGTTTATTTCATAATTGAGTAATAAACACACTATGAAGCACAGAGCGATAACAACGACTGTTGAATTAATTACTAATAAAATACAAAAAATTCTAACGCTGGGTAAGTCAATAATACATAAGGTATTACTTATGTCCAACGAAGTTGTTTAAAAGTCTTCAAATCTCTATATTTTTAAGTTTTTATGAAAAGTAAATAGCTCTGCGTGGCGTCAAAATGGTTTTGATAGAATATTATTATTTATTTCCTTTTTTTATTGTTTATATTTTATATTTAATCCTACAAATTAGTGTTAATAATTTTGCACCAATGATATATTGTGTCGTAAATGTTTTCGTTTTATAAGGTTCAGTATCGTCAAACAAAAAAAAGCGAAAACCTTATCAGATTACTCATGTGTGCGCCTTTCTGTTCGTTTTTGACGCCCCTTTTTCAGAAACAGAAACTGATGTAGAAACATGAAATTTGACAAGACGTATTAACCTTTATATACTTCAAAAACATACACTTCAAAATATTTAGAAGAGGTAATGAAGTAATTAAAAGTTCACCAATAATTACAACAGACGAAATTTTAAAGATTCCAACTACAAGATTACTTCCAAAAAGATTACATTTTTTTCAGAATTTGAAGTGGAGTGAATGCAGAAATGTTGGTAAAGAGTTCATAATAAAATATGTCGTTTCCCATTTCGGAAAATGCTAAATTCAAAATCATAAAACAACAACGCCAATTTACATTTAGTATTCAAGGTTTCCTTGAATACTAAATAATGATTGATAATGAGCGATTGTGAATAAGCAATGATTTTATTATTGAGTAATTCTTAACGATATTTTAAAATATGTGAAAGATAATATTGATATTTGCAAATCCTATAATGGAAATAATACGCACTTACAATTTTCATATTTTATTATTAATTATTAATATTTTTATGTCTCATAATGTATACAGAACTCTTATATCGCGTTCTAACATGTTTCATTACATGACCACATATTAATTAGGATGTAATATATTATGTTCAATTGAGTTATTCTTGTTCAATTGAATATTGGTGAATATTGGTACTATTGCAATATGTACAGGTTAACGTGTTTTATCACGGTCGAATTTCAAGATTCTACGTCAAGCAGTTTCAGAAAATCGGCTATGACTAACATACGGACTTTTTATTTTAAAGTATGGAACCCTAAAATTGAGGGTAACTAACTTTTATGTCGTTTTATGATGAGTGTAACTGACGTAGATTTTGAATTATATAAATATTTCTAAACATATAAACTTTTAATAATGATACAAAAATGTTATTTATGTTATTAATTTTATATATTTTATTTATGCGGCGTCAAGAATTGAAAGAGAAAGTTTCGTAATTTTATAAACTTCTACTATCTTTATTAAATATCGATAAATATTTAACTTAAAATAAGGGACCAATTATTTTAGAAAAGTTGATACAATAACACAAAAAAATTATAAAATATTGCACTCACACTATGTTTATGATAAATTTGATATCCGTAATACGAATTTATTAAATTTATTAGAAAATATTTTAATAAATCAGTACACTTATTTACTATTTTCTTTAGTTCAAACCTAAAAAATAAAATGTTCATATACTTATATATTTCTGTTTCTCAAAGAGAAAGTTAGGAAAAGTATTAAAAGTAAGGAGATAGGACACACGTGTAAAGTCACATTTCATTAACATGAAAGTTCATTAAATGTTCATTACTTTTCTAAACAGCTAATGCCAATAATGCGTGTTTAACTTATTTACATTAATATGAAGGATATACACGAAGTAACAAACGGTGTATACAAGGACGACTTAATACCACATATGTTAATATGTCCTTCGTTTCTGAATTATTACAATTCAGTGAAGTAAGAATATAAGAACATAAAAGTTTGTTAAGCATATTTCATAAGAATGTTGTAAGTGCAGGCTTTATCCTGATAAAAGAAAACTCTCTTTGTTAACATTTCTGGCCATTGTGTATTTAGTATTGGAAATATTTAATAGTTGTAATAAAAAAGGCGATTCTAGAATTTTATCTTTTAATTCTTTCCCAAAATAAATATTTATGCGTTAAAGTGGAAAACATTCACGAGCAACCACTTGACTCAAATAATTTATTTTCAATTAAATTTCCTAGATGCTTTGTTGTTATTTTAAAATATATTTGAGAACACAACTTATTACGTAAATAATAATACTAAAAGTAATTAGTAAAGCATCGATTTTAAATTAAAAATACGTTTTAATTTCTTCTTCATAGTATGAGCTTTGATAATTGGATCTTAGATTAAACTCATTTAATGTTCTTTTATAGCTGTTTTTGTTTATAAGGTTTGATATCTTTTTGGATCATTGATAACATCGTTAAATCAGTTAGTCGTTTAATCTCAGGAATCCAGGGTCCGTTCATGTGCTATATTACAACCGTATATTAATAGAATCAGCGGCCACAGAGGTTATTTGATAACTATTTCTATCATCTGGATTCGCGTGGCAGGTCTATTGGAATCTAAAAAATTACTGTTCTTTATGGTAGCTCGGTGTGCAAGAAAACAACAATGACTAAAACAAAAGCACCTAGTGTTACCAATATATTGGAATTAATTTTTGCAAGTCAGTAAATTAATTTAAATATATTACATGTCAGTAAATTAACAACACACTTACATTACAAGTCAGTAATTACAAGTCAGTAAATTAATTTCTTCCATTGAAAAATTGCAATATTTATGTGTTACATTACACTGATATCACACGAATGTTTTAAAATTTTACGAATATCGAGTTAATGATATTCTTGCTATGAAATTTAAACGAAACATATTTTTAAGTATACATGTTTTCAAATCTCAACTAACTCAACAACTTTTCCTTGTATTTTTGTTCTTGAATTGCTATTAAACAAAAACATGAAATTTTAAGCTTTATTCTAACTAAAATCATTATTTTGGAAGATGAAAAAGATATTTTATTGTGTACGGTATATAGAAGTAACGCCTTCCAGAGATCCAATTTCTATAAAAACTCAACAGGAGAATCTGAAGTTCTAAAACCAGTAATGAAATGTTAATGTTAATGACGTATATAAATTAAATATATCTTTTTAAAGGCCCTTAAGTAAAAAATTTAAAGGGTAGATTTATAAGATCACTCAGTTGTCCGTCCATGTGTCCATCTATCACGCAATTTTTTTTCGTAAAGGTGTGTGAGTAATAGTGCGTAATGATCGGCATATAACTCAAAGAACTTTTGATGTGGAAACTAGAAATTTGATGAAGCCTATTAACTTGCATACATTTTTTTAACAGTTAAACACAAAAATATCTGTACAAAAGTTTCAGGCGCCAAATAAAACAATCATTTTTTAGCTAAATGTGAATGGAAATTCAATTCAATGAGCAAGTTATAAGACATTAATAAATTTTCTAACGTTTTCTATACGACAGAATAATGGTTATTTTTGAAAAAATCCACTAAAATTGCCCCATCCCTCTATCTTCAATACTAGCATAAAAGTAGCAGTCAAAATTACGACGAAATGAACGTCACTAGAACATTATCAAATGCTAAGCGGAAAATTCCATTGAAAAATTGCAATATTTGTGTGTTACATTACACTGATATCACACGAATGTTTTAAAATTTTACGAATATCGAGTTAATGATATTCTTGCTATGAAATTTAAACGAAACATATTTTTAAGTATACATGTTTTCAAATCTCAACTAACTCAACAACTTTTCCTTGTATTTTTGTTCTTGAATTGCTATTAAACAAAAACATAAAATTTTAAGCTTTATTCTAACTAAAATCATTATTTTGGAAGATGAAAAAGATATTTTCTAACGTTTTCTATACGACAGAACAATAGTTATTTTTGAAAAAATTCACTAAAATTGCCCCATCCCTCTATCTTCAATACTAGCATAAAAGTAGCAGTCAAAATTACGACGAAATGAACGTCACTAGAACATTACCAAATGCTAAGCGGAAATGTAATTAAATAATGATGAAGTAAGTAATCAAACGGAATAATACATGAAACAGAGTGGTACACTTTTTAATCCCCAAAGCAACAAATATTTATGACAATGGTTAGTACGAATAACAAAAATTAGAGTAAATGAAATGTAATATTAATGAAGATCGTTACGGCATATTTAGAATAACAGGATTCTCTATTTCGGCTTCGCCGTAATCGACCTGTCAGTCAAAAACCACCTTTATATAAAAGTACATACTATATATCTCCCTATCAATACTAGGGTATTTCATGCTTTTATGTACATCGGTTCGTACGTACTAACCTGGGTACTAATATTGTATTTGATAAATATTTTTGTAAATGCCAGTACATACAACCTACTAATGTGTTGTCGCAATATGCATTTGTTTACACCAATATTTATTTATATACCTACCTACTTGTAATTCGTGCCTTTATAAAGGTTAGAAAGGTATATTTTATCACTTGCCATCGTCCAGATTAATTGTTATGCCCTGATTACACTAAAGATCAGAGCGTCTTGTTGAAACTTTAGATACTATATATTCGATTATCAATAGACCTCTATCGCCCAAAATCACCCACAGTACCTGTGATGTTCAGAAACCCTATCGTTTACCAATAAATTGGCTTACCAATTTTTTTGTGATACTATACTGGAGCCATTCAAATAAAAAAGAGTGATTCAAACTATTTAATTAATGTTGGATATATGAGTTAATATTCAAAAACGATCGTATCATTGCAGTATCAGGCTGGAGAATTGGAATCAGAAGTTCATTTACAGAATCTCTGTCCGAAACTCACAATACTAACTTAAAAATTGTAGATCTTCAAGTTCCATGATTTAAATAGGCAGTATCTCTGCAGCATCAGGACTAAGTATGAGGGTAATTACCGTGTATTTGAATTTGAATATATATGTATTTTGTTTAATTATTTCATGAAAACTATCAAAAACTTTTGAAAAAGAGTAAAAGTAATTTATGGTTTAAATTTTTTTTTATTTTTGTGAAGAAACAAAGTTTTTAATTTTTTGTAATAAACGTTCAAACTGCTTGTAATTGGCTCTGTTGTACGTGCGATATCGAAGCAATAAAAGTAATTTAAAATTCGGTACAATTTTAATTATGGTCAAAAATATTCAGACTTAGCAAAAATTGTTGTCCTTCTTTATCATATTTTCTTTAAATGGTACCGGAGTTAGAAAAACCAACTAGATTATCTAAATTTTTTTTATATTTATAAATCTTTTCAATTAGAAATTCTGTCATGAAATCGTTTTATGGCTCTTGCTTCCATTGTTCATAAATAATATTACTATTATTACGACAATGTTTATACTTGAAAGTAGAAAGCTGACAAAAAGTAGAGACTGACGAGAAAGAATCATCCGCCAAGTTAGCGACCTAGGATCCAGCAACCAATCTGACGAGGAGGTTTAAAAGATGAAGAGGAACAATACGGGGGCAATCACCTTCTCCCGATTTCAACCCCATTGGTTATTTTAGACAACAGTGTACGAGAAATAAATCAAAAGAGTACGGGAATTACGTCAAAGATTAGATGCTGCAGCAAATATGATTAAAAATAATAACCGTGCCCACAGTTATTTACATTTAAGAATAAAAATTGTCGCAAACATTTTAATATTGGTTATGAACCATAGACGCAAAAGCTATAAAACAATTTCATGTCCGACTTTTTGTAATACAATTTTGACCTAAAGAATTTATAAATTAAGAAAAGAACTTCAGAAGGTCTTGTCGGTTTTTTTTTTAAAATTACAAAATTTTAATTATTTTTTGAGCTACACATAAACGAATAACTCATATGTATCGTTCCCCTTACTCGTACATTTACTCCTGACATAGTGCAAGCCAAAAACTATTATAATAAAAAAGGCAACAACTTATACTAAGTTTCTGAATATGTTTATCCATAATTCAAATTATTTCCAATCTTAAATTACTTTCATTGCTGTGACAAAATTTATGAAATCCTAAAAAGTTATTTTTAAAATTTTTTTAAAGTACCGTATTAGTTGTCATAAAATGTTTCAATTAATTGAAACGGCGTAATACTATTTTACAATTTTCGATTCAGGTCATGCTTGACATGCACCCATAAATTTGTCTTATATACCTTCGAGGATAGAAATTTCTATAATATAGCATATACAATTTCCAGTTGAAAACATCCTTAAACACGTATGCCGAATTTCGTCTTATATACCTTTGAGGATTGAAATTTCTAGAATCTAGCATATACAGTTTCCAGTTTAGAATATTCTTGATTGCACGCGTGCCAAAGTTTGTCTTATCTACCTTGGAGGATCAAAATATCTAGAACATATAATGTACAATTTCCAGTTGTGAACATTCTTGAATACATCCATGCACACACTTCATATATATCTTCGAAGATAGAAATTAAGATATAGATCAAAGAATGTATATTTTCCAGTTCATAATATTTTTGAATATTTAGGTCTATTCGATATCCACTAGTGTGAAAGGGGGGTGAGGGCCCGAACGGTGTATTTGTGACAAATCTAAGATATTCCAGGACATAGTGGAATTTTCCATATAGAACCATGCGCAGATACGCGCACTACCAAACCCTCTGATCAACCGATGAGAGTTCATGGGATATTTATCATTACAACCGTGAGTGGAAGGTGGTGATTAGTTATGGCAAACACTTAGGCGGTTGCAAATATACACTAGTGTTACATATAAATATATATATATATATATATATATATATATATATATATATATATATATATATATTCATTTATATATATATATATATATATATATATATATATATATATATATATATATATATATACATAATATAAACAAAGACACTTTACTTTTACATTTATAAACAGGTTGGTTTCTAAGTATGACACCATTGTATTTCATTTTATTGTAAACAAAAACTTGCTTTAGTAAACTATAATATAATTCCAAGTAATATCAGTGACCGCATCTGTTACCAAGTGTGTGATCATTTTCAGCACTTAGTGAATATACTTTACTTCTCGCCATTTACTTTCGAAGTTGTTATGTGTTTTTTATTTTTTTTTGTATGAATGATGCTGTGAAAATATCCTTTTAATAAAAATTAAAGTTAATTTCAAGCTTAAATGGCTAAATATATGTATGTGATATTTTTTCTAGTCACTTGTCATCTACATTTTATACAACAGACCATTTCGTTTGCTTGTTTATTAAGGCTTGACACAAAAACTGATATTGAGTTGACACGGAACTATCTCCAATGTATAGTTTATAGTTACAAATGTACACATGGTAAATATGGTATAACATCTTCTTATAACTTTTGTATAGCATAAGGTTGCAGGTAAAAGGCGTAACAAAGAACGTGTCTATTATTAATACAGTTCATTCTCTGCATTAAACTGAGTAGAAAATGTTAAGGCATCTAAAATTATCAACCGTTTGTTAAAAAAATCACTGTCAATGTTGTGATTTCGACGAGAAAAATTTGCACCTTTTTACTTAAACATGCTTCATATATACTAATATATTAAATCAATTTGGTCCCAATAATATTTTTGCAAAATCGTCTGATGTTATAGTGTCATGTATAACTGTACAACTCCTGTTGGCGGCACGCCTTTGATATTATTGCCGTTAAATTAAGATACACTTTAGGAGGCGCAGTTAGTTTAGGCCGCCGAAGTGTAAATTTTTACGTTTGTTTTATATACGTAAGTTTTCATGTTTAATGACTTAGGCGACAAAATTATTTCAAAAATCATTTGGATAGCTTCACGTACGGCAACCGAGGAGTGCCCGAAGAATCACGTACCAGCATCCAACATCGACATTAGTTAGTCTGAAATACCCACAAACATAACAGTTCATCATGGTTAAATGCAGATAACAACGCAACCAAATTGATATTGTTTTATTCTAAACACTGATTTCAATGTCTAACATTTATTGCTTCTGATATCCGGTGTACTCCTTGCATTCTCTACAGGAGTTAATTTTTTTCTATGTTAATTCTCAGTTATTTTTTTCATTAATTATGACGCTAAATAATAAAAAACCTTCATTCGTATTTTAAACCATTTCAGGGTGATGTTTTCGACAAGATTAAAAATGTTCATATAATTCCTCAATTTGTTTATACAGGTTACATTCAGTTTTATGCAGAGTATCGCATCTATGAATAGTAGACACGTTTTTGATACATCCTTTATGTGTTTGTGTGATTATTTATTATGTGTAGTTTTTTATAAGAACTCTAAAATTTCAAGATTAGGTCGTACATTTCTGTATTAAACGAAACCATGGAATATGTAACATTCAAGCATATTTTGAAACCCTTCACTGTGTGCGTATTGTGAATGAAACACTTTAATTAAATTATGATATTTTCAACAAGATTAAGTATCTTCATATATTTCCTCAAATATTTTAAACAGGTTACATTCGGTTTAATCCCGAGTATCCGTAAATAATAGACACGTTCTTTGATACATCTCGTATATGCTTCATTTCATATATGTATATATATATATATATATATATATATATACACACACACACACATATATATATATATATATATATATGTATATGTATATATATATATATATATATATGTGTGTGTGTGTGTGTGTGTATGTGTGTGTTGTTTGTATAGTAACTCTAAAGTATCAAGATACGGTCGTCCATTTCTATGTTCAACTAAACCACAAAATATAACTGAACTATTGTGGAGACTGTTTATAACTTTACTTTAAACAATAATTACGTACGTTTAATTATCCGAAAAAGTTGAGGCAAAGGGAGCAATGAATTTTTAAACAAATAGGATCAGCTCTAAAAAATAAAATGTTGATTAAGAGAAAATAGGAAAACAAATTCTATTATGATCGTTTAGATATCTGCCAACTTTTCATGCTTTTAATATCAATAAACTAGTATTTACTCGTAAATATTCTCAAGTTAGTCAACAAGTTTACGCCGCTTTTCATATTTCTAAGTAATTTCATTTACTTATTCTTTTTTTCGATATTGTTTGTACTGCTGCTCAATATTGATATATCGCTATTTTTTTCTTCTACGATTATTCTATTCATATCTGCACTACATGAAAATTGATTTGAAAGTACAATTAAATATTGGTTACTATGGTTTATACCCGGTTAACTTAAGCCCTCCTACATATTTCACATTCCTCTTGCATTATATTAAGATCTAAGCCCTGTTACTTCTACCGTTTAGCATTTTGACCGAGTATACGATGGGCTATATTTATAATAGAATTTCTACTTTATTATCAGGCTTTCGGTATTTGATGAATTTTTTTCCTTTCGTGTGAAAATTTATTCGAATTTACCATATTCAAATATAAAATTCTGTATATAAATAAAAATAAAATAAAAACACATTTTTATAATTTTTATATATTAATTTCAACGGCGAGTAAATTTTGACGAACTTTCTGTTATCGCACTGGAATCAATCAGTAACTTATATAAAATGGTGAGGGATTATAAGAAATACGTGAGATTTATCTTACGACATAAAAGATTATAGACTTAATTTAAATAATAATGGTAGAGATAAAATGTTACATAATTATATTGCAATCATTAAGTGCAATATAAGTGAAGAAAATGATGAAGCGAAACGAAGGTTTGAAATGATTTTGGCTACGAATGATCAAATAGAATGCTATTTGGAAACAATAAAACCTATAAAAATGACAAATAATCACACGAAAATATCTGTTGCAACGCCCAACTTCAGCAATTCGGACGAAGTATTTTTATATCCATAAAATCCAACGAGAGAAGTTTGTTATATACGCGAATGTCAGTTGATGAAACATACTATAATTTTCAAATAAGCATGACACAAAAATAATGATGAAAATCTGTACTACAAAGAAGGGTAGTTCTGATTTCTTAAGAATTGACGTAGACCGGATAACCACATATTGTATACTTATTGATCCGCAAAGTTGTCGGTGCCATCTGGTTCAACACGAAAAAATAAGGTGTGGGTTTTCTTTGAAATGTAGTACTCCATTTAATATAGAAAATGAGCATGTAAAATTGCGAATATGTAGTTACTAAAACTAATTTTCCATTAAAGTTTAATTTTAATTTGAATAAAATTTCAATTGAAACGTAACCTAAGGCGATACTTCTTTATATTTACCTTATATTCCTTTGTAGATAGACTGTATATATATTCACTTTCTTAACTTTTCTTCATGTAAAGGTGTATAATTTTTTGCATGTTCGAAATCGCTCCAGCGGGGTTGGTGGTCGAAGAAGGGGAGTATTGTCAGTTTTACGCAGTAACTCGGATATTAAATCGCAATGGCTGGCTTCAAGAGAAAACATCGCATGTTCTGTATATTTTTAAACAAATAACGATTCGTACGTCCATTTTCTCTATCTTTTTCGTTCACCTGATCGATTATAAAATCTAAGTCAATGGTCAAGTAAAAATTCAATTAAATGGAGGAAGTTTGAAGAAACCGATTTAAACACCAATTAAAAGCAAACAGAGCGGTAATGGTTCAGGTGGAGCAAAGACAACATTGTGCAAGTTAACACGTCTATACGAAATTATCCGAGCATGTCAATACGCAAGCGTTTAGAAGCTTTGGCGACACCCCGATCATCTGTGCAACGAATAATGAAATTAGATTTAAAACGGCATTTCAACCAGTTCCAGCAGTGCTGGGCAATCTGAAATACATCCGACCTGAGTATACCCTTGCATCGAGAAAGTTTTCCCTAACAAACTGATTTCGCGCCGAGCTGATATTCAAATTTAAATCTTCCATATTTTTTTAAGGTTATCTCAAAAGAAGAATTTACTTGTATAAATTAGCAAAAATACTCCAACTTAAAGAGAATATTTGTCCAGTCAACGTACAACATGTCTTTTGCTAAAAGTGTTCCAAAATCCTGGTGCTTAAAAATTAAAAGAAGGCCAGCAACGAGATCCTAAATCTTTGTATGATATAATTTCCAACAAAAGGTTTTCCTATTTATTGGTTTTTATCTAAATATATATTTATTTTAATATAACTAGTAATTTCTTTTTCAAGACATTTGGAAAAGTGCAATAATTTTTGGCCCATCCTCTTATTACTATTGAAATCCATCAAAATGGAATAATTATAGAGAGATTACCGTCATTCTATTTTATGAAAAGTGTGTAGGTATAATTAAACCCCTTTAAGGGTTTTCTTTTTAATAACCTCTACACGATTAGTAAAGCAATATAATATTTTTTATTTCTCGTATTATAAATAGAACTTCTGATAACATGAATGAAGCGCGAAAATTGTTTCAAATTAGGGCAGGAACTATTTCTTTCATCTTTCCCTACTATTTAACATTTCAAAAGTATCCATTTCTAATATATTTCTGAATGAGTATGTTGCCCATAATTTTATGAATTATTTTTCTGTAGGAAAATGCAAGGTTACGTCCGTCACTTATATGGAATTTAGTTAATATATTTTGCTAAAATTTAGACTAGAGGAGGTAAGAGAGACAGAAATGAATATGTGCTCCGTCTATTGTAAAGTTAAACTAAGGCTTAGGTACCCACAATTAGTATATCCCTTATTTTAAACTTATAAACTTTAGGGTTTAATATAACTACTGAATACATAGTAATTATTTTCACCTCCTTGAACTCTAGAGCACATCGTCAAACTATCGTAACACTGGGCTTCAGCCTTAAGGGCACTAAAGTTTCACAAATATTACCTTCTCGATCAAGTATGTTATTATACTGGAGACGTGGAGTCATGAATATATTATAGGTTTAATTAAATTATTGAACATTCCACAGGGTTAACTGCTGTTTATTTTTAATAATAAGCCTATTTTTTTATTCTTCAATTTCGTTTAAAGATTTTATATATAAATTCTTGTAGTTATTCCGTATCGCTCTTAAGTTAATTAATAAACTAAATGCAATAAAAACCAGATTAGACCGATATTTGTTAATTATTTTTAATAACTGTAGATTGAATTATCTCCATTATTTATTGATATTTTCAATATTCTTTAAAGTGAGGACAAAAATAAATTCAAGTCACTCATTTATATAGCTGAAGTTGACGGAAATTTTCACGAAACTAAGGCTATATAATTTATTGACCGGATGTTTGTTTACTTAATGACTGTAATAACAATTATTATTTTAATGACAATATGCTTATTGTGTGAAAATTATATAATGTAACTACTTCAAATGCCGTATATAAAACCAAAATTATTTCGGTCTACATGGATCAATATATAAATGGGTTAGGAGCGACTAGGTTACTACTTTTAGTAGACTCCATAGAAACTTCATAACTAGCAGCTTGAAGATAACTTCCCTGCAAAAAATTTGGTCTATTCAAATGACAATATGATGCGCAGATCTCGTTGATTTAAATGCGAGATATAACTGACAAATTGTCTATGGACACATGGCTACGGCACCCTAAGTCAATGCGTGTACGACACACGCTTGGATGTACTTTATTACGTTATGTTAAACATAACTTTTTTCTGCGAATAGTTACGTGCTAGCAAGACTACATATACTGTTTCATGTTAAGCTTACATGTGTACGTATACACATATTACACGAATTCCTTCAAGCTGAATATGATCTCCGATTGTTTGGGTTTGAATAATGCGTTATCGACGTTAACTTAGTTATTTATAAGCAGTATAGATAAAATACAACTGTATAATCTGTTTCGGCCTTCAATTAGTAATATTAATATTTCAATTATGTTATTGTTGCATTTCAGACATGTTTTTTATTGAGCTAAATATAATTTTTTTTTTTTATTTAATTAGAATAGGGGTTATTAGAAGTTAGCTATTATAAACGTTAGAAACATGCCACATATTCATTGTAAAAATGAACACATATAGATAGATATAGGCAAGAAATAAGATGTTAAGGAAAAAAAGGAATAAATAATGAAAAAAAAATCTCGATTTTATTAAAGAAAATTTCCATGAAGAAAAAAAGCAATGCCTTCTTCTGAAAACATACGTGTAACAACATATTTCTGAAACGAATTTAATTGTAAGAGTGTAGTTTTATTACAAAAGGGAAAGAGAAAGGAAACGAACACATCTTCCAGAAAATTTAAATTGAAAAAAATTGTAACAAAATTGTTTATAGTTTTGTAGAGACAGCTTGTGCTTTTCATCGAATTCTTTAATTCACCAAAGAAACCTACGTCATCGAATTCTTGAATTCACCTCTTTAATAAATAAGCTCAGTTTATTCTGCAAACTTTCATTTTCTTATTTCTCCCCGCATACTTTTTCCGTGACTTCCTAAAATTTAGGTCTAAGTTTATTTAGATTTATGGTAGTATGCGTTATGATTCTTTTGAGAGATATTCATTTAGAAGCAATAAATCCACCATATGTACTCAGATACTACTTATACATACAAAAGAAAAAAAGTCATCCGTATACTACTCATCTTAATATTTTGTACATTTATTTGATAACAGTTTATTATGGAACAGTTGCGTTCTTATAAAAGTGTCAAATTAATTATGGCTTTTCTGCGATCTATGAATGAAAATAATAAATCCACAATGAAAAAAACTGAATGAATTCAAGTCCAGACGGATCGTGGCTTACTGGCTTGTTATAAGAGCATCTAGTTGCTCTGATTATTTTGGGGGGGAAACCATGGAAATTGCAGCAGAATATTAAGTATAATTATTTCGCATTACTAATATTTATTTATAATACAGAGTTACTAATTTCTTCTATCCAGTTTGAGTTACCTACAAAGAGAAATAATTAGGTCACGATTAAGCAATTTTTAAGAAGTTAGAAAAAATTATTTGAAAAGTTTCTAAACATACATGCATTTGCGTTATATACTATTATTTATATTATATATATATATATATACATATATATATATATATATATATATATATACTAGTACCATAATACTTTTTATTTTTAATTACTTAAGAATTAAATTTAATTTCAATCCCTAAATTTGTTGCCGGTTATTAACACATGCGTGTGGTATACGAGCGGGTGGGCGTGTTTTCAAGAAGAGGGGTAGGTAGAAGGGCAAGCGAACAGGCGGTTCTCTATAACCACAAGATGGTGATGGTGTTATCAAAAAGTTATTTTTAATTTAATTGTCAACACACCTCCCTTCAACCAATTATTTTCACTTCCTATTCAGATCTTCATTTAACAAGATGAAGTTTAATGGACTCTTCGCCATTTAATATTAGGGTAGATAAATCATAACATTTTTTAATTTTATTTCATTTAAATGGTTTATCATTCTATAACATAAAATTACCTTTGGTCAGTATATATCAATGCCCCATACATGATACAATCATATGCTATAAAATCTAAATTGGCATACATCACCTTCTTTACGTGTATTTATGAATACTGTGCTTGCCTTTAATATATATGACTTTTCGTAATGCATCATTGCAAATATTTGGGCAGATAAAAGCAATGTTTGCCGTATAGATCAAGCAATTTTTAAAATCCATGGCTCTGTCGATGCTTGTCGAAGTTGATTGTCTTAGTGTTAATGAAGAATGTTAATTTATAAGATCTCTTATCCTCTTATACCTGCAAGGTACCATCGTTTTTTTTTAATTAATGCTTTATTTTATTTTTAAATACAAAATCATTAGCTAATTTCATAAAATTTTTTGCACTTTGTAAGTATGTGAGTGCGCACGCGCCTTTGTGCGCCTGTGTGTGACCGCGCGTGTGTGCACGTGTGCGCGCGTGTGTCTGTGTGTACATGTGTGTGTGTGCGCGCGTGTATGCGTGTGCGTATGTGCGTGCAAGCGTGCGTGCATGCGAGCGAGCGTGCGGTCATGAGAGCGCGCGCGCTTGCGTGCGAGCGCGCGTGCAAGAGAGCGCGCACGCTTGGGTGCGCGCGTGAGTTCGTGCGAGCGTGCGAGCGCGGGTGCGTGCGTGCGAGCGTGCACGCAAGCGCACGTGCGTACGTACGTACGTGCGTGCGTGTGTGTGTGTGTTTGTGTGCTCTATTGCACTCTTCGTATAATTTTATTAAATGCTATCTTATTTTACTTCATTACTTTTATACCCAGATTCTATCGAAACCGATAATAAAAAAATCATACACCGTATAAAAAAAATTAAATAGTTTTACTGCGTGAAGCAACTTAGTTAATATATTCACGATAATATTGATTAAGATAAATAGTGCTAATGTTGAAATTGGAGCTAAGTTGTCATTTATGGACCTTAATTGTTAGGATCAATAGTTTGCAGTGAGCTATAAAGTCATGCTCTCATATACGAGTAGATGATGATCTTTATATTCCATATGAATGTTGCAAATGTCGATATTGTAAATGATGTCATTTGGCGTGATGGTATGATCATTATTCGAGTTTCAGTTATACATATTCAATAAAAATTTAGTAGAAACCAAAAAAAATATTAAAATTATAACTATCTCATTTTGTCCTACGCGAATGCTAATCAATATATTTTTATTTACTCCTTAGGCTAGACTCCTCAGTGCTAAAGTTGCGCAACAGCGCAACTCGATGAGTAAACACCATGTATAACAACATCTACGTAAAATTTTAAAATTTAATGTTGTTCTAAGTTATGTATATAAAACATTTATTGGGTATAAAACATTTATAGTTATGTTATAAAACATTTATAAACCTTGATTTAATTTCGACGAACGTTGTCAAAGTTTTATGAATTTTACGAACGTGAATTATATATGGGAACATAGGTGAGTTTTGTTCAATATTTATTAATAAATTAGACGTTTTCCTTACACGTGGCTAGCGTAAGTCATTGTAAATTTAATATTACTCTTAACATTTTATGTAAAAGCTCTTAATTAAAAATAGATAATTTTTTAGACGTCGATTTTTAACATCAAGCCTTTGTGACACGAAATGCTACTAATAAGTCCTAAAACCTTACTTGCCTTAACATATTGAAAATTTTATGAATTAACCTTATAAATATGTAAATAGAAATAAAGTTGTGGCGATTATTCCCATAAAAATAAAGTAACTAAATATAATAAATTAATTACATCAGCAGCGAATAAGTAAACATTTTTAAACGTTAAGTGGTTCTTGCATTCCACATAAACATTGAAAGAGCGGTACTTAAAGTAATATTAAATTAGTAGAAAAATATTGACAGTTATGTCCCCCGTGGTATTTAGCTAGAATTATGACGTAATACTAAAATTGTTTATGAATACACATATAATAATTAATCGGTGATAATACGTAGCAGGCTTGAAATTTTTATGAAAATAAATAAAAATAATTTTAGTTGCAGTTATAATCCTATGAGAGTAAGCAATTCTTTTCAAATATTTCAAAAAAGAAATTTGAGGCACGAGTCCATTGCTTCTAAAACGAAACTCCGAAACTTAACATTTCGTAAACGAGTCTTAAAAAATAAAAAAAGAAGGTTTAATTTGATTACAAGGAATCTATCAAACAGCATTCACCTTGATGGAATTCACGTAGATATCTTTCTTCCTTCTTCATTTTCCTATATCCCCATATAAAAAAATGATATTTTTAATATTCGCTATGTATTATTAAACATTTACTTTCAAATTTTCATATCTTGCAATGAAAAATTGCATGATGATAATAAGGATTCCTTATTTTAGTGCAAACATTTACCCCATATCCTTATTTATATTTTATTTAATAAAATTAAAAATTAGTTTTTGTGTACCTTACGATACATTTCACAATTAGTTCAAAAATATTTTTAATATATTTTTCACATTTATAAAGCAAAATAAATAATAGTCATCAAGAAAGGCCAAAGTTTAAATATAAATTCACGAAGCACATATTATACGAATTAATAAATATCTAACTTCCTACATTATTTTTTGGCAACGGAGTAACTTTTTTCGACAACATCAACAACCTGCTAATCTCGCTCAATACTATAACATTTCTTAACTTTAAACATAAACTCCTTTTGCAGCTCGCAAAATTTAATTCAGGGTTATTTTTATTTCATACATTATTGCAAAGGTATTCCATAATATGTTTTACACGTGACTCAATGTCCATTTATTTTTATGTAGATAATGCTTAAAAAATATATATGGATATACGAAATAATTCACTTATTCCATGACTACATTTGCCATAAAAGCAATATATATATATATATATATATATATATATATATATATATATATATATACGAGTATAATTGAATAAATTGATTTTAAATTTAACATAAAATATTTTAAAATATACATTAACGATACCGAATCGTTATGGTACACACCATGCAAAAAAAACTCGAAGTATTGCTATAATGGCAAGTGTAATTATGGAATTAGTTAATTATATCGTATATTCATAAACATTTGTTAAGCATTACTTATATACAGACGTATATTAACAAAAGTGCTAAAAAATAAATGTATGTTGAGTAACCTGTGAAAGATATTAGGGAATAGCTTTGTAATAATGTACGAAATAAAATAGCCCTGAATTAAATTTTGCGAGCGGCAAAAGAAGTTTATATCTAATTAAACTTAAGAAATATTGTAGTATTGAGCGATATTAGTAGGAGTTGTTGGAAAATTGTAAAAAATTGATTCCGTGGCTAAAAAATAATATATTTGGATATTGTTGAGTTCGGATAATATTTGCTTCAAGAATTTATATTTATTAATTTAATACTTTGACCCTTGTGCTGTCTTCTAGATGACCATTATTTATTTTGCTTTATAAATGTGGAAAATATATCAAAAATTGTTTTAAATGAATTATGAAACGTATTGTAGGGTACACCAAAACTAATTTTAAATTTTATTAAAAAAAATATAAAATACGGTATGGACTAAACGTTTGCACTAAAATAAGGAATCCTTAATTTCATCGTGCAATTTTCCATTGCATGTATGAAAATTTGGAAGTAAATGTTTCATATGAAGTTTTCACTAAATACGTTGCGAATATTAAAATTATTCTTGTTTTATGTAGCTCCCCATGTAGCAAAACGGGGAAGAAAGAAAGTTATCTACTTGTATTCCATCAAGAGGATTACTGTTTGATAGACTCCTTGCAATAAAATTAAGCTTTCTTCTTTCGTTTTTAAGTCTCATTTACGAAATGTTAAGTTTTGGAGTTTCGTTTTAGAAGCAATGGACTCGTGTGTCAATTTGTTTTTTATATATTTGAAAAGAATTGCTTACTCTCATTGGACTTTACTAGAACTTTTAACTAAATTTAATTTTAATTATTTTCATTAAAATTTCATGTATCTTACCTACGATTACTGATTCATTATTGTAAGTGTATTCGTAGACAATTTTAGTATTACGTCATATTTCTAGCTAAATGCCGCTGGTACGTCAACCTCTTTCTACTAAATTAATATCACTTTTATAATTGCTCTTTCAATGTTTATGTAAAATGCTGGAATCACTTAACGTTTAAAATTGTTTACTTATTCGCTGCTGATAAACTATTTTTAATGGAATAATCGTCATAACTTTATTTCTATTTACATTTTTATAATGTTAATTTATAAAATTTTCGACATGTCAAGACAAGTAAAGTTTTAGGACTTATTAGTAGTGTTTCGTGTCATAAAGGCTCGACGTGGATAATCAACAGCTAAAAAATTACTTATTATTAATTAAGAGCTATTACAAAAAATGTTAAAAGTATTATTAAATTCACAATGACTTACGTTAGACACGTGTACGGAAAACTTCTAATTAGTTAATTAATATTGAATCAAACTCTTCTCTGTTGCCCTATATAATTCATGCTCGTGAAATAAAACTTTGACAAACTTCGTCGTAATCAAATCAATGTTTATAAATGTTTTATAAGATAACTATAAATGTTTTATATACATAACTAAGATCAATATTAAAGTTTAAAAGTTTTACGTAGATGTTGTCATACACGGTGTTTACTCATCAAGTTATGCTGTTGCGCAACTTTAGCACTGAGGAGTCTGGCCTAAGGAGTAAATAAAAATATATTGATTAGCATTCGCGTAGGATATAATGACATATTTTTAATTATATTAATTTTTTTTATTTCTACTAAATGTTTATTGAATATGTATAATTGAAACTCGAATCATCATCATACCGTCACGCCAAATGACATCATTTGCAATGTCGACGTTTGCAACATTCATATGGAATATAAAGATCATCATCTACTCGTATATGAGAGCATGCCATTATAATTCACTGCAAACTGTTGATCCTAACAACTTAGGTCCATAAATGATAACTTAGCTTCAATTTCAACATTAATGCTATCTTTCTTAATCGATATTATCGTGAATATATTACCTAAGTTTCTTCTCGCAGTAAAACTATTTAATTTTTTTTATACGGTGTATGATTTTTTGATTATCGGTTTCGATAGAATCTGGATATAAAAGGAATGAAGTAAAATAAAATAGCATTTAATAAAATTATACCAACAATACATTAGAGATCAAGTCATTGTACTTTGTGAGACATACTTTAGCTTTGAAGTTTGTCGGATATAACGCGTAGAAGCTTGCATTTTTCTTTGTTATTTGTTCTTTACGGCACTAAGAAGCTCCTTTCAAGAAACTCCTTTGCGGCTATGAAGCTAATTTCAAGAGCCAATTACTTTAAAAACTTAACTTTCGAGAATCATCGAAAAAGCACCAAATCCTTAACCAAATCTTCGATGTGAAAGATTTGCATACGAATAAATGAATAACCAATTTTTGAAATGCCATAAGAAACAAAACCATTCTTCTTAAAAAAATCCCAAACCTCATTTTTTTAATACGTTATATAAATATTTATTAGGATGACTTTACAATACTTTTAAAGAATCGTAGCATTTTTTGCAACTAAGACTAATTTGCAATTTTTTAAATTTATGAATAAAATATTTATTCGTAATTTTGAAATAAGGTATGATTTTTTGTATTTCGTAACAAAATTAAAATAAATAACTATCAGTAAAACAAATGGTTTAATATTTTAAAAGATTTTTTAATTACAAATTTTTTTGGTTTTATTTAATCATGGTGGTGAGTTGTCCGAAATATGCAATGGCAAAGCGCCCTCGGATACTGGTTTCAAAATATATGAGAACAATATGAATATAAATTCTAAACTCCGAAATCTTCAAAATTAGCCGCACGAAATGTTGTAGGAAAATGTTACTGAATGCCTGAAAGGTTACTGATACCGCTTTTTTTTCCAATATTTAATTTCAAAGAATATTTTGATGTTGTGTTTAAAAAAACTTAGAACTCTTAAAAGGGAATTTAAAGGGGTATTATTCAATGGATTCCATTTAAGATATTATAACATGACCTATATTTATATATTTATATATATAAGTTTTTTCTTTAATTTCATCGCACACGAAATGTCAAATTTAGTAGAGTTTTAACATACAAATTACTTACTTTCATTCATTAGCTTGTGCTAGTTCGGTTTCAGTTTAGAACTTTGTTTATCTGTGACTATTTGTTGAATTACAAGTATTATAAAATAATTTTTTTTCCGAATCTGTGTAAAATAAGTTTGAAATATTTTGCTGAAAATAGTCCTATAATATGTTCCTATTCCCTTTTATGAAACTTTTATAGTACCAACTAAAATTTATGGAAAAGTTTCTGCGATGATTCTACAATTTATAATTTAAAAAAATTATATTTAATAAAAGATCTATGTCGTATTATGTATACATTACAAGGAAAAATATAACTTACACTTTTAAATTGTCTGATAGGAATCCTGTGCCTTTTTATTTTTTATTTTTCCTAAGTAACACAGGAACTTGCGTGATGCGAGCGCTACTCAAATTTAACACAATTTCTTTTCAATATTTTCCCAATGTTATAAATGTGTCATGGTGCTTTATTGATAACTATCTTTAAGGACGTCAGGATTTCAGCGACCTAGTAAAATACTCTCCATACGTTTTAAGAAGGGAAATAATAAAGGCTCAATTTCACAAATACTCTAGTTTACTACCAGTTTATTTTTATTCTCAACTCTAGCGTCATGATTCTTATATCTTTATAAAATTGTATATTCATTTTATCTATCCTTATCACGTAATTTCATTCAGTATACTTTATATACTTTCAATATTTTGAAGAGCTATGTATATCAGCGTGTGTTTATTTTTTAAAAATAGTAACATTCTTACGATATTACCATATTGAAATTTTGTTTTTTCGCGAGCGACATACAAAATTAAAGGAACAAAAAATAAATGCATTCCGTTTTTTAATTACAGAAATATTCTCAAAATTTTGAATATTTATTTTAGATATGAACAATAATTCTCGTGAGTTCTTTTTAAATTGATTTATTTATTTTAAATAATGGTCAGCTGCAGAATTTCTTTATAAATATGCCGTTTTTAATGTGTATAAAGCCGAAATATCCCTATATATAAAACATTCTAATATATAAACCGTATTTGTTCTGTTCTCAGACCAGTGCCGGAAATCGCATTAATTTGCAGGTCAACACAAACCCAGCATCTATAACCAAATTATAGATCATATGTTATAATATCATATCAAATTTAAATTTTTAACTTGGCTGTAAAGCTACGCAGCCAATATTGTCGGGATATTACCCAATTTTTATATGTATTTGCATTTATTCGTAAAAATTAATATGCTTAAAATTACATTTCATTTTCAATACACTGACTCATGTCATATTTAAAATAAACATTTTAATATTATTTAAGAAATACTCATCTAGTGATATGAAAGGAACATGCTTATCCAACAGATAGTTATAAAATGAACGAAATTGTCCTCGAAAACACGTTGACAGTTATCTGTAGTGTATCGAACACACAACTTTAAAGAACCGATAGTTATTTAAAGGTCTTCATAAATCGGTCACAATGTACCGATCTGAAAAAGAGGTTAAAAAATTTTGTGTAGAAATAATACGATCAAAATATACAAGAATTCGTTGTTCCTATAAAACTTTATTTCCACTTATTTTCTGGAAAGAGAGTATGAACATCAATACCAAACAACGAAATCCTTCAACGGATATGTTCTTAAATTATATTATTTACAACAAAAAAATAATTTATATCCAATTTTTGATTATTTTCCGGTGCAAGAAACACCAAAAAAGTTAAAGGTAAGAACAATCACGCATATCGCTTGACAATAAGAGATAATAAAGAAAATTATATCTTGACATGTCAATTACTTCATCATTGCCTTATGGATATGCATGAAAAAAATAAGAGCGGACGTTTGCGACACATACGATTTAATCGAGCAAACAAAAGTATATATTTATGTGATGCTAGAAGTATTACCATTGATGGAAATTTTAATATCAATGAGATAGTAAACAAGCACCTACTACCATCTATATACATAGGTAGCCAGCATTGTATGCAACAATATATACAGGATGCAATGATTTATTTTCAAATGTATGATCACAATTTTTTATCAATTTCATTGTCAAATGTATTTGTCAAAACACACTGTTGGAAGTATACTGATGAGTAGTAGAAACAGAGATTACCTAATGCACATATTTTAATTTGGGTATTTGAAAAAATGAAACGAGAAGACCTTGGTACAATTATCTCAGTTGAAATAAAGTCAAATACACAAATATATTTCCGATAATTTTAATTACAGTCACCATAACCGATATCGATTTTTATCTTTTATGTCGATAAAGATCCGTAGAGAACGATGGACAATCGTTTATATTGAACCTGAGGAATATTACAAGGGACATTTAAAACATTTTTATGGACGTATGCATTGTATTTTGCAGAACCGTTAAATCTATAAAATATACACGTAAGTATGGACGTGAAGTAAGTAATGTAGCCTTGTTTTCACTTCAAAATATAACTGAAAATGACAGTATTAAATGAAGAGATGTATAAGCATCAATGAAGCGATATGACGTATTCTGTCGTTTCCAATATACGAAAGTATTCCAGCAGTTACTCGTCTTAAAAGTTGACATATGTGTACTATAATGAACTAAATTCTTTGGACGGAACACAAACAGCATCAAAAACAACATTAACTTATTATTTTGAATTATGATCATGTTCTAAACTATGTCATATAAAATGAAATATAAAAAAAGAGAAACCTTGCAAGTGTGGTATAGAAGTAGCTCCTTATCCAGATAATTTTTCAACAAAAGTGTTAGGTAGATTGTACAATATTCATCCAAAACAACTTGATAGTTTTCATTTACGAATATTTTTAACTAATCAGTCCTTATAAATTTAGATATTTAAAAACGATTAAAGGTTAATTATACGCATCAAATCATGAGGCGTGCCGAGAATTAACATTGCTGGAAGATGATACGTATTAGAACGATCCACTTGCTAGTGCTTCACTTCCTTAGTTTTCACGTCAAATATGTAATTTATTTGTTATTTTATTAACGACATAAAGTTCCACAAAGGAATAAATAAAAAGATTTCATAAATAAAGACATACTACATGTGCACACACTAATGAATCAAAATTATTACAAGCACAAAAACTACATACCCTACAACGATGCATAAAATCGCTGTTTGAGAAGGTAATTTCTTTTTCTCGGCTGGAACAGATCGAACGCGTAAAACATTTTTAATATAATTTATTTTGGCAAAAACGTAACGTAAGTAAAACGTAACGTAAGTAATATTGCGATAAAAATAGCATCATCGGTATATATACAACTTTAATAGATGATGATAGGGCAACTCATTCCGCTATTAAATAGCCCTTAAACATTCTAAAAAATGAAAAATCCTTACGTATCATCATAAAATATTCAGGTATGACTAAAGTACGTCAAATAATTTGCATTATTACATGGGATAATTGAAGAATGATCCACAAAAAAATATTCAATAGATGGAACTCTCGAAGTTTTGAGAGGAAATTAGAGACTTTTGGATAGTTCATTCATTTTATAATCAGAAGATTTCAGACAAATATTTAAAATTAAAACATTTGACATATGCCCATAAAATCAATGCATTATTTTTATTTTGACAAAACGTTGCTGAATTGAAATTAACAACAAATCCATGTGCAACCTACTTCAAAATAATGAAAAAGTGAAACCTTTTTTAAACAATTGAAAATGATGTAATAGCAATTAATTCAAAATTTTTAAAAAACCTCTTTGCTCAAAGATTTCCGCAATACTACAATTATAAAGGATGTAGTAACTGAGATGGATTTTCCGAATGTTTGAGAAAATTTCCTTATTTATTAAAGGCTAAGTGAACTTGCGATACTAGCCGTCAAAATTATTGATGTCAGTGCCATAAATACTATGGTTATAATATATATATATATATATATATATATATATATATATATATATATGTTTTCTATCCGTCTAGCATTTAAAATGAACATAAATAGGGAACAAGTTTGAACTCGGTAAGTCATGTTTATACGGACAGGTATACCTTGCCTGTTCATGTGTCGGGAAACCATCAAATCGATTTACTTGTGCACCAGATTTCAAAACGACAAATATGGATCAACAATTAACGTTATATTATAGTATTAAAAATGTATAACAGTGATTATTTCTTTTTGAAAATATTTGGCGATAATTTTGTAGAAATTCATTATCCACAATTAAATAAAACTACCTGATGTAGTATTAGTTCTATTTATTTAAATTCGTTGCCACCACCTAGGTTTCGTTATAGGACATCATCTTAAAGTGAGCAATTAGCGAAGATCTTTGCTGATTACCCACCTGAAGATGTTGTAATACAACGAAACCTAGGTCGCGGTAAAGAATTTGAATAAAGTAGAAATAATACTACATCACGTAGTTTCATTTAATTGTAAATTATTTCGTTCAATTTAGAATAAATATATAATTAAAGCCGAAGTTTTGTAATTAAAAAACAATCATTTAATTGAGATCAAAGTCTCAATAATCTACATCCTAATGCCTACAATAAGCATCTAGAACATATAGGTGACCATTGGTATACTTCATAATATTGCCTAAATCCAATAATACGGTGACCAACTTCATTTAAATATTCTAGCCAAATACACGTATGAACTTTTTGAAATTTAATAAAATTGCATTAGAATACTTCTCATTGCATTTATGAAAAACTTTTAAATTCAATGTTGAATAATATTTTTCCATTTACATCGAATATACTAAACAAATACAATATTAAAAAATATAAAATATTAATAATTGTAATATATCGTTGTATATAAAAATTATTAAGTATTAATTGTTACAATTCTTATAATTACCTTTTAATTGAATTCTATTCACACGAAAAAAAAATTAAATTTTTCTTCACCAAAACTCAACAATAAATATGGAATCAATTTTTGCATGCAAAATAAAAAACAATTCTCATGATTCCAGACTTTGCATGTACCATACCTTTCGTCATTAAATTAACGTTTTGTGACATCTGTTACATCTTTCTCAAACTAAATATCCACAACGCCCTGAAGATTTTACATGTAAAAAGACAAATACAATAAAAAAGGAAGAAAAAAAAATTATCGGTAAAATATCTACCGGGTCTGTTAGTTTAATACAAATATTTCATAGCTATATGATCGCATTAACAAAAGCGGTCGCGCTCTTTCCGTATTCGAAATCGTGAGAAATTGGAGTACGATTTGGTAAAATTATAATGATTTTTTATAATCGTATTTTATTTTGTTAAAAAATTGTCAAAAATTCAATATAAAAATTGATTCTTTAAAACTACATCGTCTCATTTAATTCGGTGATGTAACTTGTAAGCAGAACATTAGAATCGAATTGTATAAATAATAAAGATGTAAGATATGATTTTGTTTGGAAAAAATCCAGTCATTTATCCTAATTGTTGAAATTATGAATTTACATAATTAATTTAATTAACGGGTTTAAATATTTTAAAATTAAATTAATGTACAAAATTAAATTAATGTACACAAGTATGTAAATAACTTCGATCCACTTGTTTGTCTGTTAAACTTCGCCATTTGTTAAGCCAATGGGCCCAATATAAACGTAAAGAGATGTTTCTTAAGAAATGTAATTTTTATATGAATTAAAATGAACCATTTCGCAAGTTCAAAATTACATTGGTTGGAGTCGTTTACTTAAATAAGTTTCCTTCCTTTTTTTGTTTCCTTTTTCATCCACCAAAAGAGCCAATTGTCGAGCAAGCGGTATTGTTTCTTATTGGTAATCGTTACTAGTAATATATATAATATAATATAATTCAAAATTGTTATTTTTATTGCAATGATTAATTACATACGTAATGTGATTATGCTAAATGAATTATGCATATAATACTGAATAACTGATATTGGTTAATTTATATAGCAAGAATTTATTTACGATTCTTTGTAAAAATATGAGAAGGAAATAATATTTTATTTTTTACAAAATATACTTTATCCTTTTCCTAAATGAAAAATATTTTTATGATACATTTCAAATTGGCTTATCGACACACAAGCACTAAATCGAATTGCGTCTTGTATTAAATATAGAATTGACGCAATCTCGCAATCGCCAGTAAACCAACACGACCAACCACCGAAATCGAAAACATAAAATCGCATCACTCAATATCGTAAAATGTATTTTAGACGTCGATTATCAAAACAAATCTTCACTCAGACTGATCATTAATCTCTGGTTTAACGAATCATAGTATTAAATTTTTTTTCGGCGATGACGCCTCCAACTACAATATATAAAACATTGTTTTCCACAACGTAGAACATTGTTTTGCCAGCCTCCTCCAGTCGGCATATATTCGAAGAACGTCCGACTGAAGCTTTCCATTAGGCTGCATGCTTAGCGCCGCTCAGTGATCGTTGAGAACTGACGGCGGCAAGGCGCATCTAGAGCTCAGTCTCCGAGCGTCGCTTTTGTGAACAAGTTTTACTACGAACTTTCATTGAATTTAAAGTTTATGTATCGATTTAATTTTTTTCTTATTCCGCTTGCAGTGATTTATCTATATTAGTTTATAATTATAATAATGAATATTAGTTTTAAAATATTCTGTTATTTGTGTTCAATTAATTTTTCGGAAAGTGAACTTTTTATGTCGTGTATAAAAGTTATAATTATTAATAAAATTCTTAATCGCAGTTTTGTAGAATTTCATATAAATCTTTTAAAGTAAAACACGTTATTATTAAGTTACAATATTTTGGTAAGTTGACACTATTAATTATTTCTAAATATGTTTTAACTATAATTTATGTTTTCAATTTAACGTCTCAATTCTAGTTATTTAAATTTACAAATTGACAACTTACAAAAATATAAACAATAAAATGTAGCAAAAATTTCTTACTCGTGGGAATAAAGGAGCTTTGCGAAAAAAATTAAAATAATGATTTTTTTTTTCAACAGTACTTTAGTTAAATAAAGGAAGAAAATTCATTTTGTTTGTTCATTTTGTTTAATTTAACAAAATTCACTTCAATTCTTTTTTCTATTTCCCAAAAATAATACTCAGCTGCAACTAGTTAATAATAATCAAACACATTATTAATTGTAATCATTCTATATTACGCTATTAATATTCACATTTTGCTCATAAATAACTGTTTATGATGTGCTCTGTGTCCAGTTAGATCAGCTTATGCTCTGTGATCAGTTTTAATTTCTGTGCTTCGTAATAAAATGTTTAATTCTTATTAATGCAAGTTTTCCTTAAGTAATTAAGCCGCAAAATAATTATTTTAGCCAAATAATATTGACACACTCCGAGATTAGTATTTTTCGCATAATTGTAATTTTGTACTTATTTTTATTTTAATTTTTAAATATCGGAAAATTTAAATCTACGGCGGATTTGCCACTTATGAACAAAGATATTGATGGTAATCCTCTTTATTATTCGTAGAATTAATATAGTCAGTGTCGAAATCAGAAATCTCGATTTCTTTTGTTTTTATACCTTTCACTATCATCGAGGGTATTTTGATATATATTTCTACGTATTATTTTTGACACATTTGATACATATTATTTTTGACACATATTTCTATACCTCTGTTACTTACATTCTCAGATCTTCTGTTCATAACTTTTTAAGCAACAAAGTCTTTGCTAGCAGTTGTGCAAAAAATGTGTAGGCACTTTTACAAATTTACTTTTTTAAATATATTAATTTAAATATTTATTGAAATTAATATATATATATACAAATTTATTGAAATATATACTTGAAAAATATCAACCAGTTAAACTAAATATGAAATTCGTTTTAAGTTCGTATTTTATTTTTTATACGTAAGTGAACAAAAATCGAAACCGCTTAAATCTGATTCTTACAGAACTCGAAAAATATAAACTAATAGTATAAAATCCAGTTTCGAGAAATTTTTGTTATTTATTGTTTCTTTCTCTATTGATTTGCGTAACTTTGAAATAAGCATGTCAAAACGGAATACAGTGTATATTGTCCGAAAGTTTTGTGCACTGACAATTATACCCTAATACCTTAACAGTAAGTGAATCAGAGCAGAAAGCCACATTTTTCTAAGTTCTATCGAAATGATGTAGGATGTTCAATATCTAATTTTATTTAAACTAAATTTTACAAATAATAAATTGCGCGCCGACTTTTCATGCTTAAATTAGAGTATCATTTTTTTTGAGAAAAGTTGAAAACGCTGACAAAGTAATCAAAAATTTTAAAAATGTTCATTACAGTTACTGGTTTTTTTATTACAAGTTTACTTGTACGATGCTTATTAATAATTCCTGTGAATTATACGTAAGATTTAATAAAATTTAAAGCGACATGAGAAATATTACTAAAAAAAATCATCGTGCTTTTCCTAATTTTAATTTCTTTCTTCTTTCTTTTATTTCTTTCATGTTTGAAGATTGATAAGCGCATAATTTTGCACCTGTCTTTTCCATGAGAAGCAAAAAAAAATTTAAAAAATATTACTCAAAAATTAATTTATATACATATATATATATATATATATATATATATATATATATATATATATACATATATTATGGAATATATGGCATATTTACATGTGTATTTATCTTTATTTTCATCGTGAAATAAGATTTTTAATTGCGTCAAAAATTAAATAAAAATAGTAAAATAGACTTCTTGGTGTATATTATAAGTCACAATCACTATGTAAGTATATAGGGTTAAAATTTTTGTTTTATTCGTAATCCGTACTAAACTAGACAGCATATATCAGTAAGAATTTGTTTAGAGGTATCGTTACTAGTGGACGCACAACATACATATCTCTGTACTAGTATGAAACGAATAGCCCACTGTTCTAATTTTGTTAAGTTATTTACATATTTTCACATTAAGTGACCTCTTTTATAACTCAAATAAAATTTGATATTATATCGAAAATCCTGATATTTTTCTCTTTACGCTTTAAAATTATTGGGAGAATCTAGTGTAATTTACTTAAATATTTTTACTTGTAGGGTACTATATTGAGAAAGTCCTATATTTAAATAAATATACTCAATCAAATATTTTAAAAAGTTGTAATTTCTTTATAGTAAATTCATCACAAATTTTTGGATTTATGGCAAATTTATAGGTAATTAAACATTAATATTCACTTAATAAAATACAAGTCTACGAAAGTACAGATGACAGAAAATAAAGCACTATTTATAATTAACGATATTTGTTGTCATTTTTTTCAACATAAACAACAAAATTAAAAAAAAGTGAAGGCGACACACACTCTTATAAAAAGGACTAAACTCACATGATATATGTGTATATAACCGTGTTAAAAAAAATTGTGTAACAAAATTTATTTTGTGACTATACGATTAAATTTTTAAGTCATACCAACTGCAGTCATGATTATGAAGAATGAATTGACTCCGTAACGTCATGATCATACGTCATGATCATCGTGTTAAAATTCAATACTAAACAAAGGGAGAACACAATTACGAGACTTATATAATACTTAATTCAAATTAATTTTGCCTTACTTCTTGGAGAGTGATAGTCCCTTGACAAATGACTTGGATATAAATTTAAATAAATCGTGTAAACTAATTAAACGACGAAGTGTAATTTGTTAATAAAACCAAATTATTTAACAATTTCATACACAAAATTTATTTCTAAGTTTTAAATACTTCCACGAAGGAATAAAAGGTATAAGTCTTAGAATTTACAGACGATTTATTTCAACCACTCGGAATATAATACCAGTTATTTATTCTCTGCTTCTTGCCATAAAATAATCTGTGGGTTTATTTGCGGAAATTTTATAAAATTAGGTACTAATTATTTGCATTATAATTGTACAGTCTGAAGTAATAAATTCAAGTAAAGTAACTGTAGCTGATTAATATAATCCATCAAACCACATCCAAGAGGGCGAGGGATCAAATTCCACTAGGAAAGGAAACGTACTTTCCCTTTTTGGATACAATTTCTAATTTTAATATTGCTTTAAATTAACAAATTTAAATGTACTGTAAACAATGTATAACCATACTTGATGGATATACAACTGTAGTTAAAATTTCTTAACGTGTGGAAACGTGAAGTTTCGGTTTATATTAACGATAGCAATGCTAACAAGCAAAGGACACCGTATATTATTTATTATTATGTGACGAGGCAATGGCCAAATACCTATTTTATTCTATTGCTTAAAATGTTTTCAATATTAGAGGCCTAGCTGATTCACCTAAAATTCTTTTATAAATACTTTGACCATAATTTCAATATTTATACCGTTTAACAAAAGTATAACTTATTATTCACCAAAATAATAAGCTAAGTTTTATATTAAACAACAATCAATCAAGTATTTAATTTTCTGCGCGTCAGTTCGATTGTTGCTCGTTGCTATTTTTTAGAGCGTTCAATAATTATAATTACGAGTGAAGAGTAAAATTACACTAGCTTTAAATTGTTAATAGAGTCTTAAGTTGTTATTTAAAACGTTTTATACCTACTGGGAAATATAGTCAATGTGCAAATTGTAGGCAGAAATAATTTTAGCCAAAAAAATTTAAAGCTTTTAAAACTTAGTATTTTGAGGTTATATAAATTTTGAAAGTATTATAACATGACAAGAAGACCAATATAGGTAGTATGTAATACTATGATTTGTGTGTTACTTTTAAATATGTAATTTAAGAGTTAATATATATTGAATAATTGTGAATTGTGGGTTAACATATAATTCATAAACTTTTTATTTATACTATTAATAAAATTGTAACAGAGCGGATTGCGTATATGGAAAATATTTTAAAAAGGGTGATTTATTGGGCATAAAAAATTATAGTAATAGTTAGAAAACCTATTTTCCGAATTTTTGTCCATCTGTCTATACGTTAATTTGTTCGTCAATCACACTAAATCCATAGGATGAATTTTAAGAAAATTCGGTATGATAATAGATTATTCCCAAGAGCAACATAGGAAATAATTTTTTTCTTATACCTTTTCTTGGTACAAGCTAGTGAAACCGTTGGGCACCGATATTATTATCTATAATACCTTAAATATTCATAAGTAGTAATTATGAAGCAGATTTATTGATCAATCAAATTATTGATTAATATTCGCAAGACATAACAGACACAATTTATATTTTTTCTTTCTATAACGTGAAGTAACGAGTCGTGGGTTTTCTATTTCATTATGAATTTGATTTAGAAATCAATATGAATTATAATTTGAAATGGATTTTAAATTTAACGCAATGGAATAACCAAGAATATATTCACCTCTTTTTTACAATACTTTAACTTTAATATTACCAGTTTCATCTTTATTCTATTTTAGACTTATAGGTAATTTTTGGAAACTTGACTTCACAAAGAGCAATCCAATCGTTTGAACGGAACTTCCTCTAATAATAAGCCTTGAATTCTCCAAATGTCAAATAGTCAAAACCAGATGAAAGATAGTGCTGACTAGAAAAACTGACAGTAAATGTCTTTCCGCGAATATAAAACGCAAATAAGTGGTAAAATTTAGATGGAAAAGTTGAAACAATCCACAGTGGTGAACACGGACAAAAAACATTTTCGCTCCTAGCTGTCGACGGGAAATTGGACAATTTACCTTTGACATCCTTCCTTCCATCTTGTATATTTCTTGTCTGATATTTAGGAGAGCTGAATAAGTTGTAAAATGTTTAGCAGTAATCTAAGGTAGTTGATTTTTAAACACACTTAAAATTAGGATGTGATGATTTTGACTTAGAAATCAACATAATATTATATCAATATAAGGTTTAGTAATTACATTTGCACTTGTTTATATGTAAATTTTATTGTTATATAAATAATAGATTAGATTGTAAATCATTGTATTTACAATCGGATTTCGATGTAAAGTATCCAGGTAAATTCATTGTTATTAAAAACCCAATAGTCATCTTCTTTCTCCTGGCCCATATCAAATTTGGGGTCAGACCTCCTCGTACATATTCGCCACAACCGTGATTAAAAAAACTGATGGTATGATTTGAAAATGGTTTTAATTATTTTGAAATAACAGACTAAGCAAAGCTAAATAATATTTATTGATCCTAATTGTAAGCTAAATATGAGATATTTTTAAAATTAGTTTTAATCATAGCGTAGACTGCAAATTTTAAAATAGCCTTCTGAAGGGAAATTAACTATAAAAATATGAATAATGTGTCACCGCATGGTATATAAAGTGGTATAGAATGTTAAATAAAACACTTTTTATTAATTTTGTTTACTTGCGTTATTAGATTAAGTACGTATTTTTCTCCCACCCGAATCAGAACGCAGGAAAGTAATTAAAGCATAGAAGACGTTAAAATAAAATGCGAAGTTCTTGAAAATTATGAATCAAAATTATATTCAGCGTTTTCGTTTTCAATAAATTAGCTACGGACACATCTATTAGCACTGCATACAATATTACGTGCACATTCTTAATTTGAAGTAAATAAAGAAAAGGTTAATGTATAGCCTAGTTTTAAAAGAAATGCATATTATCTTGACATTTCCGTGACTTGCGAAAAACATTTTGCCCATATCCCCATAACCTGTTTAGAAAGTTACTTGATTACATTGACAAGCGTCGGTTTTTATACTTTGTTGCGAATTAATTTTGCGCGAAGAGACTACCCTATTTCACCAACTTACTAATATATGATTTTGATCAGTCGTAATCCAAATGTAAGTATTTATTTTGTACTTAATTTATTATTTTCTTTCCTAAAATGATTACTTATTTTATATAATTTACTACACGGGCTGAGAGTGATTTAAATGTGTAAATAAAAATAATATTTTACATTCAAAGAACTGGAATGGCCTAGATATCACCTACACAAATTTTAATTAAGTACTATCGTTTACAATATAAAATTAACAAACAATTTTAACATTACTAGCAGTTTTTTTTCATAGCTACGCACGCATAATTTTTTGATAAACACGACATACCTTTTCTCTAGTTACAATATTTCCATTTCAGAAGAAACTTTATCACGGTAAAAGTTTCGTATAAATTAGAGGAATTACACTAAGAATCTTGACATTTCTATGAATTAATTCAAGCCCATTCACTAGGTACTTAAAAAAAAAATTCAATCTGGATTGTAATAGTTATTTGAATGAAACGTTAATTTTAAATATTTTAATAGGTTTGCGTGAAACAAAGAGAAAAACAATTGGACATATAAAAAGTTTGTTAGGAAATATTTGCTCGAGACGAAAGTATTTTAGATTTTAATTCAAATATTAAGCATTATTCCAGTTTCATTTAACCAGGAGTTTTTGCTTTTTACTTTAGCAAATAGAAGTAGAGACCTGAAAACAAGGACAAAACTGTTTTTATAAATATATTTAATATTTCAATCACGGATCTAATTGTAATTTTATCGTAACAATAAATCATATTATTCATAACTTTGATTAACTGATGAAATAGAGTTATGTATCTATTGTTCATTTTAACAAAATTGCAAATAATGTAATATTTAAAATAAATCTTCCCTTAAATGGCCTCTGCTTGTTAGAGATGGCTAGGGTATTCATCTTAATAACACTTTTATTTTATTATTATATAACTGTAACTTATTTTTAGTACCAAGAGCATTACCCTCCTAGTAAAGGATATTATTTGTCAATGAAGTTACTGTAGACATAAAAGGTTCGCTTATAAAGTTTATGCGAGATGAAAGTTTTTTAAATAACTTATTACTGTATAATTCGTGCCAAAAGGAATTCAATTACACTGCAAACTGTGTGAAATTTGTAAATATTTTCCAAGACTTTGGGAGAAGTTTGTAATTTTAGAAAGTTGCAATACCAGGAAAACTTTTCAGGTATTCCAAATTTGGATCGTTATCTGAGTTAAATCAGACATTAAAAGAAGAGCCAAATAACTTTGAAGTAAACTATCGACTAAACTAGGTATGCAACTATCATTAAATAAATCGGTCGAGTGTGAATCTAACCAAAGTATAGAATTACAGATTTTGAGCATTATTTAATATTCGGTTTATTCAATCATGGACAAATTATTGAAATGTTTTTGTTATGGATTTATTTATATTTTATTTGACGTTCATTACGGCTTAACAATTTTTGCTTAAAACGATACTTTATTTTACCAACACTTCAACGTTGTATAATATTTGACTTACATGAGATATGTAAATTTAGATGATTTTTGAAATTATTGTCTGTTGTAATTTTTATACAAAATATTTTTATAACTGTATGTTGTTACAACTCTTGCTCTATATATAAAAGCCTCATCAAGGAAAACGTACATAATCCTGTGTAAACTTATTATATAAAAATTTGCTGAATAATCCAGCAATACCTATATTCCGTTATTTGTAAATTCCAAATATCACGAGACTTGATATTCTTAGAGAATTTATCGAAACCGAATCCGGACCGGATACGCACGCACGCTCTCACGTACACACACATTTATATATTTATTAATTTTGTAGATTTTAATTTTATTTCTTTACAGACAATTTAATAATTTTATAGTCCTGTAATACCGCGGTCCCTTTTTGTCATATGACAATTTTAAAATTACTTAGAATTTATCATTGATAAAGCTATTATTAATATAATATCTTTTGTTAAATATATTAGATAGTATATGTAATGATATGGACATTTTAAATCGATGTCATTTAATATTATGAAAGCACAATTTTTTTTATACTTTGGTTTAAAATTCAATTTCAAAATATTTCCCACGGTGTAAAATAAAAAATTTTACTGGTTGTGCTTCCATCTTTTTTGTTTGGATGTCCTTCAATGTTTTTGTGTGATTTGAAATATTCAAGAGCCGGTAGTGCACATTCTTAGAACAAGATTTTTCTAATTCTTTGAACCTTTAATTTAAATATTAAATTGATTCTAAAAATGGCGCCCTGCTTACGTTTGGTTGTTTACAAGGGTACATTCTTAGAAACTAATAGTAAATTTAAGAAAAAATATTTTAGAGGAAATAAATCTCGATAAAGCTTAATTTGTTTCAATATGTTACTGTTAATATTTTATATAAACCACAGCTTTTTGAATATTTGTTTTATAACTTAATTTCCAACTTCATTATTGGATTCTCGAAGTATTTAATAGGTGTAAACCTAGCTTATTTACAACACGTAATCAATTTCCGGATATTTTGTTGCTGAATTTATTTAATGAAACATATTTTTCGCATAGTCTATTGGCCTTTTTCAGTTTTTTTTTTAAATTTAGATACTGTTTTCTTTAGTGTGTATAATTTGTTATAGTTAACTTTCTTAATGAAACGGATTTGTTTATTATGGGTAAGTTAAAATAGATTTATTTTTATAAAATGACTAAATATTTGGGAAATACTATATTAATTAGGACTATATTTTTTTAAATAACACTTATTGAAATTGAATTAATTACAGACCCTGAAGCTATTAGACGGATAAAATTTATTGAAAAGTTTTTGTCAATTCGATTTTACAATATGTCGACCTTTTTTCCACGATTTTTATTAACCATTTTCCTTGCAAGGAAATATAAGTGAAAATTTTTTATCGTAAATCATTTATTTTCTTTCTCAAATAAGTCTATACATTTACCCATTTTTACAAATAATATCATTTGAGAAAATAACCATTGCTCGTTTATTTAGTCAATTTATTCCATTCTCAGATCAATTATTATTTGAATATATTTTCATATTTCCGTCATTGCATAATTTTTGTAGCCCTTTCTCATTTCAAAATCCAGCCGTTTTCCTTTTAATCTCGGAAAAATCAATTCAATTACATATTGACACAAAATTTCGTTTTGTATACGATTACTGGTATTATACCGTTGCAAATCCGTTAGGTTAGGTTAGGTTAGTTAAATGCGCGTAAAAATTTCAGAAAAAAAGCCGGAATATATTCGAAACATATGTAATATATCGAAAGACAATATTAAATGTGGAGCCCTAAATAAACATTTTTATGGGAGGAAATTTATCTACGTTACTACGTTCCAGTGCACCTAATTTTTTCTCTTGTTTATTTTATAGGGGAAAAGTGGGCTTTCGCTGCATAAAGTATGTATCTCTTGCAGTTATACCTATAACGTATGATTGACGTTATGTAGACACTCGTTCCGGGAATTAGCCGATATTTATGAATATGGTTTTTTTGTTCACAAGAGTCAAGGACCAATCGATCAATCATGTATGAGATGAGAATTGGTTCCGTCCGTTATAATTTTCTGTCTTACAAAATATGTAATAATCAATATAAAATATAGAGTCGTGTTTTTTTAGTAGATTTCAATTTAAGATCTTATTTTATAGAAAAGGAAGAAAGCCAAATTTATCCTCCAGAAATTGATAAAGTTATCCTCGTTGCTGAAAAAATTTTACGGTTCAAAAACAATTTAACAAATATTGCAATTAGCAATATGAAAATATTTTTAATTAAACATTTTATATTCGGTGTGGATTATTATAGCATGTAAGTTCTGATAACGCTTGCTATCGTTAGCAGGTTGAGCGCCGTGTGCAAATAAGTTGCGTATTATTAATATGAATTAGAAACTGTAAAATCAATAGTAAATACGGACAGTATCAAGGTGGTAGTATCAATATAATTTTATGTACTTCAACACGTATATGTCAATGTCAAAGCAATAAAAAACGAAATATTTGATATATTTCGTTTTTTTGAGAACAATATAAAGTAATTTTCACATTTTTTACTTGAAAAGATGAAATATAGTGACAATGAACTCTATATTTATATTTTACTTGATTATTGAGCTTTGAGTAAACCAATTTTACAATAAATTACTTTATGTACCGACCAAAAACCCATAATATAGTTCATTTCATGTTTACACTTAAGTACGTGAATAAATTAATTGCTTAGAATATTTTTTTTTTTAAGCGGATTTGTTTGAAAGTTCAATATTTGTGAAAAGCATTGCTTTTTTTCGACGTTTGTACGAAGCTAATGCTTATTTAAACGACTCAGGTTATCGAAAATAAGTGAAGGAAGGGGACTTGGAAGACATTTAGTGCTTTTCTACCGAGTATACTGCTTTATATGAAATATTATGAGACAAAACAGGATACAAACTAATATATATTGTAAACTTAAACCTACGTTGATCAAATGGTTATAGAATGAATATCAAAAAGATATTAAAAAAAATATTATTAATAAAAGTGTCGTTCATTACGTCAGCTTAGACCTTATAATCGAATAAATTTTCGACTTTTTATAGCTTATCATCAGTCATAGATCAATTCAGTTATTTGTTATCAAAGCTAGTTATTTTTTAGATTTTAATACATTTAAGAAAAATATCAGGTTATAAGGATATAAGACATGGAAACATTATATTCTGAGAAAAGAACAGCATTTTGATGTCATAAAACTATAAGTTATAGTATATTTAGAAGGTAGGAACAAAAAATAGAGAATTTCAAATACCACTTTGCAATCATTATTTTCAAAAATCGTCATTTACAGTTATCAGCCTCACTATATTAGGCGCAGCTTAAAAAGTTTTTACAATAGTGCCCCGTTCATACTGTGATATCAAATATTTGGAATTAAGAAAAAAGGAAAAAATTCAAATATTTTGTTTGTATTCATTGACTCATTTATTTTATTATCTATAATCATAATTTTACATTAGTTTGTAATTTAACTTAACCTGTTGTCTCACATAAGAGCGGTGATTTCCATGTAGAAACTGAATATTAAAGACATTTTGTGCTTATTTATTTATTTATTAACTTGACCTGTTGTCTCACATAAGAGCGGTGATTTCCATGTAGAAACTGAATATTAAAGACATTTTGTGCTTATTTATTTATTTATTACTGTGTTTCAATGAATATATACCTTGTGAATTGTTCACCCAAGACAAAAAGGAATAAGACATTACATGTATTACAAACAATGATGACAATTTATCATAATATTCATTAGATGTGTTCTCAGTTTAATTCAATAAGACTCTATACCGCTAACACAATTGTTATATTCTTATCATCTCAAACGTCCTCCACCTCGTTCAGTAACTACTTCTTTTATATCTTGATTAATTCCCATTTAACGACGTTCCTCATACATCGCCGGACACGACGTGTCTATGTCTATTTTGAGATTTATTTTATTAATCAGATTCTAAAGTTCTCTCTTACGACGTGCTACAAAAATTATAGTGGTTCTCTTTTACAAGGAAGTTGTTCTCTACTAATCATTAACAATTAAAAGACACAAGTGAATTTTCAACTTATGATCGTATATAAATGATGTTTTGTATATTAGTAGTACTATTTTCGTAAGATATCGCGGAGAGGCAGACCCGCAAATAAAAAAATACTGAATTTTGAAAATTCTATTCTATGTAAAATCTTATTCCATACCACCAATATTTTACAAAATTGAAGAAGTTTGACCATTATATATATATATATATATATATATATATATATATATATATATATATTATATATATTATTAAATGATTTAAAGTCAGTGTGGTAAATGGCATGTAAACGTAAATTTCTATATTTCATAAGTGTTTATAATATAAATTTTAATTTTATTTTGTAACTCACGATGTGATGGTATGTTAACATGGATATAAAAAAGATATATATGGCAAATGTGCACACACAGCCTGGCCGATGATTCTCTAATATTCCACAATGTTGGTAAACCGCCACCCGCCACCCGCCGGAAAAGAACGTCGGTAGTGAAAATTTATACAAACTACAAGAAAAAAAATTAAACCAATAGATACCTAGTATACTCGTGAGTATTAATGTACTATAAACTCCTTTTTCCAATTTATTGTTCGTACGTATTGAATGGAGATTTACATAATTTTATTACCGGGAATGTTTTCGACATTATATTTTCCATTAAAATTATTTTGTTGTTATTCTATATTATCTTTTTAGCGTAACTGTATTACTTGCGCAATTAAGAAAATTCAATTTTTCTCTTAAGAACCTTCTTATGATCTCTCTTGCACGCACGTTCGCTCGCAAGCACGCATGCACGCACACCCGTACGCATACACGCACGCAAGCACGTATGCACGCACGCACGCGGGCACACGTGCACGTACGCAATCACGCACGCTCGTGCGCTGGCATGCATGCCATATATATATATATATATATGTATATATTGAATCACATTTTGTGCTTAAAACCATTTACGATATTCACGAATAAAATGACAAATTATTGATATTTGAATGAAGAAAATGTATCTTTTACATTTAAAATACATTAATTTATTATAACTTTACCCTATTTCAAATAAAAAATTGCTACACCCGCGGAATATTTTTCGCTCAAGTTTAAAAATAACTCCCCGAAAATCGTAACTTTTATCGTTGGCAGATATTTTGTCTTTACAGGAATACAAAATTTCGAACAACCCAGTTTCTCGAATTGCAGTATGCATGGTCGATAGAAGCGTAGTGAAATTATCAAAAACCTGCCAAATCAGAGTGGTCTTAATAGAGTAATTTCTTTAGAGGATATTCTCAAAAATATATCCGCCTGCCCGCCTGCCCGTCTGTATTTCTACATTTGATATAATGGATTTGAAAGATACAGAAACATACGCATATCTTTTATATATATATATATATATATATATATATATATATATGTTTCTTTTAGGGACTCAATGTTGAAATATCCTAAAATTTATACCGCAAAAATGGAAATAAAATAAGGAGTGAAACTTAAAATAAAAAACGACCACGTTATATCAAATCTTTCAAGAATTTTGCTATGGCAGCCAATAAGTATTATTTTTGTTCTAAATTTTACCACAGTTTATTTACGGAAGAAAATATACTTTTATTTTAGTTGCAAAAGCAAATCTTACATAAACATTTCTTGATACTTAACCTGATCATTTAAAAATGGAGATAAAACAATCAAAGACCGAGAATAAAAGTGCACTGCTGCTCTTCAATAAGCCACTAAGTAAGCACCCTCATAATTTAAATCGTTTTTCACTTACTCAGTTTGGCACTAGATTAAGTCACTTAGTTAGAGGCCCATTGGTAGGAAGCTAAGAGAGATGGAAAATTTGCTTAAGGAAAAATTAATTTGAAACCTCTTGTAGCGAGTTGAGTGAATTTAAAAGCCTTTTTATTGAACGTCAAAATGTTATTATTCGTGACTCTAATGAATGCCAAAGTTTTATTATTTCAGATTATTTCGAGGGTTCCGTAGCAAAACCAGGAATATTTATAATTTCGAAATGTCCATCAGTATGTCCGTCTGTATGTGACAGCTGTTCTACCCGCAGAATATTAATGCGGCTTAAATTTATTACTATTACACATATTCACATCCACAAAGTTACGAAATAAAAAAATTGAAAAAGATTAGTAATATATCTCTAATACATATACAACTGAGGTGTATTTTTGCGTACCATTTATTATAGGTTATAGTTAAATAGATCTTCAAAAATATTGAGGGTATGTTATAAACACTTTGTCAACATGGGGAATCCGTTCACAACATATTCGGCATTGAAGTGGTAATTTCTGTTAGAGTTATCTATCCCCATCCCTATATATAACAAATATTTACAATAGTAGTATAAATAATGATGTTAAAAGAAAAAGTATCTCTGTTCTTAGGTTTTGAGAATTTACGAGTAATAGCCGACCAACTTATGACACTATATTTGAGTCTTAGAAAATCATAGAAAGTCCAAACTAATGATATAAATTAACTGCATAAATAACTTCGTATTTTAAAATGTATATATATATATATATATATATATTGTCTTTGAAAGATATACTAGGTTACATATTTATATGTTTTCATATTCAGAAATAATATAATTTATACTTGCCCCAGTTTTTTACACCTTTGAAATATGTATTAGGCAATAATATGAAAAAAAAATGTTTGCAATAAGTTAATAGAACACTATGTATTTTCAAAAGTTTATAAGCACCTATATGTGCACAAAATCATCAATATGAAAATTTTAGTCATACTTAACACTTTTTATTTAATTATGAACGCAATTAGATTGATGAATTAAATTTTAGAGTTCTAATTGGAATTATATATTAGGCTAATTTTATTTAATTTATTTATTTCCTGTTAAGGTAATTAAAAAATAAATTCAAACATCCTAACTTTTAGGGAGGAAAACATACTGAAACAACGATTTTTACATGAATATGAATAAAAACTGTTGCATGAAATGCTTTAGCTATTTCATGAATTTGTTTCATACAATTAACATTGTGTTAGCTGCATAAAAATAAGTTTAATACAAATTTGGAAAAAAAAGTTTCTGTCCGTGTAAGAAGCAGTTTTATAAGAATTTCAAATAAATTTCTAGATGTGGATTCGGATAAAGGTTCGAATAAAGGTGTAAAGAAACGAATGAAGGAAAGATATTATATACATTTTAACTACAAAGAATTGCTTTATTATATTACTTATATAGGAAAAATAAATATCTAAGTACCTGCCTAAATTTGCGTACATATAAAAATTGGCGATCATTTAATGACTATTAATACAAATTGACATAACGCTATGTGAATATATACTCTATCGATGTTTGACTTTCATTAGAAACTCAATAATGTTGAGTATTAAAATTATCACCTAGCAAGGTCTTCATAAGGCATCTATTGATATATGATGATATGATAACGATAAATACAATCAATTAGCTGTGAAGAGTCTGGTGAAAATAGTTATGAAAGGTTTGTTTTAAATCTTGGAGTATCTTGGATAGTTCCGTACACAGGTTTCACATGTATACGTGCGTGTGTGTGCTTGTGTTTAATGCGAATTAACTAAATTACAAGAAAATATACTTAAAAAATCTAATTACCTAATTTTATATTTTGTTAATTTATTTATATATCCAGGAAAATTTCTGCAAAATTTTATATAAATTAAAACACATATTTTCATGGAATTTCCGTCATTAAAAAATTTGATTTTATAGAAATCTTACTAGCAAAATAAATTAGGAATTTGGATATATAATGTGTATGTGTATATATAAAAAAAAAAAAAATATATATATATATATATATATATATACATATGTATATATATATATAAATATATATATATATATATATATATATATATATATATATATATATATATATATATATGTAGAAAGCTAGCTATAATAACGTAGCACCATGAAAATCTTTATATGTTTTCACTACTAATTGGCAAGAATTGTAAGCTTCGCAAGCATATATTAATGCAATAAAGGCATCAAGCTCTTTTAAAGAAACACACCAAGATTCATCATTAGTCTGTCGACGAGCGTCCGTTTCTTTACATAACTTTATGTGTTGAGGAGTCTCTTCGTCAATGAATAGGCGCCAAATAAAAATCACTTTATCGTTTTGAACAAATCGCTTTGCTTTGCAAAATTTTGTTTCCCTGATTATACCCAGGACAATATCACAGAGTCTGACTTATATTGATGATTTTGTACTTATTAAAAAGTAAATGTAAATCCGTTATTATATCATAAATAAATGCCTACCTCAAATTTAGAAACATAAACCTAGATATTTATAATTATTGCTCATAAAAAAACTAAATTTCACTGTCTAATTAAGATGTAGTAAAATTTAAATAATTCTGATAATTTCTTTTGCATTTCTATCGCGTCTAAGATATATATCAGTTCAAATTCCGATTTCATATCATATTGCATTAAAATTCGTTTTCTGGTTTTCGCGTAATCTACACGCAGACGCGTCCTCATCACCAGTTTATAGATACGCACTCAGTTTAACAATACCCACGTGATACAGAAATAGATACAAAATAAAGTGGAACTGCTATAAATGAGAAATAAAATAAACATGTCGTTGTTTAACATTGATAAAAAATTTAGTTTTACAAAGGATTGTCTGAGAAAATATATTTTACCCTAATTAAAATCATAAAAAGTATGATAAAAATAATATAAATTAGATTATTTAGTTTCACTTACTTTTTATTTATTTAATTCTTAAATTTTATAATCATGCATCGAATCAATTCGGAGAAATTTCTTCGAAGTCTTTCAAAGCAAATTACAATTTTGCATCACCGATTTCTATCTATCGACAAATTAACATATATGTCTGTCATATTGGACATTTTTTATAGCTTCATATCTTTCAAAATGGTATTCAAAAATGTTAAATCGTAAATTGAAATTCAATTTAACTTCAAAAGCTCATTTATTATGTTGCGCGCGAAGTTTTTTGCTTCCAATTTACATGTAAATATAACGGAAACTTAATTTTCTTTTGTGATATGCTGTTATATACTAATGAAATATATTATAAAGCATTTATTTCAAAAAATTTATACACATAAGTCTAATACTGTAACACCTCTTATAATTTAAAAATAAAATGTTTGTTTATGCAAATTAACCTAACAAATGTTATCGCCGGACGGTACTGATTTTTGCTAGACATGTTTACTTCCCTAGAAATTTCTAAGCAATTTAAAGTTTCAAAAGTTCAGCCATTTGATATAAACTCGGTAGTATCGCAATATTAGAGATAAAGGCAAACCTGTAGTGTAAAGAATTGTGTAAACGACAATTCTTTAATCATGTATTAAATTAATATAGAAATGTTTTGATACAAATTACACAGAAATTATTGATTAATTATTATTGTTATTTAATTATTTATTGATTTATGTCAATAGTTTTATTTGTAATTAAAGGTAATTTAAGGTGCACGATGAAATAAAAACATAGCGTGTAAAATTACGGTATTTTTATTTATTTACAATCAGTTTAAGTCTTAAGCTGATTAATTTCCACATTTATTTAAATTTGGAGTAACGAAGGTGAATAGGTCGAAAAGTTTTTAATTTATATTCAAGTACCTTTTATTTCTGAAGCTATCTCATATCAAAAACTTACGTTTTGAAAAACTTTTCTAAATAAATGATAATGAAGAAATTCGCTGAAAAAAAAAAACAAAATTTCCTTAGATCATTGAGACTTCTGAATAGAGAACTTACAATATCTGATGATAGTTGTCAATCAATATTAATCATATCCACGACTCCCTAACTTAGTTAATCGAAGAAAAATAACGTTTACAGTTTATCATTTTAGACTATTTGAAATCGACTACTTTATAATGTAGTCGATTTTAATGGTCGAATTTTAAATACTAAATAAATTTTACCATACAAAGGGATTTTCCACGTTACTGACATATTATATATATATATATATATATATATATATATATATATATATATGTATGTATCTATATTTACAAACATTGTATATATATATATATATATATATACATATATATATATATAAATATTTTTTTTGGCCGTATCTTATGAGAAAAGTACAATGAATTGTACACTGTTATTCACACTGTATTGAGCGGTATGATCGTAAGTCTCTATACCTTTGCCAGCCACGTTCGCTCAACTGGCTGTTGATTAAGTAGATTATGGCATCCATAGCTTGGTCACTCAAAGTAAGCTTACAATGTCGTGATGGGACAGGAGGGAGTTATAGGAAAATTTGTTAATTATCAGTTAGATAGTCGAGAGCGTGTTTGTTTATATGTAATAAACTAAGTTCTAAGACGCTGAATCTTTTAAAGTAATAGCTGAATCATTTTCAAGAATGCCTTTTATTAAAACTACCTGTCAAGTATGAAAAGAACACTTACTAGGAGAATTTCGTACATATTTAGGTACTTATAGATATTTTGGTTACGTGGTATTTCTACTAAACTATTTAAAAATATTAATTATTCATAACGTGGATACATTGACTAATATAACTTTCACAGGATTAAAAACATGAGCTTATTTCAAAAATTATAAAAGCTTGAGTCTTGCCACAGTTTTTCAAAAATATTCCAGTCAAATTTTATTGACACTGACCTTTCATTATTTTTAGTTAAATACTTTCAGAAATATTAGGAAGGAATTCTCTATTTTCGCATATATTTTGGAATAATTTATAAAAAACATAATTTTAGAATGGTTAAAAATACTTTTATAATCCTCAAAATAATTTTTTAGAAGATTTTCTTTAGAAGGTTTTCTTAGAAGATTCGCTATCAGTATACAAAATAGGTATTTGTTGTAACGCTATTCTCTAGATATAGCAGGCAATAGATAGGTCTATTGCCTGCTATATCTATCCTTGGCGTAAAAACATCAACAATTATGATCTTTTAAATCATCGTTCTAATTTCCTTTAACCTTTGCCTGGGTCTCTAAAAACTTTTTTAATTTTAGGTTGATTAGTTTCAGAAATAAGCATGGGAAAATATATATTTGCATCGTTTTCAATACATCTCTAATGACATAGTACCTAAAATTGTGAAAAAAAATATTTTTGGGATATTATTTAATTCCTTTTTTAAATCTTTATGTAATATAAACATAAGGAAAAAAAAATGGTGTGTTAATTTATCCCCTCCCCCTAAGATTTCCAAATGAATTTTTAAGAGAATACCTACTGAAATATCAAACTATGTTTTATTACTATGCTAAATTTCAAAGTCTACATCAACCGGTTTCTGAGAAAAACACATGAGTGATATTCTGTGCTAAACACATGAGTGTACCGCTGTGATAAACACATGAGTGATATTTTAAGGATTCGTGTTTTCCTTTTGAGGTAAGGAAATTTAATGTTGAAAAAAAAATGGAATTATACAAGGACGATAGTTTAAGTTAAAGTTTTATTAAGATTCTGTGTACGTATGGACATACGTACATCCTTAAAATCCGTATATATAAACATAATAAATATACTGAATAAATGTTGCGGTTCTATCCGCCTGTTTTTGAGGAGCATTGCTATACAAGACTGAGCTATTCCAGTCACGTTCCGCCAGCTAGAAATTTTAAAATAGACTGCAACGTCGAAAGCTCACTCGAGCTTCACTGTGCAATGTTAACGTTAGAGCAAGGATCAAAAATGCGAAAGGATTATCTAATCCAAGGAAACGTAGAAATATTAAGAATTCGTTGGAGAATTATTTCTTTTAAAAACAGATAATATTAAGTTAGCTATTTTATGTATAGTTCTTTTTTGCATATTTTAAACATGTTTCTCAATATTACTGAGATTGAGATGGTAGTCGATACTATTAGTAGATTTGCTAGTTCTCACCAAAAGAGACTTCAAAACCACATTAATCCAAAAGTGTCCAGACTCTGAAATGTGCAAAATTCTATTAAAAGAGTCAAAAGAATAAAACCTTTTGAGCTTGTTAGACATTATAACACTAAGTGATTCAAAGGAAAATCTTAGTTTAGACAGCACAGAGTATATTAATTCAGAAAAAAATTAATCGTAGTCATATAACTGTTTTAATAAAAATTGTAAATATAAATTAATTAACTTAAACGAATATAATTACACTTAAACGTTTCCTTGTCAGGAAAGAATCTTCATGTAAAAAATTGAAGGAAAGTACCAAATTGTAAATATAATCAATTCTTCTTCCTGAAAAATAATCGTGTCGAAAGAAAATTGATTTTAAGTATCATGATATTAATATAATTATTATGCATTTCAAACACAAAGAGAAAAGTTTGATAGAGCACAAACAGAAGAGTTTGATGTGTAAAAATATCTACGTATATACTACGTAAAAAGAAAATTTATACATTAAAATTAAACATTGTTTGCGTGTCGTGTATTAGTGAATAAAACTATCTATAATTCAATTTTATGGTTCTTGTTATCACAGTAAGATTTTGGAAATAAAATAATGATACGTTAGTTATTTGCAACTAACATGTTAATGAAATGAAATAGATTTAGATAAATAAGTAAATAAGTACATTAATTTTATAGATAATTAATACATCGACTTTGCATTAAGTAAAATATTACTCACACGTTATCACTGTATTATATTGTGTATCTAATAAATGTTTGACCATTTACAAAGCATTTAAACATTACGAAATTTATAAGGAAACTGACATTGATGAACACTAAAATCAAATTGAAAAAATTAAATGAGTTAGTCATATGGATTAAGAGAAAACCGAAAGAAAGTTTTGAAAATTAAATGTAATAATTTAATATTCCAAAAATCTGATAATACTCTTATAACAGTTTAAAAATTCACCCCTCTAAAAGGTCATTTAAAAAAAAATTAAGCTAAAAATTTCAAAAATTTAGTATCAATTTAACGTTTTTATTTATTTAATAAACTAAAACAAAATAATTGTGGCCGAGTATTTAAAGTAGAGTCTTCTCGAGATTTAGAGTCTTCTCGAGATATTATCAAGAATAATTAGTTAAAATATTTATTTAATTTAATAAAATGGAAAAGAAAAATAAGAAGAAAACAGATTAGAATAACAATGAAAACTGTTTGCTTAAAACTTGAACTTATAAATATAAGCAGAAAAAACGAGTGTTGTTTTCTATCATCAACGAAGCACACGTTCAATAGCATAAACTAAAATATAAAAAAATTGTAAAGTATGGTACTATATCAAATTGTGTGTTACAATAATGATGAAAATTATAAATTTAAAATTCATATTTTCTTAATCAGCTCAATTTTACACATAGAATTGTAATGACTTTTAAGTTTTTATAAAATATACCATGTCTAGCAGATTTTTTGGCAAGTTATTCAAGAAGAATAGAAATTAAAATTAATTAACAATTTTTCATTTAAAATTATACTGTCTTCAAAAGAGTAAGCATGGATTAAAGATAGCGAATAATTACAGAAATTTACAGTTTTTTTGTGCGACATTATCAGAAATAGTGGGTGTATGCGTTCATTTAACACAATAAAAATAAAATATATTAAATGAAATCAGTTATAAAATATAATTAATTATAATTAGAACCACTAGCTTAGAAAAAAATCAGACCTAAAATATATTCTTTGCTTTTTTCTGGATTGAATAATTTCCTTAAATAAATAAAATTGGACATTTAAAGAAATAGGTAAATAAACTATGGAAACATATGAAAATACTTTATATTTTAATGGTAGGTTGATGATAAATATATTACAGTTATGTTCATTTATAACTACTAACGAGGTAGAAATACAACATCTTCGTATACAAGCGAACTTACCTAATAAAAGTTGAATGAAAATCCGCTCGGATTTTATCGGCATTACCGCAATATACTAAGCTCTGCTACCCACTTTTGCTCGGTTGGAAGTTTCTAAGTACCCCTAGCTACTTGATCGTTGAAAGCTTAGTCTTTTGACGGAAGTTCAGAGTATCGTAGCGTTGAAGGTTGCGGTGTGGAAGGGCTTGTAAATTGTAAGTTAGATTGTTGGTACCAATATCTAGATAAACATTTGCAATCAGCGATAGTTTTAAGTTACGAAATTTTCTTGCTGCGTTTCGCACTGTTGTGCCATTTCATGTAAACATGAATATATGAAATATAATTCAAACACTAAATAACAATAAAACATCAATTATTGTATTTATAATATTTTAATCACAGTAAATTAAAATACATTTGTGTAAATTTTATGTACGGAATATTACACCATCAAGATGTCTCCCATCACGGCGAACGCATTTCTCAAAGCGTAAGCGTGGATTTGCAATGACGCGCCGCAGAACGTCGACTGAGATGGGTCTCACTTTTCCCGTTATATTGTATGAAATTATCGTTACCGTTATCGTTGTGAAATTATAATGTGAAGTATATTCGCATGTTTTCATAATTATATTCTCAAACTAAATTCAAACTGCATTTATTCAATCGACTTTTAAGGTTTAAACGAGAAACACAGTTTTGATTTTAATTTTAAATCGGCTGTCCTATTTTCTTTTATAATCATTTATCCACTGGTATAGTTTTCCTGATAGTTTTAAATTATTATGATAATTTAGGCTTCGATTACGTTTCTATACTCATTACAAAGAACTATCACTAGGATAGGTATAATGTCCTAAAGATTAAACGTTACAAAATAAGACTTTATTTATTTAAATTTTAATCTACAAAATAATTGACATTTTGCCGATTTCATATACCTAGTTCGCCGAGTGTAACCATTTAAAAATTTCGAAGTCAAAATATTAAAAGAATATGCATGCGTTAAAATTAAACGACCTATGAGATATGTGATACGAGTTATGAGGTTATTTTTAATTTCAAAATAGCATTAAAAACTGATATATAACATTATTTTCAAATAAACATCATTTATATATATATATATATATATATATATATATATATATATATATATACTCATACATGTTTATATTTTAATTAAAAGCTCCGAGATCTTGTTTCCTCATAAACTTTATTCATATACCTCCTTTCACCTAATTGTCTTGACACTAGATCACGGTTAAACTTTTTTACATTTTAAAATGTTAACACAGAAATAATGTTTTTAACACACAGCGAACCTTTTAAACATTTCTCAACCTCAGACCGCATATTAAAATTATTTACGATAATTTTTACTAAAAATATAGTGGAAAATTTACTGGAAACCCGACACTGAACTTCGCCTTTATGTGTCTCTTTGCCCGAATTATGATCATGAAGTTTTACGATAGATTTCTAAAAATTTAAGGAAGATATCTTCAATGTTTAAATTAAAAAATTGGGAAAGACGACAGTGCTTTTCATAAAGGGTAACTGAACTTCTAAAAATATTGAATTTCCTATTATAATATGCATTAATTGTACACAATTATTTCTAAATTAATTTTGTGAAAGAAAATAAAGATGGGTAACAACGACATCGACAAAATAAATGGACGTCACATTTTTTTGAAATGGTAACCTGACATATTTTTTACTATTATTATTTTATAATGAAAACAATCTTAACTATTGGATAAAACTATTCATTGAATTTCCACGAATAATAAATTTTTTAGGCCACCTAACGTATTAATTAAAAAAATATCTAATCAACATGAAAACAATTTAAAAAGTACTGTACGACGTAAATACTGCAATTTTCATGAGTAGATTTGATTTTTAATGCGAAATAAGTCAATACAATTTTTTGTAAAGAGTATGAACCAATCAATTGATTCCAGCAGATTTGGTCATAAACGAGATAAATAGAATAATATAATTTTAAATATTATGATAATTCTAATGCAACATAATTCACTATCACATTCTTTATATTTTTGTGGGGAATTACTTGTTAGTTTATTGGTCACTATCAATGTGTATATTACATCAATTTCGCTAAAGATGGACCTATTGCGGATATTTAATTCTGAGTTTCGAAGTGTAGTATTACATATTCTTCATCGATCGTGGACCCAAGAAAGTAAACCCACGGCGAAAGTTATGTACGTGTGTGTGTATGCACGTGAATATCTATATATACGAGATATAGCGAAATTTGCAGACAATCAGGAAGCAACACGCACCAAATTTATTCGATAAATTTGTTCAAAATGATGGTGGTCAGAAATTAAAAAGTAAACAAAAATGAAAATTTTTAAATGTAAACAAATAACAACTCGTTGAGAAGAACGTTTGAAATATTACAAAACTGTTTATGTACTTTTTCCATCAATTTGTAAAAATGGAAAAAACGCACTTTTCTGAACTTCAACATATGCGCCCACTGTATTCAAACCAAACATTAGTTCATTTTAACAAATAATTCTTTTAGAAATAGTATGGTTAATCTACTTTAGTGCATTACTCAACGAAAATATGGCTAAATAATTAAACAATACTTATTTCTTTTCGTGTGGTGTAGATAGGTTCGCTTTCCAAATCAGGTAAATAACGTCGTAAAATAAATGAAACGCCAATCAAGTTTCTGCTAAATGATGCTGTGTTATTTATAAAACGTAATTGAATTCAAATTAAAAAAAAAACAACCAAAATCACGGAGCAACAACCGGCACTCCACGCTACTTTCTGATATTGATTATGGCCACACCTTAAATAATAAGATAGGGAACCCCGTGGATGGAAAAAAATGAAGGGAATTTTTTCAGACTAAAAATGGAGGGGAAGTTTTCAAGTGGTTAAAAAATTAATCACTTATTTCGCTCTCGATCGTTATATTTGTATCTGCAAGAAAAAGGGAAAAAAATTAGCACGCTTAAGGAGTTTCGAATTGTTTATGCTCATGATAGTTCAAAATAATTTCAGTTTATGGATGCGGCGTTGTATTGTGATATATATGTATGTATATGTTTTTTTAAAAACGAAGTGTTCTTAATTTCTTCAAATAGTCGCACATTAAACATAGACATTATTGATGTAATATAAATTAAATGTCAAAGAAAACAATTAATTGGGCTTTGTGACCATATTAGTAACTTTATTATATTTAAAATTAATATTAATTTGCCCTTATGTTAATTAAGTATACGTAATTTCTTGTTTAAGTGGTGTATTCTATATAATTATTTAAAAGTTCAGAGCACTTTAATATAAACTATCGGGCCATCATTCAGCGAGTTCAATGTAGATGCCATCAGAGATGGCCATGGCTTCCTTTCGATATTGTACAAGGATAATATAAAAATGTTTTAAAATGAATGCACCCATTAATGAATGCACGACAGATAATTCTAAGTAAAACACATTTAAACTTTTCTTCTATAAATAAAATCGTTAATCCGCACATACACCAATATTTTTTTTTAAAAAAAGCAAATGTTTAAGTAGATAAATTTAGGGAGTGGCAATAATGAATCTAAATACTTTTACCTGCAGAATTACTTTTTATTAAACTTGGTTACATATTTTATCTCAATATTTTTAATACTAAAATTTCCTTATTTAATATGCGGAGAAAAAATCCACTATATGCAACAGGACATTAAAATTGCACGTCTCATTAAAAGGTATTATAATATTTTTACATAAGTTAAATTAGTAAATTATTGCTACAATAACATTTCAATGTGAAACCGAAATTTGAATCTAGTGTAGTGTAAAGAAGTATACGTAAGAAAATATGTATTTATATTAACTACTGGCTAGTCAGATTTAATTCATAAATACATTACTCGAAGGAAAACCTCCACGTTTTTAGTGCTAAAATATTTTCACCTTGAATATAAAATAAGATACTATACACTTGCGTAATGTTTTTAAACACGGTTTCCTAAAATGTTCAATGAATTTATCAATGTTCATTGATACGACGTACGAGGAAAAAAAATGAAGAGAATTTCAAATTAATTTAGTACTTAAATTATATTAAATAGGTACTAGTTTCCAATTCTCATTCTTCTCTTAAGAAATACGAATTTAACACTAATTATAATGACATGACAATAAAATAAACGTTCATTTCTTATATTTGAAATCAAAATTCAGCTCAAACTGGTAAATAGTTTGAACTAAATTTTTGTAAAATTTCTTAACATTTACAAAAGTTAAAACAAAAAAAATGAGGGAGAGCAATAAAAAAACGGGCCAAAAACATATAACAAAGCTCGAATGAAGGAAGCAAGCGACGAAGTAAATATTACTGGCGTGAAACGACATTACACATTCGGTAAGCGTAGAGAAATAACACGCTTCTATTTGTTACGTGTTAAAATTCGTGCTTCAGCATTTGACATCATTGTTTTTTATTTGAGGTTTCATGGAAATATGTCAGCGGTGCGTGAAATAAAAGTCAAATGAGGGCCTATCTGGCATTTACCAAGATCTATCATTGCCTACTCTATATTGATGAAACTAAACATGAAAACGATACGATTTGGAAGTAAATTGTAATCAAGACAAAAACTTCCTCCGCGTCATTAGTTATGATGTTACCTCTGGGATAAGTAGCAAGCTTCGCAGTGAGGCGGCAATGAAGTGAAGACACAATCACAGAGTATTTTTAGAAACAATCTAAAAATACTCTGAGATAATAATTGAGCTATCTATTCCGTGGTGAATTCTTCGGCTTATTGGAAATTTACAAGACAAAACGCGTATTTTGGAATTACTTTATTTGGTTGCAAGAGTTGTTAGTTAAGGCTGGAATATCGAAGGAAATATTAATATTCTATCAGGATTCATCTACAGTACTAAAGTATATAATACACATATGTACATGTATATATATTTATATGTAAATATATATATATATATATATATATATATATATATATATATATATTAAGTTTTCGGCTGGATAGTCATGTGTAAATGATCGAATCGCGTAAAGAATTAAACTTTTATTCTAATTAGTTTCTTTTCCTATCGGTCCACCGTGCACTTTAGTACTGCCTGCCTGATGATACTATAGGATATTTACTTACACAGATCAGTTAAAACCGTTTTTTTTTATTTCCACGTACACATATTCTAGAGTAACTCACTTTTATGGAATATTCAATGATCTAAGTTCGCAGACTTGTTTCAAAAATGTACATTCAATATTATCATGATATACTGTTTTTATCTCTTAAGGTACAAACCTATATTAAGAATACTATTGCGCACAAAAGACAAACAAACGTCCTTTGAATATCTTTGAAAAGCTAATGTTAGAATAGTGATGATATTTCAGAGAAATAAGGGTAGAAAGTTGTCTACTATTATCTTAAAATGTGTAACATTTATTATTAAACGATTTCTTGGAGAAATATCTTATTATCGAAAAATTTGCAGAAAATGAACGAAAAGATCTTTTGAGATTTTTTAATTCTTCACGAAAATTTTTAATATTATTTTCACCTTTTATCACCATTAAATTATTTACGAAATTAAAGAAGAAAAAGTCTTATCACCGGAGTGACTAAGTAAAACCAGACGTAAAAGAAAAATGATTTGTTATAAAACTATATTATTCAATATTCTAATTTAACTCTGTTTTAATTTATATTCAACTTGTGATTACAAAATTTAATATTCATTCCATTAACAATTTTGCTACGAGGAATTCCTCCTTTAAATATTTTATGGTAACTTTATATGTCAATACAGAATACATACACAACAACTCATAACAGGTTGTCTATGCATTTTCTATATATTTTAAATTCATTTTGACGTGTTTATTTGATCATAATTGAAAGAAACTTAATAATCACCGTATACATATTGCATACATTTACAAATAATCTTGTGCAATATTTCAGCTTTACTTTCGACTTTCGTTCTAATTCTAATTGGTTTTAACCTTAGTTCCTTTATTTAAAGTGAAATTCATGAGAAATCCAGGGTGAGTTTCAACCCTGAACCCTTTTTATTAAATATTTTGGATTGATTTAATTCATTGAAAATTTAAGTCCGACACTAAATACAAAAAAGAACTGTCCATATGATATGGATAGTTTATAATTGATAAAATAAAAAGTTTGCCTAGAAAAAGTAGTAATGGATATTATTAATAAAACCTTTTAACATCTATTCAGTGGTCAGTGAAGGTATATTTTTAATTTGTTTAGTCATGCCATATATATATTTTCAGTTTTTAAAACTATATAAAAATCTTTCTTCCTTTCAAACTTACATAATTTTAGGCTAAGAACTAAGATAAAGCTATAAAAATCAACAAAAACCTTACAATAAAAGTTATTTTGCTTATTACTAGATAATTGTTTCAAAATCACACTATTTAGAAGTTAAATTTGAAATATTGCTGTGGCTTTCTGGTCTGCTAATTGTGAAGTTAAATTTGAATCGTAAATCGTTGATTTTTATTTTTTAATAATTTATTATAAAATCAAGACTTACATTGTACGTTATTACTTATAAATATAACATTTAAAAGTCATTATAATGAAAAATCTAAAAAAATATCTTCGTCTTTGAAAATTATAAGTTAGAATCGTTTAAGATTAGACACGCATACCACAAATAATGCGCCTCAGGATATTAATTAAATGTTTTCAATTGCGATATCTCATATATAGTAACTCAGTGCTATGATCGTCGCCGGTTTGCTTCTCAATGACACAATAAAAGAGTCATCATCATCAGCAAGAACAAAGAAATAAATAAAAAAACAGAATGTTCTTCATGAAAATCATAAGACCATCATCTAAATCTACTTAGCTATTATAGATATATAGAAAACATGTATTGAGGAATTTTAATCATGTAACATATCGGCGTCCATATTGCTACGAGATCTTCTGATGAAAACTTATTCATTCTATAAATACGCCTTCATTACCCCATCCACGAATTCCAGATTATTAGCGTAAAGCAAGCAGTTTCACCTCGACCGGAATAATAGTTTTCGCCGAACTGCGGCGAATTGTTGGTTGAGTCATTTACGTTAACCGGAACTTTATGTAAACGTGCGCGTCACAAATCGTAAGCGAACTTTTATAAACCGACTGCTTTTTATGTGAATTTATAGATTTCAGTGCAATGAACGTTGGTTTTGTTGTAAATTTTTCTGTTTCAAAGAAAGTTAAACAAAAAATATATTTCATTAAATAGTTTTGATTGAATTATATTAAGGTTATATATTCTATTTGTTTAACACAACTTTTAAACAGAATTTAAATTCGATGCAAGATTAATTTTAAAAATTAAAGAAGAAGTAAATATAAGGACGAGGAACATTTCTTTATTTCACACCAATATATCATACAGATCAAATTTAGAGGATTGCTAAAATTTTCGATAATATATGGCAGCAAAATTGTTTGTTGAATAAATATTCAGTTTTTCATCATTAGTTAAATATAAATTTAAATAGATTTTAATTTATATATTTAATCATATGTGATTATATATATCATAGTATTACAACAAATCAATTTCCCTTTCACGTCTGTTTTTACTTAGTCACCCCAATGATAAATCTTTTTCTTCTTCAGTTTTGTAAATAATTTAATGGTGATAAAAGATGAAGATAATTTTAAAATGTTTTGTTAACAATCAAAAAATTCTGAAAAGGTTTTTTCATTCCTCATCTGCAAATTTTCCGATAATAAAATATTTGTCAAAGAAATCATGTAGTAATAAATTTTAAACATTTTAACATAATAGATAAACGATTTTCTTCACCAATTGTTTTAAACTTCATCACTATTCTCACATTATCTTCTCAAAATCTTAAGCTAACCTCAAAGATATTCAAAGCAGGTTTCCTTACACTTATTTGCACAGTGATATACTTAATATACAGACCCCCTTATAGACGGACATAAATAGATATAAACGCAGGAAATAATTATAATATTGAATGTAACTCTTTGAAACAAGTCTGCGAACTTTGATTATTTAATATTACAACAACGTGGGTTACAACTCAAAAATAAAAAAAAAACTGATCTAAACTGATTTCAAAGTATCAGTAATCTGCATAAGTATCAGTTAATATCATTCAGTAAATTTCATTAGGCAGTTAGTAAAGTGCGCGGTGGGTCGATAAGAAAAGAAAATAATTCGAATAAAGATTAATATATATTATAAATTATATATATATATATATATATAAATATATATATATATATATATATATATATATATATATATGTACATATTATTTACTTAAGTGCTATAGATGATTTCTGATAGAATATATGTTCTTCAATATGTCCAGCCTTAATTAACAACTCTTGCAATATTAAGACGAAGTAAACTAATTTCAAAATATGCGTTTCATATTGTAAATCTCTAATAAGTATAAGAATCAACCATGAAATAGGTAGGTCAATTATTGTCGGTATATCTTCGAGGAATAATATTGCAGCAAATTTTCCCTTTAGGATCATTTCTAAAAATACGCTGTGATTGTGTCTTCAACTGTCACTTCAACGCCGCCCCACTGTGAAGCTTGCTACTTATCCCAGAGGTAATATCGTAAATAATGAAGCCTAGGAAGTTTTTGTCTTGGTTACAGTTTACTTCCAAATGTTTTCATGTTTAGTTTCGTCTATATAATGTAGACAATGACAGGTCTTGGATAAATTATAAGCATACCGATTAATAAGGGATGACGAAAGCTAGAATGATAGTTTTAGTCATCCCATCTCAATCGGTATGCTTATAATTTGTAAATAGTAAGCTCTTCTAAACATAAAAGTAAAATATTGAAAAAAATATTATATTAATATTAAAAAGGAATATTTAAACTCAGTACTATACTAAAAAATTAAGAGTACTTTGTAAATATGCAGAATTAACAAGAAAGTACTATGTATGAAATTTAATCTTATGGACACTGAACCGAATGAAAAAAAAATTACATGTAACATGCTTCATTTATACTACATTTAGCGATTAAGTTTACTTCAAACAAAATGAAACTCTTCATGAATTTCAGTATAAATTATTTTGTCGATAATATTATTAAATATCTCGATTTAGAAAACATGTAGCCGTTAGGTTAATCAAAAAATCAAATGTGCAATGGTTTATTATATTTTGATTACAAGAAAATCGTGCGCCATCATAAAATCTTTACCAAGAGAAGCCCTTAAACAAAATTTGGAAAATAGTAGGTCGCAAAAAAAAGTTTGATTAAAAATTGTCTTTAAATGTGATTAAAGAATGAAGTAACTAACAACGTTTATTTTATATTATTCAAAGTAGTAGTTGAGTGAATAAAAACGTTTATGATGTAAAAATAACTTTTCAAAAATAAATGAAATGTTAAAAATATGTTTGCCGAATTAATACAAAATATATTTAGTTTACCTTAAAGTTCTTTATCCCATTTCCATTGTTACGAATGGAAAATTAAGCCCAGTGGCTTAATTTTTTTTTAATTTTTTTTAATTGGAAAAAAATCCCAAAATTTTTTCGTTAAAATTTAGTTTTAGTTTCCCCTTTGTAAATTCAAATTAAGAGTGCCGATTATATATCTAGCAACAAATATTTACTGCTACACTATGTTGCACGGTTATTTAGCAGAAATTTTAAATGTATTGCCATTTTCATTCAATCCTATATAATCGGGAATAAGCAGCAAATAATATCGATAAATTTTAAATTTGTTCAAAAGGACACTTAAATAAATAATAAATTTTCTTTGTCCACATACGAATTCCGAAGGTTTTCAAATAAAAGGAACGAAAGGTCTAGTGGAACATCCGGATGGAATCAAGTTCCTTTCGCTAGATATAAAAAAAATTCAAGCATAATAACACATTGTTACCAATTAAATGAAACTAGGTGATGTAGTACTATTTCTAGTTTCTTTACCACGACCTAGGTTTCGTTGTATTACAACATTTTCAGGTGGGCTATTAGCAAAGATTCTTATAGAATCTTTGCTAATAGCCTGAAGATGTTGTAATACAATGAAATCTAAGTCGTGGAACGAGAGGTGTAGTGGGATACCCGGATAGAACGAAGTTCTTTCGCTAGATATTTTGTATTAAATAAAAATATATTTCAGCATAATAACACATTATTAATTTTAAGATACGAAAAAATAATAACGGGAATGAAGCGATGCGAGCAAAATCTTTAATTAAACAAAACTTACATAACACGTGAACAGTAATGAATGATTAATTTTGGTATCAGTTATTATATGTGTAAATTTTTGTCGATGTAAATAAAAGAAGATACTAAAATTAAAGTTTAAAATAAATCATCCATTTATTGTCGCTTTAACACTGGTACTTACCTGACTTCATCATCAGCATCCTCAAGTTCTATTGAGTGATTTTCACAATCCATTCTTCATTAAAAAAGAGATCTAAAAAGAGATTAACGCACGTTGAAAGTTATACTTCTTTGGCATAATATAAAATTAACTTTATTTCGCACTCAAGCAATTAACGGAAATAAAATAATAAAAGGACTGAAGCTTAATTATAAATATTAAAATATAAATTTAATCAAATGAAAAACAATTAAATTTTTCCTAAATTGTTCAAATCCTGTTTCAATTTTGTTTTATTAAATCAATAAAATGAAATTTCAAATAATTTAAATTATACTTTATTTGTTTTATTTTACATTTTTATTTTCGTTATTTTATAAATTAATTTTTTTAATATTTAAATTTATTATTAATAAATAATTTAAAAACGTAATTTGTTTCTAATGTTTGATATAGGTGACTAAGTATAAAAAAATAAAGTCAATAAAAATGTTTTTCATTAAGATTGTTTTATGTTTTTCACAAACCAAAATATATTTTTTTACGTTCTCTCTATATATATACATATTTTACTGATACTAATATACAATCAAAAATACGTTTTGTAAAAGGCAAAATTATATTTAAATAGATACAATAAATTGGGTTTTTGTAACCGTTTTTAAAACATGATTAATTTTGAGTGACCTCATGAACAGAATCGTTAACAGGGTAAATAAAACATGACAACTTTGTTTATTTGACAACAATTGATATTTGAGGTTTTTGATAAATATCTTCAGATTTATTTTCATATTCTTTGAAATTTCGAGAACTTAGAGAAATTTCGAAAACATCGTTAAAATCATCTTCGTCATATTATTCATATTTAACTTCTCACGATATTTGTATCTTGTAGGCTCAACAATATGTCGTAACTTTTTTTTGCGTGAAAAATGTGATTAGGTTATTTGTCAGATAAAACTGAAGTGAATTGCGAGGATTCCTACAACGGGCAATTCATGGTAGGGGTGTATAGATCTGCAATAAGTATTGCTCTATGAGCGCTTAAACGCAATAACATTACAAGCCCTTCAACTAAAAAACATAAAATTTAATTAGGTAATTATCAAAAATATGAATTTGTTTGTATACAGAGAGGGAAAACATGGAATGTTATTATACATTCTGTTGATTATTGTTATACTGGTTATAGATTAATTGTTTCTTTTCTGCTAAAATTGTGTGAATCTCACTGTATGATTATATTGTACCTTTTTCAGTCTGTTGTATTGAAACTGTAGTTTTTATAAGGTTTTTGAAAGAAAAACTTAATTTATGGAATGACTTCAAATGTTACTTTTAGTATGATAAATTCTGAATAACCCTTTGATGATATTTTTCTGAAAACCAATAGATCGATTCCGACAATTTCTAAATTTCTTAAATTTCGGAGCGTAAATAATTACCATTACACAATAAATTATTATAAAACAAGTTTTTGAATTATTGCCACCACCGAATATTTGTAAATCGATACCCACAGACATAAATGGTGTATAGTCAGAAATTATTCTATTGATGAGAGAATTGAAAGTGCCGAAAAAAATATCGAACTTGGTTAAAGCCAATAAATTGTCGACTTTGATATTTTAATACACTCGCTTAACAACCCATCTATCAGTGGCCTTCCTGCCGTTAATCGTACGAACACTAAATGATGCAACCTTTGGTAAACATTAAAAATCAAAAGCTTTTATCCGAATCAATAACGGTGTTGAGTATAAAAGTATACACCTTATGTTAGCAGATAGGCCCTCATTTGACTTTTATTTCACACACCGCTGGCATATTTGTATGAAACCTTAAACAATGGTGTCAAATGCTGAAGCACGAATTTTAACACGTAACAAATAGAAGCGTATTATTTATCAAGGCTTGCTGAATGTGTAATGTCGTTTCACGCCTGTAATATTTACTTCGTCATCTGCTTCCTTCATTCGAACTTTGTTATGATATGTTTCTAGTCTGCTTTTTATTGCCCTCTCTTTTTTCTTTTGCGTTAGTTTTTATAAATGTTATGAATATTGAATATCTTTGGCGTTAATTTTGTAGAAATTCATTATTCACCATTAAATGATGTTGTAATACAACGAAACCTAGGTCGTGGTAAAGAAATTAACGAAAGTAGAAATAATACTACATCACGTAGTTTCATTTCATTGTGAAATGTTATGAAATTTTACAAATATTTATTTAACCTAATTTGCAACTATTTCAAGAAATGAAGAACACTTCGTTTTCAGAAAACATATACATACATAAATATCACAGTACCATGTCGCATCCATAAACTAAAATTATTTCGCACTGTCACCAGCATAAATAATTCAAAACTCCTTAAGCGTGTGAAAATTTTTAACTTTTTCAAGCATATACAATTGTAACGATCGAGAGCGAAATAAGCTATTAATTTTTTCGTCACCTGAAAACTTCCTCTCCGTTTTTAGCCCGAAAAAATGCCCTCCGTTTTTTTCACCCACGTCTACCTGCGCCACACGAGTAGAAATATATATTGATTGATTATTTAGCCATTTTTCGTTGATTATTGCACTAAAGTATAATAAACATATCATTCACAAAATAAATATTTTTGAAAACGAACTAATGTTTTGTTTGGATGCCGTTAAAACAGTGAGCGCATATGTCGAAGTTCAGAAAAGTGCGTTTTTCCTTTTTCCCTAATTGGTGAAAAAGGTAAATAAATAGTTTTATAGTATTTCAAAAGTTCTTCTTAACGATTTGTTATTTGTGCACTTGTAAAGAATATTCATTTTTATTGATATTTTCAATTTCTGACCACCATCATTTTGAACCTATCGAATAAATTTGGTGCATGTGGCTTCCTGAGCGTTTACAAATTTTACTATATCTCGTATACATATACACCCATTTACATATAATCTATTGGCTTGGATTTCCTTTCTGGAGTCCACGACCGATGAAAAATATGTGATATGACACCTCGAAATTCAGAATTGAAATACAACACACACTAAGTGCATCTTCGGCGAAATTCGTATAATTTACACAATGGTAATCACTAATGAACTGACAACTAATTCCCCACAAAAATATAAATAATTTGATAATTAATTTTCAAAACAATTCAATTTCTATTATTCTATTTATCTCATTTATAACAAAATCTGCTGGAATACATTTATTAATTAATACATTCACAAAAAATTGCTTCGGTTTATTTCGCATGCATTTAAAAATCTATTCATTTAAATTGCAATATTCATGTCCTATTGTATTTTTAAAATTTTTTTTCATATTGGTTACATTTTTTTGCCCTAAAGGATTAATTACGGGTGGAAATTTAATGGTTAGTTATTTCGAATTATTAACATTGTTTTCATTAAAGGTAATAATATTGAAAATATGTCAGGTCTCCTATATTCAGAAAATTTACGTCCATTTTTTTTTGTTTATGTTATTTTCACCCATATTTATTTTCAATCATTAAATTCGATGAAAATCATTGTGTACAATTTAATGCATATGATAAAAAAAAATTTTATCGTATGCATTATAAAAAAATTTTTTTTATCATTTTTTTTATCCTAATTTCAAATTTAAACATTGAAGGCATGTTTCTTAAATTTTCAGAAATTTATTATGAAATTTCATAATCATAAATCTGACAAGAAGGAAACATAAAGCAGAAATTTAAATTCGTGTTTCCGGTATATCTTTCACGAAATTTTTAGTAAAAATTATGGTAAATTATTTTAATATGCAGTCTGAGACTAAGAATTTTCTAAGTTCAGTTTGTGGTGTGTGTTAAAAATTTATTTTTCTCTTAACATTTTGATGCGTAAGAAAAGTTTAACCACGATCTAGTGTCAAGACAATTACGTGTCAAAGGGTGGAAGGATAAAGTTTATAAGGAAACAAGATCTCGAGGGTTTTGATTAATTAATAAAATTCTTTTGATAATTTACGGGTTACACCAAAGAGAAAACTCTTTCAGATGATGTCCATAATTAATTGTCAAACGGAACTCGACTTTAGGGAACAGTAAGACAGAAAAGTAATTTAGCTTATCAACTCGCTACGAGGGTTTAATTTTATTAATTTCAGTTGAAAAGTTACAGTTTGTTATTTGTAGGCACTCGTATTCGACATTTTTAGGTTTCCAAAAGTGCTGAGTTATCTAGAATAAAGTTTGTATCTCAGAATCTATTTGTTTTCGACACTTTACACACCTCGTACTGCGGGGAACTTGATGTTGTATAGTAATATTCAGTATTCTAAATATTTAAAATCCCACTTTGCTCCTATAATTTATTCGAAATTAAATTCGATTTTCTTCGGTATAATCTTTGATTTTCTGAACAGCAGACATATTCACATGATATTTTTAGGGTTCTGTAGCGAAACAAAAAAAAATTATAGCTTCATCATATCTCTCCGTCAGTTTGTTGTGCCCGTAGTTTCCACAGTTACTATGAGAACTATGTAACTATTTCTACAGTAACTATAAGTAACATATAGATAAATGGACTGTAAGTGATGGGAGAAATATTGGATATGATTTTTAGAATAAAATGGAGGTTAAATTTTCCGTTATGCTTCAATGTAATGTGTTGTCCTCGTTGTGTTTCTAATTATTACGCGTTCCGACACGCCCAGCGCCGATCTTATTTTTCATACGAATACTTAATAAGAAAAGACATTATTACTCAGATTAATGTTTTTGTTACAGGTTAATTCATGACTAGTTAGTTAAAGATATTTATTTACCCAGTTTTTTATTATCAGTTAAGTCATAATGATAAAGTATCTTTCTGATTTCATAGAGTTTTGAGTCCAATGAACAAAGGTCAGTGTGCTAATGTTATTTCAGATACGATTTTTTGACAAAATGGATTAATGCTAAAATATTTTGTATTGTATGCAGTTTTATGATCTACTCTTAATTTTACTTCAGTCGTCTGCATAGAGTGGGTTATATAGGTTTATTGACAGTATATTATATCACAATACCTATGAACATACTTCATAATGTTTCCAAACAAAAAAAATTAACCTTCATGCTTGCTACGTACTCATAAATTTTCAAACGAATTACATTTCCGTGTATATAGCACATATTTCTACACCAGGTCACGTTTTTTGTATCCATTTTATATGATTTAAAATAATGATTTTTTTTTAAGTTTCTTTCTTTTCATGTCATTTCTTGTCCTTTCGTGTCGTTTCATGACATTTAGTTACATGAACAGATGTTTGTTACGTAGCTGATCGGCAAATTCAATGAATAAATGGAGTTCTTCATTTTATTATGGAATCCTAACAGGAATTTTCAAATGGCTTGTGCTTTTTATCAATTATACTCAACTGAATTATTTACTATTTCTGTTAGTCTGTTAATCGAGCAGCTTAGTATTATAATCTCAACTTGATATTTCTTATATCCGAATTTTTTATTATACTGTGTTGCAAAATATATTCTTTTTAAGAAATAAACTGTACATTGTAGTTTTTCATTGTCGTGATCCTCATAATCAGGAGAAATACTTTAAACTTGTCAAATTGGAGTGTTATAATACTTTATTTTTAACCATATATATATTAAATAAAGCACAAGAAAATAATAAATTTCACCAAACTTGTTAGTTTTCCTTACTAATTTTTATCCTATATAAGAAGAATTTGAGACTACGACTTTTTTGTAAGAGGTACCTCTTAGAAGTAAACAACAATAGTCTGCTGGTCTTGATGATTCCAACTTTCCTGAATATCATTTATAGATAATAGCAATATTCCAGTCGCACCTCTCGCCGTTCTCAACGCTCGTATTATTCAGTTTGTAGAATCAAATTTAAGTAAGAAAAAAAGAAAATTAACGGTAAAACATGTTATATCAATATCTGTGGTGGTGTGTGGTATTTTTTTTCCATCACCAATATTATCTGGAGATTCATGGTCTCCAAAAAAATTTTTGGTTTTTCTGTGCTAAGTAAGCCAAATCATGTATATAGATACGTTTAATATAAAAATTAAATATTCATAAGTAATGGCAATAAAATGCTTTTTGTGAATCCGAATTCAATCTGAATTTTGACAGACTTTCGACATATGATAGGCTTTTCAAAAGTGTTTTCGTAAAGGATATATTAAACTATTACGTTAAGTGTCTGTGGCAATACTTATCTTGATTATTTGTCTTGATGGACAGTTTTTAATTTAAAATAAAAAAATAACATTTTTTAACGAGAAGTGTAAGAGAGGTCAGAAATTTTTGTCGCAAACTTGGTGTGAAGTCCGTAAAGTTGCAAAAAATTCAGTGAATTTACACAAACTCGTGACATTCTTATAGATAGAGAACTTGTGCTATTGAAAATTATTATGTTTAATTAATATTGTAAATGATATGATAACAGAATAATTTATCTATTACATACGAATGGAACTTGTACTGCATGGTTTCAACTAAAATTCCATATCTTTAAACAATTAAAGTATTTCTATTAATTTTTTATAATTACTAATATTAATTTTTACGATAAAAATGATTTTCTTTTATATTTTTCACAAAAATACAATATGGTGGATATCTCAAAAACTATGAAGTTTAGAATCATCGTTCCAATTTTTCGGCAAACTTTAAGTAAACTTTTAATACTACTTTTCACAATCCTAACTTTAATATTTTTGGAGATTTAGTGCATATTTTAATTTTAATTATTTTAAACAGAGCCTACAGAAATAGTTTTGGAATTATTTTAACTTCTTTTTCCAATCAATACCCCACACAGCCTGTGAAATTGTGTGTAACTTTATCTCTATATCAAATTTCAAGTATATTATACCCTAAGTATAATACAATTTTTCTGCTTGAAATGGTTTCTGCGGAAATTTTTGTGGCCACTTTTAGCAATTTCTCCAGGGCTACCGCATTATCGAATTGAATAATTCGGAAATAACTGGCTTTTTGTTGGCTCATGACTCACATGACCCAACACATTTAAAAAAAATCGAGTATTTAATTTGCATCCTTTATATTTCATACGAATATTTTTGTATATTAACTATTGGGATACATTTGGCTATATGGGATACATTGGATACGTTAAACTAAATTTAATATTGTTATATTAAAAACAATCTCTAATAAAAACGGTTACAACACTACGCATAGGCTAAACTAAAAACTTACGAGTGAGAAATCTTATAAGGATTGAATATATTTTCGTTTTGAGTTATGGAATCCTCAAAATCGGTATCTTTTGCTTATAAGTGATATGTAATAATTATCCTGAATACGAAAGATTAAATAAAAATTAAATATATTATATCAAATTCTGCGACAGTAACAAGTGATTAAATTTATATCAGACAAACATCCTAAAATGAATTAATTTATACACACATATACGTATATATATATATATATATATATATATATATATATATATATATATATAGTATGTATGTAAACACTCATATATATTACTATAATTTAATTAATTTGAAAACGTAAAACTTTTCTTTACTATTGGATAACGAAAGATTGGCTTTCCTTAAATAAAAAAGATACCTATAAGATCATTGAGAGTTAACTATCAAAATATTTAAAAAAAAACAATTGTGACAAGCGGACTAGATTGAAATTTTCAGAGCTTCGTTTTTTTACAGGGTTGAGAACCCTAAAAAAATGCCAAATAATTAGGTTTACACTTAATGTAATTGATTTCAAATTCAAATTTCTGGAATATCATATTTGTAATATTTGTTCTATTAATTATGACTATATCTTCAGATATTTAAATTTACGTACTTTTCCGAAAAGATTTTATCTGTTTAGGCTTAGTTTATTTTTAGCATCTTTTAATAAAAATGATGCAAAAACTTAAGTTGTATTTTATTTTAAAATTCCGTAAATACCGATCGAATATTGTAAATATCATTATTATATTTATGTATCAAGATGGTTTTTTGAGCCTTCAAATTTACTTTACCTGTTTTGTGGTGTGTTTTGCCATTTTTGTTTATATTTCACAGAAATGTACAAAATAACATAAAAGTTTGAGAGAATAGAGAACTTTCTTGCCTTACAGCGATCTACTGAATAGTATCTATTCCGGGAGTAAAGTAAAAAATGTAAGGAGAAAAAAGCAACAGAGAAAACGAATCCGAAACTTCGTGCTACTTCATATTTTCGCAATGGTAGCGTAGTTACGTTAGTGGCTTTGTGGGGAAGTATATTTTTTTACGTGTCACTAAATTTGTAATTAAATTTATGGTCACATTTAATTGAATCCGATCAAATAGGGCAATCTATTTATTTGCATATCATTAAAGCACATTGTAAATGTTATTAAAATAAATTATACTAATTTTATTATTAGCGGTATGTGCATTTCAGAGCAACGAATTTGACTTTATCCACATTCAGACAGAATATATACTGTATTTTGATCACTCGTAAATACTCAGAAAAATTTAACGACCAACCATTTGTTGAAAAATTTTAAAAACTGAAAAATTCTTAATTTTAGTAATTGAAATGTTTTTAATTTTAAAAACCCTACATGTTAATTAATCTGCTGATAAAAAACTGTTACTTGAAAACTTCTCCATCAGAAATGAAATGTATATAATTTAAATTCTAAGATTTCTATGCTAAGAATGTTTATACATAGTACGATATATGCAATGCAATTATTTTTTGGAACGGGATTATAACTTGGCAAGTAAAAAATGTTCAAAATTTTAAAATGTCTGCTGTAATGAATTTTGATTCAATCCAGTTTACTTATTTATTCTCCTAGTCGCAATATTAATTTTCAAATTATGCCGAAATTAGTATTTTCCATCTTTTTTATTAGGGTTTCAGAAAATATCTAATCAACAATGTCTTCCAGGACATTACTTTTTTAACTAAATACATCCCTATTATCGTACAAAATGGCTGACAGGTTACATTTTTTTAATGACCCACATGGTCAAATTTAAAAAAAAAGATATAGTAATATCACATTAGTTTCAGTTTAATAATATTCTAGTTTTTTTATTACATTTTTTAATATGTAATTTTGTAAAAATAGTTATTACTAACGTACGTTTTATTTATGAGGTCTTAGCTTTAAGTTCGCACATTCTAAATTTTTATTGAACTATTTTTTACAGTTGTACCTGTGTTAAACATCAACCAATTTTTGATTTCTAAATTATCGGCGGCCCTTTGACTGCCGAGTATTGAATTCAAGGTTTATTTTTTTTCTTGACATATTTTTCAATCAAACCAAATGTCATATATTAAAAGTTAAGTCATTCGAAAGAATTTTACGGAGCAAATTTTGTATATTGAGCTGAACAGACATAACTGAACTTATAAAGTTTCAATTTACATAGGAAATTTTATAACTTGAGCTGAACAGACATAACTGAATACATGAAGGGTCAATAAAAATTGTGTATGTGTATACAGAGATCACTGCAACTATTTGATAAAATAGGCCAATAAAGATTTTAAATACATCTAAGATATTTCACAGCAAAAATACCAATGATGTATGGATTAAAAAGAAATAGAAACGTCAAAGTGGATGCGTAGAATCTTCTGTTACATATTGCTGCTTATTCTATTAATATAAACGCTTAGGGCTATTCAGCTCTTTGTGCGCATTGAAAAAGTTAATAACGTCTTTCAAATACCTCAATCACTCATCGAAAATCTACAAGTTCTTACTTATCAACCTTTATTAATATAATTAAGTTTAAATATATTTTTTAGACCTATCGCAGATAGAGACCTTACCATCTTTGAATAACTTATTTATCTAAACATTTATTTTCTAGTAGGTAAAAGGTAAACGTACTCCTAAATACACACATAAGCTTTCACATAAAATACATTACATCTCTTAACGTTGTCGCCGCTAGGTCAAACGTTTCACGATTAATGAAATGTTATTGGACGGAGTGAGTATATACTAAAAGCACGGTTATAAAATTAATGCATTCTGTCTAAAAGTCATTGCTAAGTGACTATTTCATCAACTATTATATCAATCGTTAAATATAAGACTATTAGAAGTTATTTTTATGAGCATTGCGTGATATCAAAAAGTAGTCTTGTATTAAAAATATTATGATAAAAAATTTGTATCGTGGAGGAAGGTATCATTGTTACTTAATTTGGGTACATTTTAAGTAATATGGTGATTTTAACTAATTAGTATTTAAACCTAATAATTCAATGATCCATCCTCTCCATATTTCAAAATAATCTTATAAGTCCGATGCTCTTCTATTTCCATGCGTGTTTGATTTGAACTCAAATTCAGTGAAACAAAATAAAAGTGTACAAGGATTCGATATATCTGTTAATATTGTTAGCCTGAAAATAATTTAATGTATATGTTTATATTCAATATATTAAAGAAAATATAAATAGCTGTGTCATTAGTGTACGAATTCTAATCAAAATTCATTGACTACTTTGTGACAAAAACGATAACGACATCAAAAGGATATATCAGCTGAAAATTTTTTAAACTTAATAAATTTTGATACAAATCTATATATTCTCGTCTCACTTTTACTTTTCTTGCTTAACCCAATAAGATAAAAAAGTAATATAAAGCAGCATAAATCATCTTGGAAGCTTTATTTTACGACGAGAAATTTTGACATGTAATGATCCATACAATTTGATACTCGCCTTTTCAGAGTTTCGTCCTGAAAATATAATCTTATTGAGACCAAAGACTTTTCTCAGAAAAGAATTGAGATATAAAATTAATATCGCGTGCTGACCACTATAGTTATACATTGTTGTAAAGAAATAAAGTTTCCTGGTTCATATAACAAAAAGATATTGCCCCTTAAGTCATATATTTTTTTTAATTAATAGTGTGACTTTTCATCAATACCTATAGTACATTTCCGGTCTACGTGTTAATCCAAAAGTCTGCATGGTGATGGAAGGTCTTATAACACAATTAAAGGAAAAAAATAAAAAAGCTGAAAGATTTTTTCTATGTTAAATGATAATTCTATGTCGAATTAAACATTTTTATTATTAATTTGTTTTCATGAATTTGACTGTTTATAAATATTCATTTTTGAAAAATGAATATTTAATAACAGTAAAATTTATAACATTATGTACACTTAAATATATATAAGTGCCTAAATATGTACGTAACCCTCGTATTGAGTTCCACTCTTGTCATGTTTTTTGAATAATTTACTGTAATATAACAGTGAAGAAGAAAGTATATTAAATTTAATATATAAACGATAGTCAAAACAAAGAAGCAAATTTATGAATATATATAAATATTTACACCCTGTTCATGGGGTATTTGACTAATTTTCATAAAATATTATATTAGTTTTTTTGAATTCCATGTGATGGACCCGGCAAGTTTACTAGTGTGAGAAGATGCGTAGCGGCAGAGTGGCACGCACATAGGTATACAGCGTTTAGTGATAATATACGGAGTATGCAAAGACTTGTCTTGAATTTTATTAAAAAGATGAAATAAGAGAAATTATAAACAATCATCGCTTAAAGAAATTTTGACATCATTTAGTAAAATTTCTTTCTGTCTGTTCAGTTTTTGTTATTTAATAATAAAATTTTTACACAAAAATATATACATTTCAAAAAAGCTTTTCCGGCAGATAAAGTACAAACGTGTCTTATCGGAGACCTCGAATACCTGCTTTAAAAATAGAGGATTAATTTTAACCACCTTCCTCTATAATGTGAGTTATACAAAGTTGGACAAACTAAAAGTAAAACCATGGAAATATTTTTCTTCCCTACTAAGTTGCATATTACATTTTAAAAATTTTGATATACTAATTTCTACTTTATTTGAATTTGAAAAATACTCGACATATTACAATGATAATTTAATTTATTCGTAATTTTAACCGGTCTAAATAAATTTAGCTTCCTTTTTAGTCTAGGTAAACAGAGCCACAGTATAAATCACACATAATGATGTTACGAATGATAATTTAGATACTAACCGTAACTTTATTACCGGCAGGTCGGATATCCATAACATTTTAATGGACATCATTTCATAGGTAATGGGCGGGCCAGTTAAACGGCAACTTATTATTCAAGTTGAATTGTAACTGTTTGCGGCATCGCTTGAAACAATAATGTTAGTGTATAACACTAGAAGATAGTAATTAATAGTTTAAATTACAAGCATCGAAAAGTGCATAATGTAATTGAGGTAGATAGTTTATTATATACTCAAATTATCTTAAAATATCTACTATAAATTAATATTGTTCTGCCTCGAAACATTACGGTATAATTTAAAAAAATTATAAAATTCTTAAGAAATATCTCTGAACAAGGAAAGAAAAAGATTTTAATTACAAGACAAATGCGATTATTATGCTTTTGCCTATAAGGAACAAAAATATTATGATTTATTTATTGACAACATATTCTTTATGCAGAAATTAATTCTCTTCTTTATATTCTACCTTTGTAAATCTATTTTCTCAACATGTGAAGACTTGATTTTGTTTTTAATTTGTGCGTAAATAACAAACCGTTAAACTACGCTTCTGATTTATAATATCTTTTATAGTGAAGTCGATGGGGCAAATGTCAATTATATTAGTTTACATTAATGTGTTCAGTATCTTAAGTCGTTTTGATTTAATTGACGATGGAATAAAAAAATATCATAGTCATGTTAAACGTAAGGTAAAATATCCAGTTTTAATTGCTACTACTTGTTTGTTTTTACGATATCTACAATTAAACACCATTCATACAAGTTCTGCTCCAAAAGCTGTCAAAAAGTTTCAATATTGATTAGAAAATCAATATTGAAGACATTACTTTTTTCAACGGGATCAAAACCAAATCTAATCAAATTAGTCGTGTGACATTAAATATCAGTTGTCGTCAAAATTGACAAGAGCCGAGCACGTCCTCACACATATCAGTGTTAGGCTTCTGCGTGTTTATACGGTTATTTTCGAATCTTTCTTATTATATATGTGTTCTCAACCAGTATTATTATAAGGCCAAATACATGCCGTTCGTGGAACTTAGACATTTCGAGTTTTTTATTATTAGCGATAGATACTTTTAGGTAGATAGGACGCTTTGCGGGGTTGTGTTACAATATTTTTGGGAACTTCTAGTTAAGAACTTGAAACTTTGCATAAGCATAATATTGGAAAACTATGTAGCCCATCTATCACCTTATTGTCACAGAAAATGAGAACAAGTGAAAAGCAAGCACTATTATTTTATGGCTTTTCTAAGTGAGTCTTTGCAGCTGCGGTAAATTATTAAATCTAACTTCGGAAATGCCGTCTTTAGAAAAACAAAATGAATCTTTCTTATTCTCTTCTTTAGACTATCTTTTATCTAAATTTTGATGTTAAACATAGTTATGAGAAGCAAAATATAGATTTTATTTCAATGAAGTTTTTCTGTAAATACACCCAATTCGACATTTCATAGAAAATAAAAACAAGTGATATTTCATCGCTTTAGAGCTATAATAAAGTATTAGAATCTGATCTCAAATGTTACTATCTTTTTATTGGTGAAATGATTTGTTTTTCGTCTTTAGATTAAAATAATTAATCCTTTCTCTAAGTTCTGATGTTAAATATAGTTACGGAAAGCAAAAAATTGATTTTATTTCAATAATTTTTTATAAAAATCAATCATCTCAATAACTTAGTGAGGTTTCACTTCAACACAATCTACATCGTAGTATCGGGCCTAAGGATTAGCCTTTGTTTATGTAAAGTCCATAATATGTTGGTACAATTACATAATTGAATTTGTCAAATATTAACATATCATTAACAATTCATCTACACACTTTTGCTTCTTTTGGTTTTGTAATTATGTTCTTGTATACTACCTTTCAAAGTATATTTGTTTTATACAACGCGCACAAAACGTAATAAATTTTACTTCTTTCGTGCATCCTCTGACAAATTCTTTTTTTATTTTGCTGCATGCAGAGTTATTTTGGAACACCAATCACAAAAAACACGCTTCGAGATCTCCAGTTAGTGGCATCTTCGTATACCTACGCCTTTTTTAAAAGTTTTTAAAAATCAATGACTTGTTTTTTTCATCTGCTCCAGAATTACGTTCTCACGTATAAATTATTTTTCTACTCAATCCGTAAATAAGTTAAGTTAAACTGGATTCTACAAAAAAAAACGTTTTCTTTATAAGTGCCTTCAAGGGTCTATTGCGTATTCGTACTAACTTTTTTTCTACCTTACTTCCTTTTATTAGCTAATTATAAAAAAATATAAAAAAATATTTTTCATTCTGGTTAGTTAAATTTGTCTATTATGTTTAAAAAAATAATTTTTTTTATCTAGGTTACTCTAAAGCATTCTGCCTTATTCTACATTCAAAAATATAATATATTTTTACTATCCGTTATGGCCGACTGAAAGGAGTTGTTTAATTAATACAAATCAAAGCAAATATATTATTTAATACGAAGGTAAAATAAGTTTTGACTAGTAATGTCACTATACGGGAGTAAAAATGGACTTCCATAATAAAGTGGTAGGAGGTTATAAAAAAAAATTTAATATTGTTTCACTTAGATCATGTATATTATTATTTTGTACACAATCATTTCAATCTATTTAATTTAACCTCCCATACAATATGTTTCTAAATACTGTACTTATTTCAGTTTTGAGGTTGGTAATTTAGATTTAAAAATTTTACGTTACTTGTTTGTTATGATAAATTTAGTTAAGATAAATTTATGTCACATTATCAATATAATATTTTATTTGTGACACCGAACAAAATATACTGATATTTGTGGCGGTTGATTTAAAATCGGCTTATTTTCGTAGTTTATATATTTGGAATTATGGAGCACTAGCATTTATTTTAACCGTAATTAAGATTCATGTTCTCAATATCAAGAATGTTGAACAAAAACAACATGATGAAAACGTATAATGAAAAAAAAAGTGTACCTTACTTTTTTATTAAAATAAATTTAAATTATGGGTAAGATTCCAATTCTTGACTTAGAACCGTCATAATGTCTATGTTCTTATGACTATGTTCATTTATATAAAAAAGATATACGTTATTAAAAGATAGACAATATCATCTATTTTAATATTTTGTAAATATAATATAAAATATTTAGTAACGATCATCGAACGGTTAATTTGCGTAATTGATAATTTATGCGTTCATTGTCTACACAAATTGTTATATAGAGCAGCCCAATAATGAAAACATTATCTGTTAAATACGATTGAAACTATATTTAACGGTTTATGTAAGGAACGATATTATTTAGGAGTTAATTAAGTATGACAATTTGTGAGAACAGCCCCATTTCTTGTTTCGGAAAATGTGTCTTTATAGAAATAAATAATAATGATAAATGGAACATCTGTTACAGTCCAGTCGATCATTAATATTAATTTATCGTTATATTAACATAATAATTACAATTTTAACGTTACCGGCTATTGGCGGCATAGCGGGTTGAATAATTGCAATATCTTTATTTACTTTCTACGTAAATGAGAACTTAAAACCGGTAATTTTTATTATTAGAAGTGGAACTTGTATCACGCGATACTAGAAAAAAAAATTAACTTAATACTATGTACAAATCATTTCCAAATATATGAAGTACGCTTATTTTGCTAATATTCAACTGCACATGCACTAACTGGGGTATTACCTTCTCGACCACTAGCTTGAAACGGAACGATAAACCATAATCTAGCAGTCTTTAATTAGTTGCTAAAATTGTAGAACGATGAGGCACTCGATAGATGTTCTTGTCTTTGTAAACGGAGTGCACTTTCACTTTCGTACGACCTTCGAACACCATATAAGCTTTCTCTGCTCAAAACATAACATCGCACAGATTTATCCGCTTAAGACATAACATCGAATCGATAATCGCGATTACTATACCTTACTGATTTTCTTTAGCCGTTGTTACAATCGAAACCTATTGGTTGCGGAAGCAAAGTGAGCCGTGCAAACGTGATCAGGTCTTAGACGCTACTGATCAGTAAATGCCGACATGCGTGGTGCAGTTTAAAACAGGGGGTATGCTAGACAATATTATAATATCTGATAATAACTAAGCATTCAATCTTTTACGCATGTTTCCATCATGATTTTTGACGAGATGATCAAAGTTCAGCAAAGTGTTCAAAATTCGAACCTAAAGCCTTATTATCAACCAAAAAATGTATGATAAGAAAACGAAATATTTTTTATTGAACAGGAAGATACATTATTTATATTTACTATGCCAATTTGTTTCAGTGAGAGTGCTTTATCGAAAAGCATTACGCCGTTATTTGAAGTTTCGAGAATAGTATACTATATGCTTATAGATAGAAAATTACACTTAACACCCACTAAAATATATTGGATCATTAACCAGATATAATATATTCATGTTTATAAAAAAGTCAATGGAGCAGTTAAAATAAAAATATGTGTTTGTGAAAAAGTCAATGGAGCAGTTAAAATAAAAATAATGTTTATAAAGTTCATTTATTTAAAAGGACAGAACAGGTATTCAATAGCGATATCAAAATTAATTCATTATGTTTATCTAAGAATATAAAACTAGGATAATGTTACAATTTGTTAGGATCTGACATATGACAAATTTGATAACTCACTAAACTTATAATTTTTTCTAGCGAGTGTTGTTTTTATAATCCATTTATTTAGACGAATAGAAAAGATATTCAGCAGCGATACCAAAATTAGTTTATTACACTTCTCTTACAACACAAAACTAGAACAAGGTTATAGTTTGTTAGATTCTTCTTGTAGCATTGTGTAAGGTTATTTCAACTTTCCAAGTCATAATCACGATATTGTGTTCTAGTCTAAACATTTTGTCATATCTTAACTACCCGAAATGTTCTGTCTAGAGTTAGTCTATCAATATAATCAAACGTAATATTAAACATTTAGGTTGTATTTAAGTAATTATATATTTCATCAGTGTTACAATTTTTTCTCATATTTTGTTATTAGAAAATTATTTAAAACCAAATAAAGAAATTTAACGAAAAAATTGTTTTGGGTCTAAGCACATAATAAATTACTATTTTCGTACAAGTCAGAGTTAATTAAGATTTTTCATTCAATTTAGATAATTTTTACGTTCAGGAAAATGTAAATTGAAATGTGGCTCGACTACGGACATTACTGAAATGATCGTGGGCAACATTATAAAACACCCACATTTAATTAATATAAAATAAAATCGGTCCAACAACAAACTGAGTCTCTTCATGCAAATTGTCCTGTCAGCCTTTCTTACCTTGATTTCGTCGAGTTGTGTGTAAAAGTTCATCATGTTTAAAATAAAGAGCGTTATTTTCTATATAGTTACTAGTTATATTTTGCCATTTGCCTCCAAATTATGCTTTCAACCTTCTGTATTTTTATAATAAAAACTTTCGTTTTTTTTTCTCTTTTATCCTTTTTATGTCTAGTACATTCCAATAATAACATTTTTTGAACTAGTTAATATAATTGTGAAAATTTTCAACGTGCGCTACACTTATCTTCTGTAGTCAAAATTGATAACCACAAGTATTTGAAAATGTACAAAAATAAAACTAATCAAGAGTGTATTGCATACGTATTAACAGGGTTCTAAAGTCACGTTATAGGTCATATTTGTAGCTTTGAAGAAAATTTTCATTAAAATGTTAAATACTGGAGGAGGCGTATTATTTTCTTGAAGCATAGTGTTTGAAAGTGCTTTAAACCTTGAAGTAAAATCGTGCGGGCATTGTGTGGATGCTTAGGGAAGAGATGCACTTTGCGATTGACCTAACATGCTTTGCTCTCTTGGATATTATAGGTTTTAATTTAATTATTAATATACTACAAAAATATCATGTTTGCATGCATAAAAATAATGTATCTCACAAAGCAGACGTCACATCAAAAATATGTAAATGAAATTTTTAAATGCATTTTAGTGATATGTTTATATGAAGGGAAAGTTTTACTTAAGAGACCTCCCCCCATCAGCCAAAAAAATACAGATTTTTTTATTAATATACAAAATTTAAGTGTTTCGGCAAAATATGTAAATGTGATGCTGTGACATACGAAGGAATATATAGATAGGGAAGATAAATTATGAGGGAAATCTAAAAATGACGTCTATTTGGACATTAAAAACCTTCTAAAATCCTATTCTTTTAAAAATTATTATACCACAAATTTTACAAAGCTATATCTATTTGCGGAAAAAATAAAGAATTTATATTATTTTCATAATTCGTATTAAGCTCAAAACAATATTTTTATTTTGTTAAATTTTCCATGATGGTTTATAATATAGATACGGAATGAACCTTAAATTTATTTCCTTGCAAATAACACATAGTCACTATATACAATTCAATTAGAACATGGATTTAAATCGTGAGAAGTTAAATGAATATAAATACATATTTATATTAAGGACTAATTCTTTACTGATATTTGAATTTCCCATTTTAATATGGAAATATGTGTATGTATGTAGGTACGGAATATTTTCTTTAAACAACTTGGTCTAAAAACTATTCTTGGCGGTAGAAAATGTAAATAAATAAATTAATAAAAAAAGGAAACCAACTTATCTTTTTAAATATTTTTACAGATAAAAACCCCGAAGAACGTGTTGAAACGAAAGAAGAAAGCAAAGAATCACCAATCTTACGACAAAACGGAACAATTCGAAATGATCTCGCGAATATGGCAAAAGAGTGGTAAATCCAATCACGTAACCGAATACAGCCCTGCAAGCAGAGACACCAAGTAATTATCTGAACGTTTGTACCATAAACACAACAACAAAGTAGCTATCACAGTGAGACAAGTTATGAAGAATGTCAACATGAGTGGTGACGTTAATTTGACATTGGAAAACCTGTTTACGACTTTCGGCGATGGTTCTATTATTAATGAGGAGTATAAACCTTACCAGGAAAGACCAGAGACGTATGTAGTTCCTATAGTGTTTGCTCTTATATTTATAGTTGGTGTCGTGGGAAACGGGACACTAGTGATAGTATTTTTGAGGCATCGGGCAATGAGGAATGTACCAAATATGTAAGTATATAAATTATTATTTCACTCGAAATTATTTTATCTCTTCATATCTAGCATTTATTTTGTTTAATTGTTATTCCAAATAACTTCGTAATATTAATTATTTTTATTACTAAATTTAAATAATAAACGGTTCAGTAAACATTTCTTTGAGAATTTCGAAATCAACAAATATGAAATCTTCTATTACGACAATCACATTTCAATAAAATCTATGCATGACAACTCTTAAAATACTTATTATAATACCAGTGCACCTAAGAGTCTTAAACAGCATATTTAGAACAACGTATTATTTATTTATGTATTTATTGACTTCTATGTATAGTATATATGGCAGACTTAATGCTACATGACCAATCTTTTCCAGTCAACCATAATAATTTGTATTGAAATTAAGTTGGTAGACTGTAAGAGATTTTACAATGAAAATTCTTCATAGCACATTAGACAAAAAAAATATAATAAATTAAAAAAGGAAAACAAAATATAGACATGATTTGGGATGGGAAAGACAGGAAAAGGTTTCAGGAGATGCAGGACTTTTTCACTCGATCTTTGAAAATATTTAGAGACGTGATTTTCCTGATGATTAAGCGTTTATTATTTATTAAAAAAACATTTGTAATTTCATAGCGCAAACTCCCTTAAGATGAATGAATATAGTTTTATCTTTTTTCCCTTGATACGTTACAAAAAACACTGTACGGACCTTGTAAACATTTCATGTTTTAAGTAAATAGTCAAATATTTGTGAAAATTAATACTTTAGAATAATGAATAAAACAATAATGTTCAAATTTTGAAAGTTCTTTTACATTTTATTACATAGAATTAAAGCGATTTGGTAAAGACGGAAGAAAATTTAATCAGTTTATAATAACATTTTTACCTTATGTTCAAAAATAGATAATCTTTAAGAATGTTAATAGTGAATTAAAGTTAAAGTATCGATACGTTTAGTAGAATATAAATCTAACAACAGTCAATAAATTCACATAAACCAAGACTCCTTCCAAGAAAGAAGGAAGTCCTTCTTGGAAAAAGACCAGTGAGGAATACAATTAATATTGTATGTGTTAATACTTAGAGAACATCAGAAATATTAAGAGTTTCATTGTTTAATTGAAGTTATTTAATATTTCCTAACGCTGAAGGACATCGAACTTAACGGAATTGTCTTTAGATAATCAATATGTGTTAGCGTCCTTAACAAAATCAAATTGATTAATGTTATAAAAAATACCAGAAATCGGTTATAGAACTTGAGATTATTAAGCGTCTTAAAGAAGTTAATTAACTGACCAAGGGTAATAGAAGTAAAAGTCGTCGATAAAAGTGACATTCCACGTAAAAAAAGTTTGGACATAGACAAAAAGATCTCATTTTGCAATTTCAAATGCCTAAGCCTTTTTCGAATTGATCGAAAATTAGATACTTAATTAAAGAAGGGAGTGAGAATTTTTAGACTTCTCGACAAAGTTTGGCACCAAGTTGACCTCAGGCTGTAAGACAATTTTATGTGTTTATGTTTGACTACCAGAAGAAATACCTCGATTCGATACAAAAAATATATGCTTCATAAAGATGAAATATTCTGTTTATCGTTCCTAGTTTTCTTATTTTATGAATAAAAGACAATACAACGAGTGGAATTTTTTTATTAAATCTGGATTTCACAAAAAATGGAGAGTAAGTTTTTATTCGAATTTTAGAAATATTCCCGGCGTTCTAAAGAGCGTGCTGTTTATTATTTATTACCGATGTGAAGCTAATATTTATTAATGAAGACATAGTAGACCATACACAGACATATTATGTCATCGAACGGGATGTAGTACATAAGCCCCTAGGACTTAACACCAGTAATTGCTCCGTTGTGTAATATAGTTTTGCGAACTCAAATAGAATTCGACTTATGAGAAGCTTCTCTATTTACATGGCGAAATCACTAATTTAGGCACTAGATGTTATTTGCAAGAGATTTTTTTGGTCCTAAGCCGATAAAATAAAAAAAATCATTTAAAAAACTCAGCTTCATGCTCATTAAATATTAGGAATTCACGTTACATAGCATCGAAAATTTGAGGTATTTTTTTTAGTTTTGAAGAACCGAATGTTTAAAAAACCGAATATTTTTGAAGACTCTATTAGTAAGACATTAGTAATATGAAAAGAAAAACGATTATATTTAAAAGCTACAAACGTTTTGACGAAACAAACTGAAGAACTTTTAAATATCCTGTAGTTGGTTTTATTCTTAGCCCAGCTAGGGATAAGTAATTAGAACATTTCTATTTAAATCGATAATTCATTAACTTATTTTAATTTTTAGATTATTTTTAAATATTCATATCAATAAATTATTCATTTCGTATTAAAAACCATATATCATACAAGAACAGAAAATTATTATTTTCATAAATAATGAAACTGATGACAAATTAAAATTTAGGACGAAATTTCGAAATAATTCAGACTAGTATTTTTTCATGTACTTATATATATATATATATATATATATATATATATGTATGTATATGTATATATATATATATATATATATATATATATGTATATGTATATATATATATATATATATATATATATATATATATATAAATATGTATATATCTGTTTATTTATATATATGGATGTATATTTCATCAGGTTAATACTTCTTCGAGTTGTAATACAAACTATGGAAAAATAAGCAATTAAGGAACGGTATATTAATTTTTTTTCTCTTAACTTGATGATTGACTGTAAAAATTATTATTATAATTATAATTTTTAATCAGATTTGATATATATTTGGTCTCGATATGGAACTATTTATTTTATTAGAAAAAAAATTAATTTATCTTTTCGAAATCGGCGTTTTTCGGAAATTTTAAAAGACCATTATTTTTAGAAATATTAATCAGAATTTAATATTTTGAACCAGATTGCCAAACCGTACATTAAATTTCATGGGGTTGAAATGATGTAGAATGGAAAAAGAATTCGTAAAGTTAAGGTTAGTTAGTATAATTTGAGGAAATGCCTATAAATCTGGAATATAATGGGAGGCTAAGACGGATATGGTTAAAAGGACTAAGTTGGAAAAAATGTTACTATATAACTCTTGAAATTTGAGTAAAGCGCGCCAAAACATTGTCAAACCTTGCTTTTAGGATGGCATGCTTTTGGAAATTGTCGCGTAGTTGGCCGCCTACCATACATTTAAATAGAAAAATAAACAAAAAATTAACGATAATTTTTATCCCGCACATGATTTTCTAATAATTGTTTTGACCAAATAGAAGAATTGGAGATTACCGTTCTTTATTCATTTACATCTAAAGTCTACATAATCAAACAAAGATAACTATCATTACCACTAACGCCTTGAAAAAAATGAAAAAAAAAATAAACATATTTTTCTAATTGGATAATGAATATATTTTCCATGGTTAGCATTATGGAGTTTCTTTTAATACTCTTGCTGTCAAAAGAAATCAATTTAATCGACGCGATATTTTTTGACTCTAGTATGATGGGCGTACTAATTGATAGAATATAAAAGTTTTAAGACACTGTTTAAAATAGAAAAAGACGTTATGTTGAGTGTTGATGGGGATTTCTAAGTGTGAAGATTTTTATGTCTAACTGCAATGTGAATCTCTGTGAAATCTATATATGTCGAAGTTTAGCCTGATAAGTAACAAATATTCACAAAAATGGGAGAAAAGTTATGAAATTTTAATTATATTTCTAATCAACTGAGAGTATTTATTCTCCAATATTCTAAAGGTTCTTTTGCAGTACAGATTTCTTAACAGCGTATCGTTTTTATACCTTGCTTTGATTTTATTTCATTTCACTATAAATAGCCTGATATAGATATTAAAACAAGACAATTATTCATAGAAAATAACTATATATGCGTTATTCCAGTGAATGTATAAACTTAGTGGTTTAAAATAAGTTATTGGAGTTAAAAAACCTACGATCTACAATTTTTAGTTAAGGAACGGTTATTTTTTATTTTAATTTTAATTAAGGAAACGAATAATCATTTTTACCCTCTAGGTCTATGTTATTCAAATCAAGGCGAAAGTGTTTTTTGGAATTATTTTTTAATTCATGTAAAAATAATAGGATTTAAGGAAGAATTTACGGAGCCAGAAACATCTGGATAGAACTACAAAAATGTACATTTGGCAGAAATTGAAAATTCAAAGGTCAATTGGAAGTAGCAACTGCCAATAATAAGATATGGAATTAAGGTTGTATAATCACCTTATTTAGTAATACATTTTGTGAATTGTTTTTTTTAATTGTCTTTACAAAGATCAATTTTTAAGTCATGTAGAATTATAATAAGTATATACACACATTAGTCAAAAGTTATTCAATAATTCTTCAAATTGGCTGTTATAAGAAATTCCCGCAGATCATTACTCTCCTTTGTAACATAATATTCACTTTCGACGAAAACACATAACAGACAAGCACACAATTAGGAGTTATGCAAAAATTTTAAAGGCTGAATCAGGTCTAAACTTGCAATATATCTTCCTACTTCCCATAATAAATCATTACGCAATAACAAAAAAATATTAAGACCAGTCATTACATTTATATTTTCACTTCAATGAATTGATGGAAACATACAATCGTAACAGTAAATATATAACAAAATTATTACTATGAATTTCGATGTTATACGATGAGTTTTTTTTATTAAATATATTAATAAACGCTAATCTGTCTCTATAGAAATTAATAGATGCAATCAAGGATTGGATATGAGTAATGAATGATTTGCGTTTATTGAACAGCCCTGGCTACTTTTGAATTTTCCTGAAAATACTTATTTTTTATAATAGCCAGAAGATTCTTGATACTTTCATACTGAAGGTATAAAAGCCAGAACACGTATTAAGTGCCGCTTTTTTATCGACATTAACTTACGCGCTATTTCAGCTACACTCCTCTACAAGTTCTAGCGCCAGTACAAGAAAGGCAACTAAAGTCATAAAAGTCGCATGTTACCTATCTAAATGGCAAGATATTCTCAAAATGACCAGTCTAGCTGAATGACTATGATCTGTTTTATGCGTATTTATCTGCTTTAGACGCACCTGGAAGACATTAAGTACAAACTCTCGCAAATATTTGAACGCAATTACGGAATCAGAAAAATTCTGTTTCGCGCTTTCGGCTATTGGGTTGTCAAAATGAATACTCCGCTAACTGATATGCTCTAGAATTAATGTCTGTACTTAAATTTAAAAAAAAATTTAAATTTAAATATTTTCAAGTAAGCCACGGTTCATAAACCAATTCAATATATATTTGCAATTATTAAAAAAGATTTCTCTATAACTGTAATCGTAATATCGAAGCGTATTTTTAAAGAAGTATATTTTTTAGCAGCAGAATAATTGTTGAAAGATAAAGAGAGTATTAGCAAAGAAATATTCTTTATAGGTTAATAGAATAAACTTAAAGAAAAATGATAATGAACATCAAGTCAAAACTGACTTCCAGTAGTTGAATAATACCAGTGAAGGCAAAATTTCATAAACCAATTATACGGGTTTTTTCAAACGTTTATTTCGGCGAACGATTAGCCAATCCGACTTCGTTAAATTCGTATATTCTGGATATTTGATAAAAACAAAATAATTATTCCTTCTATATTTCGTAATGTATGTTTCCAAGAGGTTCAACTCCGTTGAGTGCATAAGGATTAATGAAAACACCGTATATTTACATACCTCTATAAAATATACGATACACAAATCATATACAAAAAAACGGAAGTTCATTTCAAGTTTTTTTTCTATGCATAATTTAGAAAATAAATATTAATTAAATTTTCTTACGTATAATTTCCTTTTACGTTATTAATTTAAAAAAAAATCAAAACTAGCCGAATAGAAAAATGTGTTCCTAATTGAGAAAGAATTTATTTTTCTTTTATAATTAAGTTTATGAAATTATGTTCCTTCAGATGATATCAAGAAGATGAATTAAGTATACCTAAAAGTTTTAACTGTCTTGCAAACTGAAAGTAATTAAATTTTTGACGTTGATAACCTGTAAAAAGTTGTGATATTGGATCCCTGAATATCTTTTTTATAGGCAAAATTACGTCAGCGGCTGTTTCAAAATCTTTATTTAATTAAGATACTATTTTAAATTGGATACAAAGGGTAAATGGTGAATAAGGTCAAGTTTATTTGATAGGTTTATGTAAGTTAATTATGAAAATTAAGGGCTATATGGAGTTTTAATTCAATTTAATATTATTTATTGATAAAAGTATACTCAATCATGATCCTTAAGTTTAGTTATTACTGCTTCTAATATGAACGAAATTTCTAAAGTTGTGTAAATTATTCTAACAAAAGATGATGAAATTTTTTACGGAGTAACATACACTGTAGATGTTCTCCCGAGTGAATTTATTATTAAATTAAACGTCCATGCATTTCAGATAATTGTAGGGTTGCAGGTCTTTGTTAATATCATGTTTCACAAAATAAATAATTTAATCGTTCAAATTTGTATTTTCAATTCAAAAAAATTATTGGCGTTAAATAATTGAGGCGAAATTCGTATCTACTTATAGGCAATTTATAACAAAGGTATCTATTTTTGAAGTCGGTGTCGGCATTGTCGACCAACTTAAACAAATTAAAAATTTAATGTAAAATGTAAATTTAAAACTTGACTTCAAATGTACTCACAATAAGAAATAGATTCATAAAGAGCTTATTTACAATATAAAATTGTATATTTGTTTATGTTGGTCGACAGTACTGGCAACGATTTCAAAAACAATTAACTTATTTATTTATTGCAAATCAGTAGATACCTGATAATACCTTTAACACCTGAAATTTTTTAAAAAAGATTTTATTTTAGAATATTAATCGTCATTCTATAATGAACATTCAATTATTTTCTTTCTTAGAATATTGAATAATTTTTAAAAATCGTGGGCACAAGCTATTGTATAGGTTATTTTTTCTTTACCTAAAGCTGGTTATCAATAATACATAGAATGAAGTAACAGTAGTAGCCGCCATTGATCAGTCGCTAGCCGTTGAGGAGTTCCGTTCTCCATATCAAAAGTCCAAAACCAGATTTCACAAAGTAACAACTACTACTTGATGAGTTCTCTTCTCTGTTTCCAAATTAAATTTTTACTTATAAAATTATAATTAAAGTGACAAATAACCAGTAGCAAATGTTTTAAAAACAAGACTGATTTACTTCCATCCAGTAACGAGTTGCATTATTCATCTTCAGAAATCATCGTCAAACCCTGACCTGGTCGATGGTGCAATTTTTTGAAAAAGTATTGGAAAAGTGAATAGAATCAGTAGCAAATATCTTGAATTACCTGTGATTGACCACCATCCCATAAGGATTTTCATTGTTCACCTCTAGAACATATCACTCTGACATGGTCAATGGTGTAGTTATTTTGCAAAGTAACAACTATCCGTGGCAAACATTTTGAATCACATTTAATTTACTACCATCCGTTAGGAAGTTTCGTTGTTCATCTCCGGAACTGATCGTCAGACTCCGACCTGGTTGACGGTGTTGTTATTTTATAAAGTAACAACTACTAGTAGCAAACATCTTGAATCACAGTTAATTCACTACCATTCGTTAAGGAGTTCCATCATTTATTTCTATACTCCGTCACCAGACCATCATCATGTTTATATGGAACCATCCCTTAAGTACCTTCTTTTAAATAAAAGCATTATTGAAATCGGTCTACTCAGTAAAGAATTATTGCTGAACATACATAAAAAAAAAGATTCTGGCGGATCGAGAACCTCCTCCTCTTTTTGAAGTCGATTAAAAAATAGACCGAATAAAATATGTAAATGTTAAAAAGTGTTTTTAATACCCGTTTAATATTATCAGAAATCCTTATCAACAAGCAAAAGCTTTTGTTAAATTAACACCATTCACTTAAAGTTTTAAAATTTCTTAGACGACTAAAATTGTAAAAGATGCAGATCAATATGACCATGCAATGGGAAATATAATATTCAATAAATCGCAAAGCTCACTCACTTGTCTACGCTTCTCTAAAAAACTCACTTATTTACTCTTCTCTTGCAAATTCGTTTGAGAATTTTGCTTTTTTTTCTTATTACTTTCTATGACTACTTATAATTCAGTGCAATGTATGCCTAACTTCTTAAAGAAGCATTTTTCCGTTTTACATTGTTATTGATTGGACCACATTTATTTTCTTCGAGTTTATTTATGGTGTGATGGTAAAATTAATACGGTAAAGTTAACCTTTCATTTAGATTTAAACGTTTTTTTGGTTAGTTTGTTTTTTTTTCACAATATTGGATTTTAACCATGGTTGATCATATTATTCGTTCGTGTGGAGTTGCTGGTTGTCCCATTGAACGCGTTTCCATGTGGAGAATAGGGGAACACCTTCCATATATGGGTGATACTAGGGAAATCAAATACTTAATGCAAACCAAAACCAGTAGGCATGGACGTGCCATGAGTTTAGAAAGACGCGGCCGAAGGAATTTCACCCGACTATATACAAAAGTAAGAAGCACTTGCTTTGTAGTTAACAATCGTATCAAATATTTGATTTTGGACTTTGTGGCTGTTTCTTCAAGACTATGTAAGATTACACTAAAGATATTTTTTTAACATATCTATCATTTGTACACATGTTCTTACAGAAGTGAAGGATGCTGAAGAAAGAGATGAGTTCTGTGTAAATCCTAGCCATCTGTATTATTCGTGACCCTCTTTTGATGTAAAACTAATTGTTGATGACATGAACTCAAAGGTGGGTAGAGAGATGGAGTTTAAGCCGTATACTGAAAAATTTGGTTTGACTAGTATAAATAATGATAATGGTATCAGACTTGTTGATTATACTACAGAACACAGCTTTATTATTGGTGGCATCTGTTTTCAGAGAAATAAAATACACAAGCTAGCTTTGAGATTACTGGACGGGATGGGATCACTCAGAACCAGAGTCTTCAAGTTTTTATAGATAAAAGATATTTCACCGATCTTCTAAATGTTAAGAGATATGGAGGTGCTAATTTTGACTACGACTATTTTCATTAAAATAATCTCCTGTGTGAGGATGATAAAAAAGAAAACTTTTTAATTGTCTGAAATTGAAAGACGAAAAGGGCGAAACGGAATAAGTTTTTTCTGGAGAGACCATCTACTGGTGCTATTTATGGAGCTTAACACAAGAAAAATACGGTAAAAGCGGCAAAGACAGTCTTGAGTAAGGCCAATAAACCAAGGAAAAGACCTGCCACTTATAGAAAATATGACCGCCACTTATAAAAACTATCGCCTATAATATATTTCCAAGCTATACTAGATCTACCGTTGATGAATTTAGTAAAGTGAAAATTGGTATAGAAATTGTTTCGAAAAAAAAGAAAATCTTTGAAGAAAATAACCTAAGATGTATTGAACATCTTAAAGGATTTAAAGAAAACCGTGCTTTTTTCGTAAAATCAATATTTTTTGGAAAAGCTCTGAACCACGGTTGACCCTCTGTAGAAATTAGAAAAATGAAATTCTTCTTTAATCAGGAGATTTTCTAAACAGATGGGTTGAATATTCTAATAGGTTGTCAAATATAGAGTATCAGTGCTCATGCAATACATTTAATGTACAAGAAGGAGCAGTTGTTGTGTGGACGACGACTGAAGAAATAAAATCAGCTATTAAAAAGCTAAAAGTCAGAAAGCACCTGGGCCTGATGTTTCGTCTTCGGAGCTGGTCAAGTGTGGTAGTCCGGAAATGTTTAATAATATTTATGAATTGGTTCTCGAAAGCTGGAGCGGTGAACAGATTCCTGAGGGTTGGAGCACTAGTGCCATCTGTCAAAGGAAACTCTCATATCTGCTCGAACTACCGAGACATCAGTCTCCTTTGTACAACCTATAAGATTTTTTCACATATTCTCTTTGAAAGGCACATACACTTTTTTCAGTACAGGATTTTAAATACTTGGGATCTGAAATTAATTGTTAAAATAAAACTGAAAAATCTTCTCAGATAACAATTTATTTCTACGAAAAATTCCTGCTATACAAATCCCTCATTAGGAGAGTGTTGATCTATAGTTCTGAAATAAGGATATCGATAAAATCAGATGAGGTCCGTTTGGGTGTTTTTTACCCCTTATATATGATTATAACGTATACCACACCTATATTGTATATTGTTCAGTGCATATGGTCTCTATTTATGAGGCCACAATTTATACACCAAGCCCTGATTGATTTTATTGATTACTTCTCCAGCTTTTCTTTATCATGGAGATTTAATTTAATATTGTGTCACCATTTCACCTGCCTGGCATAAAATATCGTATACACATTATAATATCGATTAATGTAATTCCCCAAAAAAACTATCACAATCGAATTGGCTCCTAAGTGCACGAATTTCAAATTCTTCAAATGTGCAGAGTCAGCTTAGGTGCGAATCAGTAATTAGACACCTAGAGTATGATGTAACTATAAATATCAATGGAGAATAGTTCTGATCGTATTCCATATAGGTTTAATTCTGAATCTCTTCCCAATGATCTACTTTCCATTCTAAACCTCTACTCTTTTACTTTCCAATAATTTACTTTCTATTCTAAACCTCTTCTAGATCTACTTTGAGTTTGTTTAAATAAATTAAACTCTTCAGTTTCTAGGTAAATAAAAAAAAGCATGATATAATTTTGCTTGACATATTAATTACCAACTGTGATATGAATTAATACTTTAAGGGTAGGAAATTTACCTAAATCAAAACCTTAAAAGTTGTTTTCTTCCTTGGTAAAATGCTTCACAACAGCTCGTATTTTTTATTATAAACGGTTTTATATAAGAAATTAATCAATTGCTTTTTCAAAGATTAAATTACACTAAATATCATTACTTTTCCGTATTTTGAAACCAAGGTAACACATATTTTAAAATAAATTGCAGTAATAAAACGTCGTAACAAAAAATTTGCTATGTTCACAGATATATATATATATATATATATATATATACACACATACATATATGTATATATATATATATATATATATATATAAATATATGTTTCGACTATACATTGGGCAATAGTAAATTGAGTGAGTATTCAATAAATTTAAGTTAGTTATTAGTAAAATTAATCAGAGAAATTATATAGAGTAGTCACTGCTAACCATGAGTAATTTATATGGTACTTGTTACAAACAAAATTCGTTGTTGAAGGAAATTGAAACTGAAATAATTTAATACAGCAAGAATAAATCTCGAGCAAGTGGCACGTATTTTGTATCTTCAATAATAAATTAATTGGCACTAGGGATATTTGTAAATGTAACAATTTGAAAGTAATCTTAACATTAACAAAGAAGTGTTTTTCAACATTAACTCTTAAACAATTCAAAACAGAATTAGCATGGTACATTTCCAGTCGTGTTATGGAAATATTGTATAAAGGCCTTGCGACTCGTTGTAAATGTTACAGTTATTCAATTGTTACCATATTTCAAATTATTATATGTTTATTTTCAAAGCATGGACGAGGATTATTTGGTTATTCCTGTCATTTTGTCAATACAATTGACTCAATAGATTTACACCAGCGCTCAACAAATAAGCGATAAAATATTTTTCTTAGGATTTAAATGGAAATTTAAGTTTGAAATGCTTATTATTTATTACAAGATTAACAGCACAAGACATGAACACGTTGATTTTCATAACGCAATTAATCTGTACCGCTTATGAAAACGTAATATCTCTTTATATTCCTAATGAACATTTTAACTGTTGTGGCACTAATGTGTCTAATGAGTATATATATATATATATATATATATATATATATATATATACATATATATAAAAATAAGCTGAAATATTAAAAAAATAATTTACGCGATTGACAGTTGACTACTTTATTTTTGAAGCTGCTAATATCATAATTATAAAAAAAGGTTATTGGAATTTTACCTAAAGCTTATCGGAAAAATTAGGCAACTATTCTAAATCCCTTATTCTTATAGAATATAAAACATACTCCAAAGATGGTGGTTTCAATCACAATAATTTGGAAGTCTGCTGGTGACTTCCAAATGATTGTACTTCAATTTACTAATACTGTCAATGTGGGATCTATAGTAAATGCGAATCTGTCATCGTATAATTGGTATTGATGAATTTTATTCGGATTAGCACTATTTAATTTGAACGCTTTTTCCCATAATCAAAGAAATCAACATCAATTAATTTTATATATTTACTAGAATCATTATTCTTCATTGCTATAGGAGCACCGGAGGATATAAACAGTTTTTAGCCATCGAAATCTCTAGATTTTTAAAGTCCATATAATGCGCAAACACATTCCAAGAGTACTTCAATTCTTAGAGAAACACTGATCTAGCTCCAAAAAATTTAGGGTGTCATACCGTTTACTTCATTGGTGACTATGAAGAGCTGAATTAAAAACTTTGACAAGTCTGAAAATTATCAACAATTCCTTTCAAGTATATCTTGTGGATTCAACTTAAATATGTCAGATTCAATTGAAAATTTTTGGTACAAATCGACGTTAACAACTCCCTGAAATATTAATAATTTACACTTAAAATCACACTATTCTACTTTAATCATAAAAATAGTGTACGACTTCAGCCAATGTTAGTACCAATTTTACATTTTAAGTGCATTTCTTATTTGCAACAAACATTGGAGGAAAAAATATCTAACGTTGAAACAAACATTTTCACTCGTTTTAATTTTCCAAACATAAGAGTTACAATACTATCATATTACAATACCATGATATTACACATTTCTTGTTAAATTTCGGAAAGAAAAAATCCATAAATCTGTACATCCAGTTTTTTTTAATTTTATTTTCCATTAAAGGATCATTATTATATTTATACATTTGGTTGGTCAATTGAGAAAATAAAGATTTAACGTTAAAAATTAGTATTTTCCTTTCCGCTTTTTCTTCTAGCTATATCCTATCATTGGCACTGGCCGATCTACTAGTCCTCATCACTTGTGTTCCTTTCACCTCAATCGTGTATACAGTGGAGTCTTGGCCATGGGGTGAGGTGATGTGCCGGATTGCAGAGTCTGTCAAAGATATCTCCATTGGCGTGTCAGTGTTCACATTGGCAGCGCTCTCCGCAGATCGGTATTTTGCCATCGTGGATCCTCTCAGAAAGTTACATGCAACTGGTGAGACAAGATATGTTAAATCTATTGTGCATGACGCATTTTGATGAAGATTTTCTGCTTTAAAATATTTAAAATTAAGTTTAGTTTCAAAATTATATCTGCGTACATTAATATTCATGGCATTTCTCATGCACACAAAATAACTTGATCGTCACTTCACGTTTTTCACTCACTTATCCTCACAAATTAGTATGTGTATACATACCTATATATATATATATACATATATATATACATATATATATATATATATATATATATTTATGTATATTTATATATACCAACAATTAAATTCTCTATACAATTATAATTATAAGAAAATGAATTTGGGTTATACCTTTAAACGCTTAAAAACACTATTTCCTAATAATTATTTATTGTATCAATATAACCACAGAATTGATGACAAATTATGGTCGAAATAACATTTTATCCTAAAAATGCACCGAAAATTGCAATATTACTGGTAAACTTAGAAAACTTGTGGAAATTGAGGATAGGACTGAAAGCTATTTAAATTTTTCTGTTATGATTTCCCAAAAAAAAAATCCTACCACAAATTATACAACCTACGAGGGGCCTACTGGTGCCAGGAAAAATAATCGAGGTCACTCGTGTGGATAGCAGTGTTAGACTAAAATATCTTACTTCTATTAATTGTGTATTTCATCCAAAAACTTGCAAATTAACCAATAAAACCATTTCTGGATCGTGTAACGCCAATGGCTGCTTTTAACCCCATCGATGTAGGCGGAACTTGTAGAGCGACTCGCTGCACAGTGTTCACAGCTACCGCGATATGGCTGCTAGCGGCTGTGTTCGCGATTCCTGCAGCCGCGGGGAGTTATCTGCGCGCCTTCGATCTCAATTCTACTAGTCAGGTGGGAAGAGTGAAATATTACTTGAAAATCGAAATTCATATAAATAAGAGTTAATTATGATCATGTTGTTAATATTAAACAAATAAAGGAAGTAAATGTCGATTAACAAAAAAGTTTGTTTATCCTTGAAATTTTCTGTTCAGTGACATTAAAATATAAGTAAAAAAAAATTTTGCTTCACTTACACACCATTATTAAATTGTCTTATTATTCTTAGACTTATTTCTTCAAAATGACTTTCCGTTTTTCTTTTGCTGTAACAGCGTTATCTGTCTATCCGTCACTTTGTGAAAGATTTTTAGCTCAATAATGTAATAACTTATAAAATTTTCCATTTATTAATTTTTTCATTTATTTTATTCATCCACCATTTAAAATAATAATACAATTTGATTTGAAGGGGACGCCCATACATTTAAGAATGGGACTTTGTAGGCAAAAGTATTATTGAAAAGGGCCCCATAAGTAGACGACAAATATATGTTCTTCTAAAGATCAGATATTAGAGATAGTTAAAAATTTCCTGTTTATACTTGTTTTTTTTCCAGGTCTGCCTTGATAGCCTTGACAAATAAGAGTATATGAATGAAATTTGGCTGTCATTGTTCCGATCTCTTGATGAAAAAAAATTATATTTGATTCAGAAAAACTTAGTAATGGACAAAAAAGCGTTTGCTTGGTATGTAGAAGTAATTTTGGAGGATTAAATGACTATTCAAAAAACATTTTCAACCGAAATCTAATCAAATATGTTAACCAAAAATGAAAAAAATATTTTCACAATAATAACGTATTGTATCCATATTTTCTTCCAAAGTCATAAAAGTCACTACATCAACTTAATAAATAGATAAGTAATATTTAGATACATTGAAAAATAAACGATATGTAAAAATTTCAGTATAAACATTGCAAATTTTAAATAAATTCAATTAATAAATTTGTAGGTCCAGTCAATAATAGAGAACAGTAATCACGTTAATTCTACAAGCACATACATTTTTTATTTTTCTTCTCCTTCACTTCACTGTTATTTAGATCCAAACAAAACACACAATGATTATCTAATTTTGAATATAAATACAATATATTTTTCTTCATTCTTACTATGCGTATATATTTTCCGCCCGCATCCTGCTTCAAGAAGTTGGTAGTATGTTACCCGTATCCGGAGAAGTGGGGCCCGTCCTACGCCAAGACTATGGTGCTACTTCGCTTCCTCATCTACTACTCGCTACCGCTGGCAGCGATAGGGGCCTGCTACGCTCTGATGGCTGGTCATCTTATAAAGAGCGCACAGATGGCACCAGGAGAAGTCCAAGGCACGCAAAGGCAGGTCCGTATAAGTTAATTAAAATTAGTCTTATCAAAATTATTATAAAAATATAAATAATTAAAAAATATACAAAAGAATCGCAGCATCAAATAATGTAGAAGATAAAATAATGCAACTATATTCAGTAATAATTTTGCTACTGTTGAGATTTCATAAATTATAGAAATTATGGAAAACTTTTCTGGTAATATATAATAATTTCTCAGGTGATATTTTGAAATATTATGAAATTAATTTCCAATGGTTTTGGTAAAAAAATATTATGATAATACTTCACTTTAATTTTACTTAAAATATATTTAATTGCAAAATCGATTTTTTTATTCGATATCTTCCACTTAATATTATGTGTTAAAAAATGACAAGGAGTCCTCAAAAAAATTACCATGAAACGAAAGAAATAAATCGCATTTCAAAGACATATTTACCTGTCGGTCTGTTTGCATCTGTTCAATAACTGAATTAATTTTATTAAATTTTTTTTTAATACTTATATTAGGTCCTAATTTAGAACATATTGTAACAAAGACGGGGAATGAGAAAGATAAATAATTATTACACGCGAACTCGTAAATAGATGAATATTAGTTTAGAGAAATGATTTTAAAAAATTAATATTATTTCGTAATTCATAAGGCGTCTTAATTTATACTAAAACAAAATAATGAGACTTTTATCAGAATTACGCGGTATTCAAAACTGGGAGATAAACATATCTGTGTATGGACTAACAATGATTTAATTCTCTTTAAAACATAATTTATAAAATTCTATTTTTTTTTCAACTGATACACTAATATTATACGCACAATATACTCCAGACTAAACAGAATCCACTATTACAAACTTCGTCGAAATCCTTACAGTTATTCTGAAATGATGCCCAAAGAGCAAACAGGTCCAAAGACAAACGGATACACATTTAAAAAACAATATTTTGTGTTCTGTTACTTTTGTTATTTTCTCCTAAATATTTTTTTCATAAATGTACAGATGTGCCAATTCTACAGCTTTAATATAAGTACAGACAATACAATAAGAAAGAGTCAAATTGATCAAACTGACAAGTAAACCTAACAAAGTAATTAAATTATAAATTTTAAACAAATTGAGAAAACAAAATAAGCTTACAAAATATATAAAATGTTAAAAAATTTCATGTGCAGAGGACGGCTGGCAATGTATATGCATGTATATGCTCATGTATATGCATATGGTCGCATTCGACTTTTTTACTCAAATATCTACGCCTGTCGCACCTTTCCACACTTCACATCTGGCAACGCTTATTTCCTCATTGTAAGTCCGTACGGAAAAGTCAAATTGCTTACTCAAGCATCCATCCCTTCCGCATCTCTCAACATTTCCTATCGGCCACGCTAATTTATCCAACATACATTGATCTAGGTGGAAGACTTCATTGTGTGATTTAAATTGCACGTAGCACCATCTATTGATGAGTATACATACACTATAAATTAGTATAATTACTATGTGTCGAGTAGCTAGGTAATACTTTATTATTGTTGTACTAATGCAAATTAAATTAATTTTGGAATGTTTATTTAGGGCACTGATTCTAATAAAATGAAGATTAAATGTTTTTTAAGTCAAACCCTACATTTTTCAAAAATTTATTTTGATTGATCAGAATTTTTTATGTAATGTGTATTCATACGAACACACAAATATATAAGAAAATGGGCCATAATTATATTTTTTCAGCGTTCTATTAATTTCATCCCAAGGGTTCCTTTTTAAATAGCAAAAGTTGGCACTCAACTCTGTGTACTTGGTCTTGTCTTCGGTAAGGTGAAACGATTCAATAGCACTCGTACCCCTGTCAATTCTCGGATCTTGTGCAATGGCTTCCTTTTACAACCGGCTTTTCTTCTCCCAGCAACTTTTCGCACCATTGCCAGTCGCAAGGGCTTTTATCTATCATACGCCCCAGACATGCAACTTTATGTTGTTTGATGGTTTGCTCCAGCTTACATGTCTGGCCAACCCGGCATAGAACTTTATTAATTACTTTCTGAGTCTAAGATGTAAACATCATGCGTATGTAGGCCCACATTCTCCACTCGTGTCCGAATAGATCTTTCTCAATAGTCCAGGACTCGCACCAATATAGAAATATTGGGCAGATGCAGTAAAGAGAAAGACGAATTGAAATAGGTATTTTAAGGCAACGATAGAATCTTTTTTATTTTTCCAAAGCACTTTGGCTAGCTTCACACATAAAGTTCTGTTAAAGCGATTGATTATCGAAAATACTTATCACAAATCTAAAAGTATTTTTAATGATCTGTCAATAGTCTTATTAATAGCGGTTTTCAGTGAAATGGTTCGAAATATGGACTTCAAAACAGAAGAAAAATTATATGTATAATTTAAAAAAAAATCCAAATCAAAATTGTGAAGTCTAATATTTCTTAAGGTTCTTAAAAAGCAATAATTTACACAAATTTGGTATTTCTAAAGAAGGAAATAACTAAATTCCCCATTACTGTTCCTTTGTATTTATCAATACTATCTCTTAAAAAATCATTGTAATGTATTGCATTTATCATCACAAGTAACTCATCACCGCAGATTACGGTAGTTGCATACGGTACCGAACACCCACGCGAGGAGTAGAGAAATAAGCGATACTCGTTCATCAGGCAACACACGCTATTTATCAAGCGCATATCGTACTGTTCAAAATTAGGTAATTTCGTCTGCCAGATAGTTCTTTTAACATTCGCTATTTATATTGCTATAAATTTATGAACCAAATTAAGTTAACAGCATTCACCGAAAATACATGTGTGTATAGGTGTTGTCTGAAAAAGAAATAAATAGGATAATAAAGTTCAACAATAAAAAATAAAAAATGTGCCAACTTATCTTTGAAACATTGTACCTAATATGGTTGTTTCGATCTTTATGTACAGCTGGTGTATGAATAATATTTATTCCTTGTTTCAAACGTATTCAAACATATGAAAGCGTGGGGAATTTAAACGAAAATTTTGTGCTTTACGTGACGAATTTTAGAGACCACTTTCCGGACTACCGCTCTGCCCTGGGAATCATTCTTTTTCGATTTTGATATCTTTTATGGGATATCCTTAGCTAATGTTTATTGGTTTTTCATTTATTATGGTTTAAAGTATTTGAATATTTATCTAAATATTTCGTTATTTGAATAACACCATGTCTATTCACTTGCTAGCCGATTTATTCTTGTATGATCATAATTTCAAATATAATGAATAAATTGAGTTGAAGTTTTAGAATTCCATTCCAATTAAAATTTAAAAACAATATTTCCGTTTTATTTTTCGAAATTTAAATCACTGAAGGAATTATTTATTTTTGTTGGTTAATAAAGATTTCCGTGTAAGAGTTTCATAATGATTCTTTCATAAATATGGCGTAGAACTTTGAAAATATAAATAAGGAAGGATCCTGTAATTTTCTCATCATTAATATGAAATTTAGGAGGCGTATAAAAATGTCGCATACAAAAAATTTCAAGAGAAACAAAATTTCCTCGCATACCAATTGACACTTTTATATTTGTAGAATATTTGTTTATTTAAAACTTTTGTCTTCAGTTTTTTATACTATAAATTTTTAAAACCAAAAATCGTTGTTTACTAGATAAGGATCATATTAGGAGATGTTTACTCAACTACATGCATCATAAACCATATTTACCGTCAAATGTCAGTTTGGACTAGTTAAGTTTAAGCTTTATGTTTATTGAATATATTTGGCGTTAATTTTGTCGAAATTCATTATTCACAATTAAATGAAACTACGTGATGTAGTATAGAGAATCTTTCTTTGCTAATATCCCACCTGAAGATGTTGTAATACAACGAAACCTAGGCCGTGGTAAAGAAATTAAAGAAAGTAGAAATCATCAATATAATACATCAAGTAGTTTCATTTTCTTTATGTTTACATTATTCCTTAAGTACTTTGTATAAATAGCCAATATTTCACATAATTTCAACGGCTTTTAATGAATTTTTTATAAGTTTATACGCATAGTTGTATAGATTTAGTTGCATGGATTTATTTTCTGATAAGCAATAAAAAAGTACATATTTAAAGTTTTAGGAGAACACATACAGATAGAATAATGCGAATGATATTATAAAACAAAATATATTCATTTAATTAGCAGTTAAAATAGTTTTGTTATTAGTCTCTTTCGTTAGAATAATAAAAAAACATAACCCAAAATACATATTAGATACAAATTTTTACTTCAAAATACAAACATTTTTAGAATAGTAAATTTTAAATTTAATTAATTCCATAACATTTCTATATTGATCAGTTAGTTTAATGAAACAACACAAGAAACTTTGCAATATTACCAATTTTATTTTGCTTGAAATTTATCTCATATATTAAATTATAATATACAATATATTATTCAATAATAAATCATTCTGTTAAGTCACAAATTACATTGTGTAATCACTTAACAGAGCGTTGTATAAAACTCTTTCGCACAACTAAATAAAATAATTTTACAATATTTAAAATTTGTCTCTATATAAATTGTAGATAATTGTAGAAATAAAATTAGACTATGTGAATATGGAAAACGAAATATTTATAATATTTTTATAATAAGTGAATATCAAAATTTTAACAATCAATTCTAAATGCCTAGTGACTCTTATGTATAGAAAATTTTGCAGTAAAATCAAAAATTTTAACGCTGAACACTATTCACAATTAAATGAAACTATGTGTTATAATATTATTTCTACTTTCTTTAAGTTCTTTACCACGACCTAGGTTTCGTTATATTACAACATCTGGAGGTGGGCTATTAGCAAAGATGCTAATAGCCCACCTCCAGATGTTGTAATATAACGAAACCTAGGTCGTGGTAAAGAACTTAAAGAAAGTAGAAATAATACTACATACCGTAGTTTCATTTAATTGTGAATAATGGATTTCAACAAAATTAACGCCAAATATGTTAGATAGCTGAACACTATCTTCTATTTTTAATACCTTAGTAAATTCATATGTTAAACAACAATATCCACGTTTAAAAAAGAAATAAATTTACTTCAAAATTACTGATAACCTAATCACACGTCTTAGTTTTAAAATGCGAGTTAAAATTATTTTGAACGTTATTTTTATAGGATTTTCAAAGCATTTTGCATTCATTACATAAGCCAGGTAAGGCCAAAATGTACGTACGACAACCATGAATTTATTGATTTTGATCTACTAATAAGAAATCTGTCAGTTAACTTGAAAATAATGTTATCAAATTGTTCTACTTTCGGTAAAATTTATTGTTATGGTAAATGTGAAAGTTACTTGAAAGTTGAATTTACTTATAAAAATTCATATTGAATATGTAAATAAAATAAATTTGGACCATAAACTTGGAAAAAAATATGGTTAAATACAGATAATAAATGAAAAAAAATTATAAATGTTCAAACGCATATTTAGCTACAGACATTAAAATATGGTAAATAAAAATAACATCCACTAATATTCGGCATGTTCATATTTAATTACCACAAAGATATTGTTTCTTCATTTGAACATATAAAAGATATATACGATTATAAAGTTTCAATAAACATATCACATATTATAATATAATAAGGTTTTTTTAATAAAAAAATATTAAAGTTCTGAAGCAAATAAAAATTTAATTGGTTCATAGATTCTATTCATATTAAAAAATAAAATTGTTTTCTTTTCTTCGAAAAGAAAATTTTCTATTTCCTTCTCTAATAATCTGCAAACTAAACTTAGAAAGCTCATTTCAGATAATAAAAGATTTTTTTACCAAAAAACATACACCTTTTTTTTACAATAAAGTGATTTAAATGGAGCTCTATTCATTATTATCAAAGGATATTCCATTGAATGTTTTCATTTTCAATTTCAATAACGCAAAATTAAAATTAATTTTGGAATATTTGAAAAATAATGGCAGGTGATAATGACGACGAAATCTTAAAAATATTTCCTCGTTACCAAATATAAGCAGAGTGAGAGTGTAATTGTTATAAAGTAGTTAATTGAGTCCATATCCCGACAGTAGTTTGGAAAGCATGGTTAACTATTTGTGAAGGGATATTTACATATTGCTTCCAGTTAAGATACAACATATAAAATAAATAAAACATTAAATTCACAGACACTGGTTTTCTATTAAACAGAACTCATGCCGCCGAAGAGATGAAGCGTCAAGTCCCTGAAACATGGTTTATAAATTCGGTTACCCGATTCAATTCGAAGTTATTTATAGACAGGAATGCATTGCTGTTGAACTTAACTAAAATTAAACACTTTGTTAGTGTTTGCCTTACAGTCGTTTATGCATAAGGAGAATAGTAGGGACGTTTTTCCGGCACACTATTTCCTTTACATAGCAACAAAATATTTTAATTTTGGAGTCAGTCGATTTCGAGTATAAGAAGCGATTGTCGCTATGTCGGTGTACTCAGATTAAATAATTTATTTAATTTTATCTAAGTATTTGTAGGACCACATTTATATTAAACAAGGAAGACTCTGCTTTTTTGTGACACTTGCAAATCGATATGCATTTTACGATTACAAATGTATATGCGTTAATTACAAATCGATATGCGTTTTACGATACATTTATTATTTTGTTTTCAATAGGCCAATACGTTATAAATAGAACACACATATGTACATGAATAATCTTTTTTAAATTTACTTAAAGACTTTCAATAAACCTTTTTGACCTCACCGAAAATTTAAAAAAAAAAGTGAACGGCGCTACAAAGCCATAAAGGCTTTTGTTGCCTTTTCACCCTATTGGAACTATTTATTAAATATGGTTGAATTCCAACCATATGATAATGTTAATACAGTCTGAGTATTACTTAAGCCATTAAAACTGTTTAATGTTACATAATTTTTTATTAAAACGTGACCATTCAAATATTTATCTGGACGAATATATAATTTAATATGGACTACAGTTTTTGTAGATCTCTAAACCGACAGAAATTAATTGGTTCTGTACATCCATTTATAATACGGAATTTTGGTTCAATTGAATGGCTTGGTCTTTAACATATAAAGAAATTAACTGGTTAAACGGTTAAAAATGTCAAAATTGTTCAATCAGTTTCAGCCTGAATCGTAAGAAATATCGCGTCCCTAATCTTTTTTCATGAAATTTTATAGCCCTTTTATTAGAAAGTTAGACAAAGTTAAGGGTAGTTAAGTGATTTTCGTTTTTTTCTGAAATAATAAACATATATTTACTTTAAAACTTTAATCGGTATTGAAAACTAACTCAAAAGGGCATTTTCAAATGATTTTCCTTACACATATACTGAATTTGAATTTAAATCTTACATAATAGTATTATAATAAAAACAAACTATATTTTGTGGGAAGATTGATGTGAATTAATCTCAATTGGAGTCATAAATTAATTTACGATAAATGATTTTCTTCCTAATTAGAATATATATATTAATAGTGATTTGAAGTCCTAACAGAAAAAACATATTTAAATTCATAGGAATTGATATGTACATTTGGAATTAATATGTTTTTAATTAAACCTTTTTAACGTAATATTTTTTTATATTTTTATTTCCATACGTACGTTTGCTAAACAATATTTTATTTGAACACGTACTTATGTTCTATTTATTATGTTATGAACGAAAAAGTATGACCTAGATTATAATAAGATATCGGTGAATGAATATTACGTAAATTTCAAAGAGTAATTTATTGTATTAACTCAATCTATATCAATACATATACAAAAATAAATTAAACTACGTGTCTTCTTGTTACCATACCATCAAGCCATATAAACAGATACTCGTACGGTAAACACTAAATCGTTAAATGATGACTTAAAATAGTAATAGCCAGGGAAAAATTGATTTATGTTTTTTGATTCCTCCCGTTTACAACTCTAATTGAAGACTACAGAAATAGAGTAACACTGAATATTGTAAGTAATTTTTGTTTTTACTTTATCCATTGCAGCAATATAGAAGAAGAAAAACATGAAACGTGAAAATTTAACTTCAATACTGAATTATTCAAACGTACGGGGGATTTTGGTTATCATTTATTTAAAATAAATTTAAAACTAAAATAAACATATTTCAAGAATTTTTTAAATTTAATTCATTTTAGAGTATAAAGACATTACGAAAAAAATAATATGATGATTGTAAATCAATTTAGGATTTAAATTATTTTAGTCTTAATATGCAATATATTTATAGAACAAGTAGACGCATTCAGTGGAGTATTTATTTCCAGTGACTATTGTAGCTTGGTGTGAATGAAATGGGCAAAACAACCTCCTTTTGAAGTTATGACATTAAGGTCTGTCCCGGTTCTTCCCAATCCTTCTTTAATGTCACGCGCCCATAAATTTCGTTGCGGGCTGCATTTTGACTTCTTGCGCGGTGAAAAATAGCAGCTTTCTAAGTGATAAATATCTTTATGAGATTCGTGTTCGGTATATTTTCTCACTAGAATAAATAAAGGGAAATGCCGTGCTTGTTATTATATCTTAGTATTAGCTGAAGTGAATTAAGATTAAATCTTGAATTTACTGAAATAGTAACAACATGTTCAGAACTTTTATAGAGAATGAAGAAAATAAATAAGATCAGTTAGCAAGTGCAAGATAATTTTTTTCAAACATTTACTGTACGATAAATGATTATAGAAATTTCCTTCAGAACCACTTATCCTTCAGAAACACTTTGTCACTTCCGTGTGCATTACTTTGTTTAAGACCAAAGACAACAAACGTGATAAATTTTACATAGCGATAGGTTATAGATGCATATAATATTCAGTTGCCTCAAACTTACTTCGTACATTTGAAACTTATACAGTTATAATTAATGTAATTTATGGAATATGTTCAGTAAAAATAAAAATAACTTGTGTTGACGAAAAACAGTATGTAAGACCACCAAATTACAGTTTTTTATGTCGTTTCATTATCCACGTTGCAAATATTCGAAAATATACACAAACAGCATATGCGATTTTCGTAACTAAAAGTAATATTTCTTTTATTATTTCGAAATATGGCAAAGTATAAACAATCATTTTTATTTTTCACAATCTAATTTGGTATACCTCCAAAATATAATAAAGAACTGAAGTAAATCTTAAACCCAGGTTATACACCTTAACTATAAAAATAAAAATTGATACATAAATTATAGAACAACGTACGTTACTTCAAAGAACATAGTAACCAACTCCCATAACACAATCCTGACTGCAACTCGGTCAGCTTTATTTGTAAAAAATTAGCTAAGGTATAAGGGGTCGATAAGTCAAATTGTGTACAAATAAATCAGAGAGGCGCAATGTTGTTCGATACGATATTGTCCTCCTATCTCTGAATTGATAGCGTTCAACAGCCTCGGTTTCAATTTTATCCTCAATTTATTACATGAAACCATTTTTAACCTTTATTTGATGTTATCAGTCACTGTACGCTTTTACACTTTAACGGTAGGTTTTTCGATGGCTCCTTATATTATACTTTTAGGGTTAAATTCATTATGAAATTTTAAAAGTGCGCTCTTATGAAATATAAAAGCACAGTGCGCTCTTATGAAATACAATTTTGTTTTCATCTAAATTGCTTAAGGTAGAGATAAAAATTTCTGTGTTATAGGCTTATCAATTTAAAAATGGAATATTGTAATGAGTTAAACACAGTTGTTTCTTTTGACAAGAGCGTGAAACATAAATGGAAAAAAAATTTAGGAGATATTAATATTACATAGTTTGCCAAATTGCATGTCAAAAGTACTTGTAAAATAAGATATCCCGAAAACTGTATTAAATCTTCCAAAGGCTATAATTTATCGCTAATACTCAAAATTTAAAGAAATGGAAAGTCGCAGGATGTATTGATTGCAAAATATATATAAAATTTTATAATCTTACTAAATTCGTTCAATCAATTGCAAAAAATTAGGTTACGATCCTCGCGTAAAAATGCAATAGTATGGCTTTAAATTGGTCAATAAATAGTTTGGAGTAAAACCATAGTTTGTACTTATTAAAATTAAAACTTACCTAGTAAATTATTTCTAACGGAGCGACGAAAAAATTATTGATATCATTCTAGACTATGTAATCAAGGAAGCAAAAAAAATGTAAAATTAATTAAAGAACTTGGCAATTATCATAGATAAATATAGGGAATAATTACATATCCAGCAGAGGAAATAAAATTGTTCTGTGCAAAAGAAATTTTTAATAGAACAATAAGCCATCAAATTCGAATTTACATTAGACTTGAATTTTTTAATAAAGCATCATTTGCACAAATTGTGTACAATCTCTAGTTTAACGGAGAGACGTTAAGTGTGGAACATTTAAAAAAAAATGTACTTTTAATTGAAATAATAACCGAGTAAACAAGGTAATATGATATAATCCTCAATATAAGTTAAGTGTGATGTTGACATAAGTGCATATATATTTAAATCATTTAATTATAAATATGCTTCCTTACACACTATACGTTTTATATGGCGCTCTAGAAATAGACGATTAATTAAATCGCGTGAATAAAATAATTTCATCGATTTTTATCTACAACTACAACTCCCAAATATACTAAATGCTTCTTTAGTACGTATGTCAAAAATTGGTTTGGTTCAAAGGTAAATTTTATATAAACGATGTACAAAACTCTTAACAAGGTAATTCACCAATTCTCGACTTCTGCCTCACTATCCGAATGTTTCCTACTCTTAAGTGATAAAAAATCAGATTTTTTAAATTTGTAATTATTCAACAATATGACTGTATTTAATTGTAAATATTGGAGTAAACCTTATGTTTCAAACGGGTTTTAGTTCATGACAAATATATTTTTTATATATTTTTAAATTAAATCAGAAAACTAAGAGAAAATGCATGAAAATTTCGCCAGAAAAATGGGATATTTTGTGAAGAATATTACTAGAAAAATATCGAAGAAGCAAAAAAATGTTGGAGACTTTGTATAAAATAAAGTCTGGTGTTATTTTCGAGCATTTCCTCTTCATTTTCTAATTTAATATAATGAATTATAAATAATATATTTGTCTTGAATACAATCAAAATATATTTGTCTTGAATCAATCTACGTTTTAGTACTATTTGCACAAATTGATGGGTTTGCCGCATCTTTTCCATATTTTACAGCATACCTACCAACAAATTCAACAAATTGTTTAAAGTTTAAAAAATGGATGTATAACGCATGTCGATACATAAAATATCCCATTACTCTTTTTCCATTGCAGGTTTCATATATTATCTTTAAATTGCAGTTAATGCTTATAATATTATGTGTTAGGACTAAAATATTCCTTACTTCCTTCCCATTATAGGCAGTGTCTGAACTATTAATATTGAAATTCAACTTAAATTTTATATGAATAGTTCTTGAATATTTTTCTTTGGTCAGCCAATTTTTTTTGTTCTCTTTGATACTGACTATTATGTATTTATAAGCAATATAAAGAATATACACAAACGGTTTTGAAAACTAATATATCAGAAAAAATAAAAAATGATATGTAGTTTAATATTTCTGGATAGTATTTCCATTCTTGCAAATGCGAAATTAAGAATTTGACCTAAAGGAGAAATAAATAAAAAAACTCAGGAAGTTAACATTAAATTAACTTTAATTCCACTCTGCTTTACTAATTGAAAGTATATTAATTGAAAGTCTTATATATAAAATTAGTTGAAAAATTTTCTCCAGTAAAAAAATTCCATTGTCTTTAAAAAAATTTTCGACATAAAATACGAAATGAGAAGAGACAATCGGAAGACAGCCCGCCTCAATTTCACGAAAATGTATTTTTTAATTAATGTTTCTTTATTAAATATTGATTATATTTTGATATTTTTTTTATTATTTGATTTAAATGATCAGAAATAGTATTTCGGTGCGTTTAAATAATACATGGTTTATTGAACCTTACCTACGTTTTTTACTGGTTCTTTCCATATTATTGTTATTTTTTTATGTGGAGAATTAATACTCAAAACTGCTTCAGTAGTAATTATATGGTAAAGTAAACATTGCTTTGAAATTAACTATAAACCTAACCGGTTAAATTAGTACCGATTAATAAAATATATATCGATATAATTAGAAATTATTTTACAAGTATAGCTACGAAATTGGACTACTTTTTCCGAACAGAAATTTATGTGATAGTGTTGTTGACAAATGATAAATTAAGAATTAAGAATAATTAAGAATAATTCCTTATATTATATATTTTAAAAAATTAAGAATAATTCCTTATATTTTATATATAAACTTTGTATTTTATACGTAACCTAATATATAATTAGATGTCTTCGCTTTGCACAAACCTTCTAATAAATACATTTTTGAAATGTATTAAGGTTGTCCTTGAAATTAAAGTAAAAGGCTTGAATTAATTGATAGCTCTCGAATAATTAATGTGTAATTATTTAATTTTTTTTTCATAACCATAAAGGGCCTTCTTAATTTTTGGACCGCATTTTCTAAAAAAAATAATCGATGTTTTGCCCCATAATGTATTACGCGCAGTAATCATTTTGAACCGAAAATTTGTAAGAAATGAACTATTCCATTGTTATATTTTTCAGTTATATTTTTCGATTATGAAAATTTGTTAATTGATCTACGGAAAATGTACAAAAGCAATAGCTGTGCATACCGAAACTCGGTTGCTTTTGTATATGAGCATAATTATGATAATTATATTAATAAAGTAATGGATAGTGTCTTAAAGTTGAGCAATTCTCCGACTGTATTAAATATTTGTACATTATGTCAATTTATGCAATGTCAAGACAACTTAAATCAAAAGGCTAGTTTATCATTAATTGTGTTTGAAGAACAATGGACGATATTAAAAGTTGATGTAATTAATATGCCACTTTAACTCAAAACTTCAAACCGCTTATTTTTTCCTCTAATTGTTAGGTCATATTATATATTATGAAGAACTTTATAAGCGTAATCTTATTTTTTTTCCAGCGGCACGACAGATTTTTAAGCCTGGGTCTTATTTCGCAACCGCGGTCAGGCAAATCTTTCATTGGCTGTAAAGTGCCAATTTATAAGCATTCAGTATTGCGAAGTTATATATTATCAACGAATAACTTCCGTTTTAATCTTAGTCTGCCTTTTCCAGTAGATTTCACTAGAAGCAATTTTTCAAATATATTTTGACTACATGACCATATTATCTTTAGCCTCGAGGAAATTGATTCAATAGCGAGTATATATTTCGTACAAAAAGTGCGTTGATTTTGTTTTAAACTAAAGTCGGAAAAGGAACTTATTTTGTAAAAAGCCGTATTTAATTAAATAAAATTGTAACAAGCGTATTTTTATATTTAACTATAGAATAGATAAACTATTCAAGACATACAATTTATTTACGACAAACTTTCGTTACGTGGCTTTGCTTGCTAGGAAGAAAAATAATGGTGGCGTAAGAAGAAAATAAAGCCCAGATGAAAATATGTAAATAGATGTACAAAATCAAAGAAATAACGTGAAAGGAAATAGATCTTCGTCTCACAGAAAGTGGCCGTAGACTGACATGTTACCTTTGTGTGTTCATCATTATACATACGTTCATGTTGTTGTTACTAAGGAGGTGGTATCTTAATAAAGAAACATGCTTTTCAGGGATAATAAATTACTAAGTTCATTTTTGCGACTTAGCCCATATTACATCTATGCAAACTTCGCTGTAATGTTAATGTAATGGTGATGCACCAGTAACTGTTCGACATAAGTATAATGGAACAAATTGTATGAATTAAAACCTAGAGTGTAATAAATAAAATTTATAGGATATTTAATTCGTACACTGTTATAGCTGTTCAGATAGTTTGTCAAGTGGGCAGACCCAAAATTTACGTAAATATATGAGTAAATTAGAAAAAAATACTATTACGACTTGGGTAAATAAAGTGACCAAACCTCACAAACAAATTTGTAATTAACCATTACAATATTGATTATCGTACAGACACACGCAGATACACAAAAACACGTAATAAAATTAAATGCATAAAGGAAAGCTATTTTCCGAATTGCACAATGTTTTTATAAAGAAATGAAGTTTTGCATTGCTATTACTGGCTAATGTTTCTGTTACCAATAGGAATTAGCATATATGCGCCGAAACATTAATCAGTATCTGTATTTACGTGACATAATCTAAATGCTTACTCAGTCCTTTAGTTTATGAGTACTTTGTACTTGAGAACAAATGATTATGAAATAAAATGGGTGGTGCAATCAATAGAAAACATGAAGTTTCATTTCTGCCGTTTTGTCTTTTTATTTCTAAATATTATTTTCAATTTAGGTAGAACTCCAATAAATTCTAAATTATTTTTAACATGAATATATATATATATATATATATATATATATATATATATATATATATATATATTTATATATACATTTCAGTGTTATGTTTGTTTATCCTCATTTAACCATTTAACCGTTTATGAATGGTCTCCTACTCGGCTCTTGCCCCATATATATATATATATATATATATATATTCAACTATATTTCAATATTTTTACATTCTAATTGATCAAATCCACTTAGATTACCTTCTCAACTTTTCTAATCACCAACTTTTTCGTTACGTCGTCACTAAATAAATTTGTAAGTTTACCTGCAACCTATAGTCATCAAATAATTTTTAGTTACCTCTAAGTTAAAATGTCTATATGATTTCATGCAAAATCTAATCATTACTGCATAAAGCCACATAATAAATATGTAATAATATGCTAAAATATTCGTCTAAAATTTATATAGCAACACGATATTTTCTGTAATTGCCACTATGGATTTAAAACATATTTTTTTTCGTTTCTAAATATGAAGACTTAAAAAAAATTAAAAATATGGTTTCTCGTAAATAAATCATAAGTCATTTCAAAACATGTTTTTGACATGATCGTGATAACTTTATGTGGGAAAATAAATCACAAATATTACATTTGCAATTTTTGTGTCGGTATTAAAATATTGCATTTTTTTAAATATCCGTTTAACTTTTTTAAAATACAACTCGTACGATAGGGAAAATAGTTTTAAATCTTAAGGTCTGACTTCATAACCCAGATAATGAATACTTCACGCATCTCCATACCGATTCCTTGCACTCACTTAATATTATGTCAATATTATGGGTAATTTCAATGATATTTTAAAATAATTCAACGAACTACTTTTAGTATATTCTCTGACAGTTTTTCGGTTACTACTTTGGTCTTGGTTATTTACTGCATCGATTTATACCTATATGTACAAATGCTGATGAAAACAACAAGGTTTGCTGAGAGTAGAATTCACGTGTTCTAAAATTTAATATTCATCAAACCCTGAAATGTTTGAACGAGATGTGATGATAAAGCTTTTTGACAGCTCGTTTATCTCTTCAAAGTAGGTCGAGGTGCCGAAATTCTAGCTTTGGCCTGCTACGTACTGCTGTTACGTAAACTGTATTGAGGAATTCAATTTGAGTTTATTTGCAACTGAATGTGCAATGCATTTTCGTGCGCTATAAGCAGATGCATTCCATACGTGTCTGATTTATCGTCATGTATTTTCGATGAAGCAATTTAAATTTGCAACCTATTACATCTAATGTAGCAGTAGAATAGCTTACAGTACCTAGTCTTAAAAAATGTAATAATATTCGTTATTATTACATGAATTCATAAATAACATTTATTAACATGAATATAAATTGTTTCAATGCGTCTTGTTTCGATGGATGTTTATGTAACATAAGTGATTTGCGTGATTTCGATAAGAATCAGATTTAACATTAAGTAAAACAGAGCACGCGAACGTTGATGTACTGTTAATAGAGTGCTTAAAATTGTCTTAAATAAGCTTTAGGAAATTAATAATAACTTAGGAATACTGTTCATTTATGTAAAGATATTTAAGGGTACTTTGGTTTTCCGATTAATACGATAATAAGTTAATTTGGTATCCATTCTATTTGCATGCATTACAATGAATTTAATTTACTGAAAAATAATTTGAAAATTTATATTCTTGTGCATAACGCAAATACAAATCAAGAATGTGTTTACTAAAAATTTGTATTTTAATTTTAGGAAGTGTTTCTTACAATAAAACTATATTCGAACCTTGCACATCATCTTGTTAAACCAAAATGTTAAATAATAAGTTTTGTTTTGAAGCAGAAGGCATGCCTTAAAACTATATTTACTAAAAGAACGATCGATCTATAAAAGAAGGAACATATAAAATGAGGCATGTGCATGGATAACATGATGTTACACATAACTTTTTAAATATTTCGAGGGCAATTTTAGTAAAACTTAAATAAATGTTTTCTATGAAAAGTGTCTCTCGTCTAATCAATCCTCGAATTAAATAAAAATTTTCGGAATTTATCAAGAAGATGAGATTTAACTGTATTTAATTGAAAGATATCAATCACGATACATGAAATTCAATAAATTTCAAGATTACTTATCAAATATTGCTTGAACATTTGCAGAAGTTGGTGTATCATAATTGAAGTTAGCAAAATGCGTTATCCTCTTTTATTACTTACAGAAATTTATATTAACAATAAAGAAAAAGGAAAACTAGGTACCTGTCTAATTGTGTTAGTGAGGTTTTTAACTTAAAAATAAATGATAACGATCGGTGAATTTCTTCACTTTTTTCACTTTAGAAACTTATTCACTTTTTTTACTAAATATCTTTTATAAAATTAATAACGAAATTATGCATTGCGAACCTTTTAGTTAAAAATCATTCCAATTATATCCAAAGATTTTTTTTTTATTGAATATACAAGATTGCAGGTCTTCCCCGTTTCCTGGTACACCCAGCTTGATGAGAGTTAGTAGCTAGGTCGGGTTGTTATCCTCTGATCTAACAAGTATTCAAGATTCATTATTCGGTTTGATTTGGTGATGACTTTAGCAATGTCTCATTTTTATATCAATTATAAATTTTATGACAGTAAAGTATTCGCCAAACCTTATATTCTTGAACAGCACGGAAGATTTTACATAGCATTTTTCTTTTAAAAATTAGTAGCCCATTTTGGATAGGGTTGCTCAGTGTCCAGCTTTCGCTACCATAGAGGGTTACTGGTTGAATTAGTATTTTACACATTTTAATTTTTGTTTTCTTGTTAATGGGTCAAGATATTAGTTGGTCCTTTAAGTTAAAGTTCAGGTAGTCAATTTCAATATTTATTTCATTTCTGTTGCTGACAGTTGTTCCAAGATTAATATCTTGAAAAAATTCGGTAATGGTTTCAAAAGTGTGTGTATTCGTCACTAGTGGTGTGTTGTTAGTATTTTGACTTGTTACAATCACAAATCCTTTTTTCTTTCCATTGATGATTAGGCCCATTTTTTCAATCTCTGTCTGTAGAACCACAAAAGTTTCGGTAATAGGCCGTCTCTAATGATTTCAAGATCGTCTGCTTGTGCAGATTTGTAGTATATAGTGCCATTAGTTGTTATCGTGGCATCTCTGATGACTTTTTTTATCGAAATATTTAAAAGTAGGCATGAGAGGGCATCACCTGGTCTAAGACTTCTACCAGTGAAAAAAGGCTCGGCTAGCTCATTGTGTATCTTGATATCATATTGAATCATTGAGAGAGTTAACTTAACAAGATTGATTAGTTTTGTAGGAATTTTAAACTCTGTCGTCGCTTTATACAGCTTTACTATTCCCTCTTTATGCCGTTAAACACCGTCTTAATATCAGAGAAAAGATGCTAGGTATTGATATTATATTCTTTGGTTTTCTCTAGGATCTGTTGTATTGCATGGATTTGATCTATAGTAATATTTTCCGCTTTGGAATTCACATTGGTATTTGCTAATGTTTTTGTCATAAAGGGAAGTAGCCTATTATATAGAATGTTACAGAAAATTTTAAATATAACAGCAGATTTATCACGATTCAACTTTTTGACTGCCTGTTCTACTTTTTCTGTTGCTTGGTAGGCAGTGGTAGTTAATTTCACCATTTTAATGTTGGAAGGTGGTTTTCATTTCTGCTTGGAGCAACTTTCATTTCAAGAATTTTTATGAAATACTCTTTCCATCGCTTTAGTATTTCAGATATTTTGATTTAACCACCTTTTTTTCTACAGGTACAAGTACATTAGGATTAAAACTATTTCGGACTTAATTTAGTAGTTGAAGTAGTGTGCGTATATATATATATATATATATATATATATATATGTATATGTATATAATGTGTATATAGTATATTTTCATTAGGAATATTGCGATCGACGTAATCATGTCTCGTTTTGAGTAATAAATTGCTTATAACTACGGAACTTACGGGCCGAATACCCCAACATTTTATTCAGACTACTTTTACAAACAAATACAACTGATCGCACTACAGTTGCCACACAATTTTAATTATTAGGTGACAAATTATTGTTAAAATTAATCTATCTATCTATACTGCTCGGTTATAATTGTTATACTTTATATATTTCTACTCATTCATATTAGTGATATTTATCGATAATTATAACATTACCACTTGAGATTTGCTTTTAAGTATATATATGCTTATGCGGTAATTGTCAGTCCAATCGATATTTGTTTTTCGTTTCGTTTTGAGTTATGATCGGTCTGAACTTCATTCACCATTATTAATATCTGCCAAAATATTAAATTATTGTTATCTTTTTTTAATGACACAAAAATTTAGGCCTACTCCTAAATATTTAAATCAACATAAAAATTAATGAAATAGTTATTGTTAGGTATATATATATTTTTATATATTTTTATTTCCTTGTTTATTTTGCTCGACATTTTACATTAGGTTATTATATATCATTAAATTGAGGTTATTTATAGACAGAATGCTATGCATTTACGTGTGCTACAAACAGATGCATTTCGCTGATTTATCGTCGTGTATTTTGGTGAATCAACATAAAGAAAAAATTACAATAAAATTACATCTAATACAAATGTAGTGTTATTTAATTTATTAGGTTGTAGAAAATGTACCTACAATATATAATACTGAATTAAATATAAAATATTATTATGGAAATTATTTTTGGAAATTATACCATGTTTAGGGGCAAGTATATTTTTTATTTGAAGCAAATATTTGTTTTACTCTCATGTAAAAAGTTATTCAACATCACGCTAAATGAAATAGAGCGATATTTAAAATCGATAGTAATCTCGATCACAGATTTTTTGAAAAGATCAGTGAAGACTCGTCTAAATAAAATTTATTGAGGTAATTTGAATTTGTGATGCTAATTGATCAATGAAAAATAGTTTTCTGTAACATGAACGTGGTACTTACTTCTGCGTCTGTATAGTGTACCAATGTCACTCTGGAGTCATATAAATGTATAAATGTCAAATAAGTTACTTCCTTAATAGCTAACAAAAGATTATTTATAGAAATATTATCTATATTTTGTTATGCTCAAACGTAATAAAATCGATAAAATAACTATTGAGAAAATTTCATATTTTAGAAGTGGCAATACTTGTTATTTTTATGGATGTCTTGCATGAATTTTTTATATTTATGCTTCAGAGAATTGATTTTAAAAATCATCAGGATCATAAGAAAAATGTTGAATAATTATTTATTGTCGCAACTTACTTTCTTGCCACAAAACAACTACCAATTTGCTTGATTAACCAATATTTGTTAATTTATATTTATGTTTGTCATTAATGGAAATTAATAATTCGTTGAAACTAATTTCAGAAGCAACATTTAATTTAATTTGTTTTATGCTTAATTTTCATTTAACATTGACCTGTCTTTACAATGCAAGGAGTTTTTAAACTCAAATTCCTTTTTAATTGTACGTTGGAAAATATTTTGTATTAAATAAATTTATCATGTTAGACTATCGACTATCTAATTTCATTTTACATTAATAGCAATATCAGTCCGTACATTGCAATTTACGTAGTTCTATTTTGCCATACTAGAATTATCTTCTGTTTTATCGCAATTTGCATGCATAATTTTTTATCAGGTGAAACTTGAATTTTAATGTAATAAATATAAATTGCGTTTATCACATACATCTGGCTGCGAATTGCGATTGCAGTGTTTGGTCATGATAGCTTTAATTTTTTTTAAATCTTATTGAGGAATTATATACATATAAACTAAAATATTGAAAAATTATGAAATTTTCAGAATACAAATCACCTCTCATTAAACCTGACTTCTCATCTTTCTTAAATTTAAGTATTTTCTAAAAATGCGTTACACGCTATGTCGATAGTGTACCTTTTTTCATTTCATATGTATTATAAAAGGCAGAAATTTCATACACAACACACAGTTCAAAGACCATATTTTATAAATTTAGTGCAATTTTAACTTACAATTTGCCGTTTTACACAATTTATTTATTAAAATACGTTTAACGCACTTTTTTCCAAAAAAATGGTAAGAAGCTAAAATCTAATCTAATTTGCTAGTATATGTTTCCAATACTTTTAAAAATTTGTCCTAAACTGTATATTTTTGTAAAAGTCGATATTTATTTGCTTCAATGAATCATAAGTTTCAATTGCGTACGCCCACATCTGAAAACCCTTCCCTAAACTCAGTGCAAATGCATTTAATTAATTCATGCACGTCGAATATTCAGATCAATAAGGAAGATCCAAATAAGCATATACCTAAATATCCAAAAATATTAAGATGGTAATTTTGGAGGTGGTAATAAATCTTAATTACTTCTAAATTAACTTGGTGTTCAATATAAGGTTTCAAAAACTATTTTTATTAGAATTTTAAAAATATGGTTTAATATTAAAGCGTTTTAACCCGTATGTATCTATTTTTTCAGAACTTTTTTAAGGTTGAATTAGGGATATTATTGAACATTTGATCAAAATTAGTTCCCTATAAAATAAACTGATAAAAGAATAGAATTTTTAGAAGTTCATCGGAAAACTAGAGCAGAGGTTATAATTTTTCATTCAATTTGGAGACATTCACGATATTCTTACAAGCGTGAAAGTAGTACGTAACGTATTTATATGGTGAAAAATATTATGTACATAGGGTCAAATGTTTATATATGTGTAAAGGTATTTGGAAAACTCATGGTGCAAGCTTATGAGAAATTAAAATAATTTTTGACCCTGTTCACAACTTCTGCCATTACTACACTAACACTAAATAAATATTTTCAGTCGTAATCAATTTCAGCACAGGAAAAATAATTGTCAAACGACCAAACTACACAGAAAATTGAAGAAGAAAACAAAACAATTTTTAGGAAAATAATATAATAGTTGTGAGATAAAAATAAAAAATCATTATTTTTTTTCAATTAATATAAAACAAAATATATACTAGACTATGTATTGAAAAACAAATATTATTTTTTGTTTAAACTTTTCTACATACCACTTTTCACCAAGATAGATAAAGTTTCTTTTTGTAAAATAGAAACTTTATCTTGTAAATTTTTCTTTAAGTATTCATATTTTCAATGAAAATATCCACTTCATCCAAACAAAAATTACTTTTAAATTTAGAGGTACCATTAAATTTGGGGAAAGTGTACTAGAATAAAATACCACGCCAGATCACAATAATGTGCCCGATAACAATTCAAATTAAAACTATGGGACTATAAAGCAGTCCAACTTAAATTAGCACAACATAACTCATCCTTACTCAGTATAACCTAAGCCGACCTAATTTAATGCAAGCCAGACCAAGCTTAACAAAGCCAATCCAACTATTTATAATAAAACATGGCCCAACCTGACCAATTCTAACTCAATCCAACCTAACGTAACCTAATCTAACATAAACCAACTCATTTTAACTGCAACTAAGCTGATAATTATTTTATAAAAAAAAATCTGTCAGGGGAGGGCAGGAAAATCTATGCTTTACAGCCATTTTCACTCTATTACTTTTACTTCTCGTTAGGACAAAAAAGCATATTGTTCGTTATTAGTGAGCACAACCCAGAAATGTCAACCCTCGATATGTCTGGTAAGTTTTGACCGACCCATGGTTGCATAATATCACCGATAAATGTGTGGAAACATAGCGCGCCCTGCGCTTGAGTAGCTTCACGTTAAAGACTCAAGATCACTCTAACGCCTCTCCCTCAGTCCGGGGTGAGCTCCCATGGAAGTAACACGTCCGCAAAGTGCATACCGTAAGTAAAAAAATTAACTTAATTTTTTTATGCTGTAATTAGTTTTTGGATTGGACACAAATTAGTAATGCTTTGAGCACAGGTTGAGACGAAAATAGCATGGATTGGTGTCAGTGAAAACGAATCTGATGATGGTGGCGTTGATCAGGATTCAGATGAGGATGAACAATAAGTTCCCTCTGAAGAAGCATGAGAACCGGAACTGATAGGGATGAGGAGGTGAATCAGCTATTAGTTAATTTTTCGGTAAGGTCAACATACAAAGGCAAAGAGAACACTATATGATACCGCAATCCTCCAAGTTCTCCTGTCCAAACAAAAAGTGAAAAGATTGTTGTAGGATCACCAGGCGTAAAATCTCATGCCAATAACACGGTATTGGTACAAAATTATTTTCAATATTTTCAAAACAAAAAAGCCTAGTAAGTCATTAAAATTATACCTCTTGTTGATGCTGAGATTATTCCTTGATAATGGAATTTAATGCAGGAGAACAGCCAGAAGGGCAATGCAAAGTGAGTAATAAGTTCCATGATAATATAGATCGTATGATTCAGCCGATATCTCAAACGGGACGTAATGTCATAATGGAGAACTGATTCACAAGCTATCCCATGTATGAAAGTCTTCTGAAAAATCATAAATTTACTGCTTTTGGGACCATGAAATCTAATAAAGGCAGCATCCCACTCAAATCGAAGGAAAGCTGAGAAATTAACTCTTCGTTTTTCATCAGAAAGATTTGACCATTTTATCCTATGTTACAAAACACAAATTGGAAGTGGAAATTGTATGACAACGAAAATACTGTTGATCAAACTTATAGTTCCTATTATGCTACATGTAACATATGGTTATACTATAATTACATATGGTTATACTATAATTACCAAAAGACTTTGAGCTCAGTATAAAATGAAAGTTTTTAAATTTAAATGGTTATGTTATATTTTTGTTACGATTTCTACGAGGTTTATTTGTTTAATAAAGAATGAAAATGTACTGCCATATGTTTGTCAATTTAATTTTTTAAATAACATGATGGGATAAACCAAATAATAACAAGAGAATAATAAAATCATAATACGCCATTTTTCCAATAATATTTTTGATATGCAGATATATTTCTTTAATACTTTTATAACAATATGAACAAATTTATAACACAAATTTAAGTAAAAGTTAGTTAAACTGACAAACTGAACTTATTTTTGATTTCAAGTAAGGCGTTTTGTGTTGAAATTTCAAATTACCATTTTTCGGTACTTTCAAATTACCATTGCGGTAAAACAAAAATTGTAGATTACTATAATCTCCGCAAAGTTTACTTGTGAAAATATTATTAAAATTTGTTTAGGTGACAAAATACCGAAATCCTTTCAGATGACTCGCCGACAATAGCGCGAACGAAGAGCCAAAAGTAAAAAAGAATAAATTGAATTCTATTGCTGTTATTATGTCAGCTAAATTACACTTTCGAAAATGTATCCGTATAAAGACGTGTCAATTCCATATTTTTATTATATGCATTTTCTAATCATTATCTCGGGCTGCATACATAGGATTCGTTTATTTTTTTCGGGTTCCGTTGCCAAATGGCAAAAATGGAATTCTTCTAATTTCATCATACGTCAATCCGTATGTCACAGCCATTTACTCGGAGACTATTGGTATTCCATACATGAATTTTCGACGATAAATTTGGTTTTTTATGAACCGCTACACCATGAAATAGAGGATATATAATTATTAAAATAATTATATAAAGGCTACTTCATACTACATGTATGAAGTAAAAAAAGGAATAAAAAAAATTAACTTCATTCGTATGGCGTATCGTCAAATAGGTCTTAAAATTATATAGAGGTTCAAAAAAATTTTCTATTTAAGTCAATAGTTGATGAGATAGGAGCTTCTAAAATCTTAAAAACGGTCTTCCAGCCTTTAACTTTTAGACTAACGTGTCGAAGAAAAAAAGTTAAGTTTCAATAAAAATTGGTTAAAACAAGGTGTGTAATTTTTGAGATATGGGATGTTTGCTGTATTGAACTCAGGGATAACTTTGGTTTTCACAGTATTTATGAGAAATGCAAACTTATAAGTTTAATATTGTTTGGTACTGCGGAACCCTTTTTTCTTAATTAAACTATATTCAATGTTATATTTGCCATTTTGACTTCACTAAATCAGCGATTTTGTCTTATCTATGAAAACTAATTTTTGACAGCACATGCATCAAAATTTGTTGAGTCGTTTCATCGATGATATTTACAACAAACATACATATTTAGTCTGCTAAATACAAAGCTACTCTTAGCATAACTCATTTGCTAAGCTACATTGCTGTTAGCATAATTGATTTTTGTTTATTTTTTTTAGCATTTAACTTAGTTTACATGGCAAACACCTATATATGCAGACTGCCAGAGGTATTTTGACGTAACTCTTATATCATTAGGTATACCAATAGATTTTGTGAGAATTTTATTATAATCCATTTATGAATTGAGAGGTCTGGACAAAACATTTTTGAACATTTTAAAAGTGTTTCCGCTCCATATCAGTTTCTCCTTTTTAAGAAATAAACTTTTATTTCTAGTTATTTTTGTACTTTTCATGGACTAATTTTTCCTTTAATATCTAAATAATCTTTGTAAACTTTAGAAAATTATAATATTTGACGTCAAATATTATTTATAATATTTATTTCATAATGCCCATTTCCAATTTTTTAAATCATAATAAACGTACATTTATGCGACATCGCCCCCTTACTGCAATAGTTTTTTATTATGTATTTTTTACATTCATAATCCTAATTTATTTGTTGTTATTCGGAATATATTTTGAGAAAATAATGAAATTGTCCATGCAGAATGATTACGTGTGTTACCTTGAACTTTTATGATATTAAGCAACGTAAGAACAACATTTTCGATAAGTCCTAAGAAAACCATACGGTACCTTGGTATTTTGCAAACAGTTGTTTATCTATTATTTAAACCGCCGACTAAAATTCTAGCAGACAAAACTCACCTGTTTTAAGCAGTTAGTATCATATCATTTTTCCAGTTTATGTACTATAATCATAAAATAATCTTATCCTGTATGCCTGTATGCCTTTGGTTTTCCTGTATGCCTTTTGCATTTCATGTAAATTTTCTTTCCCTCAGATGCGGGCCCGTCGCAAAGTGGCGATGACTGTTCTCGCTTTTGTCGCTATATTCGCTATCTGCTTTCTGCCGTCACACGTTTTCATGCTATGGTTTTATTATTGGTGAGTACTTATTTCTACATACCTACGAGTATTGTCAATTACAGGATAGGGAAATATGTACACAAATACATGACGATATTACCTTATATAATCCAATGTTTTCTTTTCTTTATTTATAGTTATTGTATTGTGTTGAGGATCTCTAAGATTGCTATAGATTATATGTTAATAAGGAACGAGGAATGTGAGTTGCAAAGGACGAATGTTTTGCTCTGCGTTCAAAAATGGAAATGGGCTAGGGTATAGTAAGCTAATCACCTGTTTGGTTTAAGAAATACCAAAACATGCTTCAATAATTAGTGCTAACCGATACCGATCAATCGATTTTGGCTTAAAAATTTGGTCACTAGTTTCTTCGCGTTTGGGAACATATGTACGTAGCTAGTTGATCAGCGCACAACAATACTTCGTCTAAGGGTAGTAAGAAGAGATGAATTTGGAAAAAAATATGAAACTTTAACTTTCTTATATTCTGAAAAGAAAAATATTAATGGTATTCAATAATACTTTGAGGGATTTCTCCTTTCTGTTGCGGTAACAGGACGTTGATGAAGAAATAAATGAGTTACACGTGTTTCTAAATAGTACTTTTGAATTGAACATATAAGTTACAAAAGGAATATATTTATTGTTATGGAAAACCAGGATAAAGTCATTGTTATCTGAATATTCAAGTAAAGTTCGATAACCTAGGCCGTTATAGCAAATCCATACCTGGTGCTTGAAATGAGAATGGATAATTTTTTCTTGAGTTTTACCAAAATAACCATCTGAGAAATTTTATTTATATATAGATATTGCCATAAGTATATACAATGACTCTATTAGAGGTTAACAATGACTCCGTTCTTGCGGGAGATACGGTTTAATGAAATATATCGCACATCACATAAAGCCCAAAGTTATCGGAAAACAATATATTTGTCTTCCCTTCCAGCCGCCTATTTTCTAACTCCCTACTCCTATAAGTTGTTAATTTATTGAGGTGTTTGGTGAATAGGGTTCCTAAACAATATGCCATTAATCATGAAATTAAAAGATTTGTTCACACTTTGTGTAGAAGTTACGTTATGTTTTGGCATTTTACGATGCAGAAAGGGATATGAGCGTGGTCATTTTCATGAAATACCTTTTGTTTATATTTCCCAATAAATAAAAAGGTAAAATATAAATTCCCCGCGGAAAGGTAAATAATGATAAAAAACTAGGGCGCGAGGATCACATGCGCATGGGAGACCATTAATAATTTAGTGCCGTATGTAAATAATAAAAAAAGTCTTTATAGAAAACGATAGTGTTTTTGAGAATGTATGCATTAATATTAATTACCACTTTGTTTGTACTTTAAAAGAGTGGTTACAATAGAAAAAAAATATTTTTAAGGAGGATTTAATATTTACTTTTTTACAGTCCAACTTCATCCAACGACTACAACGATTTTTGGCACGCCCTGAGGATTGTGGGATTCTGCCTTTCGTTTCTGAACAGCTGCGTAAATCCAATTGCTTTATACTGCATCAGTGGGGCGTTCCGAAAACATTTTAATAGGTAACTAAACGACTTTTAATATATCCGGCTTCATTACGAGAAATTGATCGAATCTGAAAATGTCACCATGGGAAAATTTACAAATTGACTGATAAATATACATCAGATCAATATATTTTCATACTCAAGTCTTTAATTTGATTTAAAGTAAATATTAAAGATGGCAAGAAGAATTTGGAGCTACATCAGTTGCAAAAAAGTACTATTAAAGTAAAAAATTATCCGATTAATCAAAACTAACGCTATTAAAATTTTGCACAACAATTTTACGCAAGCAAGATGCAACAATCAAATTTAGATTTATGTCAACTTATTACTCGTGATAAAATCCCATCTGAAGATAGAATTAGAAGCGTTGTTCAATATGTTTCTTTCTGATGTCATCATAAAATTTACATCTAATTATATGCATGTTCAATTAAGCAAAATTAAGTTTTGCAATGATTTTATTTCTTAAAATGAAATTATGAAAATTAAATTTAAAAGTTATGGAGACTACTCATGAGTAAATAAGTAATAAATAATAATCTAATTTTAAAATTAGTCCGTTGCTGACAAACGTATATGAAAAGACGGTATTAAAAATAATTGTATGTTAAAATTATTTCTTTGGATCTCAATAAGCAGAAAACACACATTATTTTGTCCCGGAAGTTATAAGACGGATTCTGTAATATCTCAAATATGTCACAAAATATTTACACAAATGTACAATCAACCTTTCTTACATGAATTTGCACGATATGTCAGTTTCTGTTGAACATATAAAAATTTATTCTACTTTATTACAGCGAAAAATAAAATATATTTCAATGCAAAAAGCTTCAAAGCCACCAAAGGTTAAGGAAGCGCAGCTCACGCCGTGACCTATTTATTTTCTTGTCTCGCTTTGTACTCAGGAAGCGGCAGTTTACATACGAAGGCGCGGAGCGCAATAAGACCATATAATCTCTCGGTTCGTACGTGCCTTTAATTGACGTAAAATATGCTATACATTATAATCATAACAAACTACGTACCTCGCTATACAGAAAAATTTATAGTATAAGTACCTCTAAACACGTTAGAATAATTCTAAATAATGTTGAATATATTAGGCACTAATTTTGTAGAAATTCGTTATTAAGTAAAACTACGTAATGTAGTATTATTTCTAAATCCTTTAAGTTCTTCACCTACGTTTCGTTTTATTTCAACATCTTTGTCTTTGCTAATAGCCCACCAGAAGATGTTGTAATACAACAAAACCTAGGTCGTGGTAAAGAACTTAAAGAAAATAGAAATAATACTATGTCACGTAGTTTCACATAGTTGTGTCTAAATAATGTTTTAACATACATTAAATTCTGTTACCTATTGACATAAAATTTGGAATATTTATATAAAATTTGCAATCACTCTACGACAGCACTTTGAATTTTACAATTTATGTTTCTAAAGAGAGGGTGATTTAAATCCAAGCACGTGCCACACGGAGGGTCATATCCGTCCTGAACTTTGTTAATGGTCCGCGTAGGTACGGTCAAGGCTCGCCTTCAATAAACATTTCAGCTTTATATTATTACGTAACTTGGCGTCTTACGAAGAGTGTATTGGCTTAAGGTTATGCAGAATTATCGTAACGGTGTGGAATGTAATGGACGCAATAGCCACTTGTTTGGAAAAAATACGGTATTTATATCAATTCAACCGTAAATACATTAGATATTGCTAACAGTAATTAGATAGAAATAATAGCGATTTGGAGTAATGACAATCGGTAGCAGGTTTATAAATATTTTCAAGTAAGTATTTACAATGAAAGCAGACACATATGAAGTTGTAACCTAAGATTTCCTATTTAATGTTACTCTTTATTTCCATTTTATTACTAAATATTTTACGGTCAGTGGCTGATTTATCTTTTGGCAAAATGTAAACGTCCTATATCAATTTGGATTTTTAACCTATTTACTTAATGCTAAAAGAATGACTAAGCTAGGTGCATAAAAATATTAAGTTGATTGTAAAAAATACTACATAAATATATCGCTTCTCTTTTCTTTCATTTACCTGACAGTATCTCTGCCCATTGTGCTTTAAACGGTTAAGAATACAAGTTCCATTAGTTCTCTGATCTTCCTTTCCCAACATTACTTAATCATTTAACAGGTGTGCCTCAAAATTATATTTCCTAATAAAATAAATATTAAAAAAGTATATTACATGTAACATTTTCCACTTTTTAAGCTTTCTTCTATTTTTTAAGCTTTTTTTTAAGCGCTTATGTAACATTTTCTAACTTTTTAACTTTTTTCTTAAATATAAAGTCGTTAGAATCAAAATGCAACAAATAAACTTAAAATATTTATACTCTAAAATAAATATATCTCAGTATGGAATATTCGCCACGCAAAAATAAGAGATATTATTATATTTAATATACTATTTGTGCAAGAAGCCAAGTTTATAAGACACATGAAATAACGCGGTTGGGAATTGGGAGACTTTTAGATAATTGAAGGCATTTTAATAATCTCCACTGTTTCTTGTATCCTATTCAAACGTAATCCAAGATATATGCATTAATGCGAGATTGTCAGTTCTATACATGTTTCCTACCAACTACGGATTTTTTGGCTTAAAAATTACTGTAAAATAAAACAATGGAGTCTATAATAGAAGTCTAATAAAAGTGGCTCTCATTTAATCAAATGCTCTTGGTATCCAGATATCTGCTATGCCGAGGTAGCAGCAGCACGCGGAATAGCACCAGCCACACGAGAGTTAACTCGCTCTCAATGTCGAACTCCAGGCGCCACATGTGGAACACATCCTCACGACGAACTACATTGGCGATGTCACTGAGGAGGTGAATTTTCATCATCGAATTTGTTCAGTGTTAGAGCGTAAACTATAAAAGTCACATTAAAAACGAAATACACACTCTAATAAATTATCTGCAGATTCTATAATTTCTTGATAGATTTGTAATAGATTCTGTAAGAGAACTATTTGTACACAAAATAAAATGTACTAAATAAATAATCGAAAATCGATCAAAAAATTGAGGATCGAGCAAAAATACGAAAATATGGCTCCGTGTAAACATTGTAATATTTTTAACTTATGCTGTGCTAAACCATCAATATATACTCGTGTTTCAGGGTCCGTAGTGAAAAAAGGACGTCCTAAACTTTAGCCATGTGCATTCGTTTGTCCCCACGTGGGCCTATCTTTCAAAATCTTAGAGTTTTTACGGTTTTAAACCAATATGAATGACATTTTGCAAATATAATATTCATATATACGACATTATGATCGAAATATTAAAAAAAGTTATTTCTATTAACTTTTGTCGGCAATTTTCGGAAATAAAGACTATTCTGGAATCTAGTACGTTCTTGTTCGATGCGCACTTTGGTAGTTTATTTTAAATTTCTTTATTGTTCCGTGGCAAAATTACAAAAAGGGCGCGATTTTCTTGGAATTTATTCTACGTCAAAATTTTAAATTTTTCGCAAAGACAAAGAGTATAGTGACCCAATTATAGACTTGAAATAAAAATGTTGAATTTTAATTAGGAGATTTAATTCCAGGAGATAAAGGAAAAGAAAAAATAATCCTTTCTGGGTTATAGTACAGGACGTCAAATAAAAACTTACTGAAACGCGAATTCAAAAATGTACATTATATATTGTCACTAAATAGCGCCACTTCAACCACTAACCCAATTAATCAAGTGTATTCCGGCAAAATATTTTTTTTTTAAGTCAGTCGCCTAGTTTATAAAATATTTAAAGCATAAATTTTATATGAAATCATAATTATGTTTAAATTAGCTACCAACGTAAATAGAGCTACTTATAAATTTGGCAATAAATAATGTATTATTAATTGTGAAAGATCAATATGAATTGTCATTTATCTGTTAGAGATAACTAGAACAAAATGTAGGTTTCTTTCCTAATTAATTTGGCATACTTCACTTAGATATTAACTTGCATATTACTAGTTATTAAACTAGTTAATTTACGAAATAATTAAAAAGATCTACGATTACTTCGATACATTTGCTTTCCTTCACCTTTTATTCAATTACTAAGTACTCTTTTTATTTCGGGACATCCATGTTTGTATTAAAAAATTAGTTTGTGCACGCGTACACAATAATTAAAATTCAAATTATTTTGTTTAAAATAAAATGGACTTCGATAAATTTTAAATTTCTTCGGGCACCACTCAGTGTACATTATTAGGGTTTCGCCAGTATTATAATGGCATTCGACATACTTAAAAATTGTATCCAAATATTTGCTCGCACCAAAACCCGACATATTAACTAATTTTAGTCACTCGAGGATGTATTATAAATATTTAACGAAAACCACTGATACACATTTTATAGTAGCGCGAATCTCAACTATCATTCTAAAAACAATGAGTATCTCTCCAAGAAGATTCAACCATTTTGATTTGTTTGAATAGACATTTTTGGGTTTTGCCATATTATTTTTTTTTGGAAATGGAAGATGGAAAATTGAAATTTGGGATGGAAAATTGTTTCGAATTCGTTAATAAGATTGAACCAATTTTATTACTAAGAAGTAAATAGTAATTTACATAAATGGCAAATGAAACAATATCCTATAGAAATTTATTCAAACAAATTTACTTTAAAAAATCAATGATAGCATTTTTTTAATATTCAATATTTGAGCGAATAATGGATGTTACAGATTTTCAAATGGAAATAATTTTTGTATACGGCTTATAGACAATCTTTAGTTAGAAATTAATATGACCTTGAAATTCAAATTCAATTCCTTTATACTTATATTTTTTAAAAACTTTTTTTGGAAAATTATACAAATGAAAGGGATAGTAGGAAAAGTCAAATTCACCATAGATCGGTAAGGTATGTATTTATGAAATTTCACTGTTAATGTCTTATTACAATTTTTAAATTTTAAAAAAGTGGTGTGATTTCAGAAAAAAGGTGTATTGCAATTTACTCTTTACGTACTATTAAGGATTGAAGTGGTAATATATCCTTTATTTAGTGATGAAATATACTTTATATGATGTATATTTTATTAAAGTATTTTTTGAGAAACACGCTTAAAAATGGCTGTCTCTCAACTGTATCAATAAAAGCATCGCTCAGAAAAATCTAAATAGAATCATGAACATCGGGAATTAAGTGTATATTGAATTAAATTATCAGATTTTAAATATTCCTGCGTGAATAATATTTAAATAAAGTGCTGATCCGTTGGTTTTCCATAAAAAAGCTAAAAAAAAACAATTTCTTTCGACGCAAGGAAAAACTTGTGTCGTCACACGTGCGTTAAAATATTTAATTTGGCTTAATTGAAACGCTCCCCACTCAGCTTCGCACATATGCAATGTGATACAGCATTGGTGCGGTGGACTGAAGGAGGCGCCGCAAATGGGTCTCTTTCAAGCACATAGTAATTCAATCACCTAATATATATATATATATATATATATATATATATATGCCATTAAATTATTATTTACATCATGCTAATATAGTATATACATTAGCATTCAAGTGGTGAGCTGACGGCATGAAACATTAAGCTTGCGTTTGACCGATATTTTTTTTGTTTTGTCCCATGACTTAGCGATCTGTATGCATAACAATAAGCAATTATTTTGTGTAGTTTAATTATCTCGATACATATCACTCTTCTCAAAATCCTATGATTTTTTCATTTACTTAACATCTACATCTACGCTACGAGATTTCTATAGTTTGATGTCATATGCCTGTTTTGGTTTCAGGATGGTTTCATAGTCATTATACTTATTGAAGCAATTTAAAATTTTCCCATGTTAAAAGTGCTCCGGTATATTTACGCCGGGTAAGTTGACAAACGAGAATTATTTTCAGGTATTATTTTTCTCACAGTTGTGGCTTCTGTATATAAGTCGATTATTGCACAAGCTTTCAGAGAGTGAACGTCATATGTACTGAATTATTTTGGTTGCTTTTCTGCGCCATTCAACGGGCAACTTCCAGATATTTTTTAGGGTGAGCCTTTAAATTAGATGAATCTGAGATAGGAACGACAAAGAGCGCCGTATAGTCTCCCTAAGTGGCAACAGAGGTATTCCACCTTGTGGGACTTTCTATAAGATCGCTTATATTAAAGATAATCCTGCATTATATTTAATTTCACGACAACTTTTATTTGGATAAAATTCGAGGATGGGTCAGTAAGAATATAGTAGGATTTTCTCTATTTTGTAGAACAAAACTTTGTGTCTTGCTTTGTCGAATATTTTATTTATGTCGAGAAATACAGCAGACCCATAATTTTTACTTTCTAAGGTCCGGCTGGTGATATCGACAAAGTAGTTTTCCTGTTATCCCATGTTTCTTGCGAAAACCAAATCGTTGTATAGGTAATGCTTCCTATAAATGGTGTTGCATTCTGTTCAATAGTGTTATTCAAGCAATTCCCCTACGATAGTCAGGAGACTGATTAACCTGTACGAACTAACAATTAGCTCTGCCTTACCGGGTTCGTTGTTGTTAAAATTTCATAAGTAGGTATCTACTTATGAAATTTTCCATTCTTTTGTTTTCCGTGTGAATACGTGATTAATTTTGTTAAAAATCATTAAATATCAAATTATCCAGCACATATTAAACTGGAGTAAAATGTAAATTTAAATTTATGCGAGACTCAGAATAAGGTATGCAAGATTAATCTTAATTATTATTCTAAAATATTTCTCCAATATATATTTTTATTTAAATACGTATAAAATGTATTTATCGGCTCTTTTTATACTAATTAACCTTGGAAGGGTATATTTTGTCGTCACTTTCTTTGACTAGGTGAATATAACTACATTTTTAGTTGTTTACATCTCTTAAAAGCCGGAAAAAGAAAACAAAGCAGATGAAGTTAAAAATATTATTTTTAATTAATTCCTGTACTAGAGAATATATTTTTTAATTAATTTATGAGTTGAAAAACTATACTTTTATCTCAAACGGCTAGTCATGTTAAACCTTCAGCAATATTTATTTTCAAATGAGCCATATATATACTCCCATTATCCTGTTTATCATCAGATCAACTACTACTGGACAAGACACCACGGTAACGCTACTGGGTAATGGACGCAATAATGGAGCAGTCACCTTCATTAGAGAACCATTGAAGATGAGCATAATGTGAAGGTAGAATTCATCCATCAAATGGACTTTTAAAGCTCACCAGGTTTCAAAAACTTGCCTCTATTTATTTCTATTTATCAATTATGGCAGTGTTTTGTTTTAGAAATAAAATATTATAAAAGCTTACTTCAAATTTTCTACCACTTTACCGTAAATTGAAACAACAAAGTCAGAAATGACAAAATGAGAAAACATTTTTATGTTTTAGTTAAATTTAAAAAGTGACTAACGAGAAATAGAACTAGAAAGTTACTATTAATGGAATTTAATTACAGATAAATAGATTTCATAATCATTCATAATTTAATTAAAGATAATAGATGAATACCTTTCGATAAAGTTCATAACTCTTTGAGGCAATAATTGTTTTATATGTAATGGAATGGTTTAAACCTCCATAAAAATTGCGATTGATACTGCGATGCAGAAATAAATAATAAATTAGAATTGCTAAATTAACTTGTAACAATTTAATGAATCGCACATTTATCTAATATTTTATTGTATTTAAAAATATATTATAAACTTATCGTATTATTAGTCTGTAATTAATATTGTTAAAAAAGTTTCATAATAAAAGAAATAAGAAAGTGTCAGTTCAATTTCATTTCCATACATATGTTTAATTACTATACAAACTATGTATGTGTATATATGTATGTATATATATATATATATATACATATGTACACACATATACATATATATATATATATATATATATATATATATATACACATATATATAGAAGACACGACAAGTATAGTTAGTAATATATTTCGGCAAATATAAAAAATGTTCGATTATTTACAGGATAATAATTTGTCATTTTCTTTTTAAACTTTATTTGACGATAACACGAATATAAAAAAAAACTGTAGAAAATTAAAAAAAAGCCTTACATTATTGTTGATAACAATAATGTTATAGCTTGATCTTAAGGAGAAATTAATAGATTTCCTCGTAAATATGAAATTAGCACGAACTTTGTGCACGCCGTCGCGTGGAGTGCATTGGCACTATGAAAAAAAACTTCTGAGAACATTTGATAACAAGATCCTAATAAATATATTTAAGTAACTTCACATCAACGTTGTTAGGAAATATAGACAATTACGTAAAATAGACCGAGGTTAATTTCATCACAGGGTGAATCAGATCAAAATAGGAAGTAGGAATGAATTAAAAACACCACAATATACTGAACGAAGTCATAGCAACATATCACTTCATCCTATCCCCGCGTCTGTTACTACATTGGGTATTTTGTTATCAAAACACATTTTCTAACGCCTTCAGATGTGAGGCAAATTGAATCATGTCTTTCGGAACGAATTGGATCAGTGCATAAAATGTATATTATCGATTTTTTTTTTCATTGCTTTTCATGGTTCGGAAATACGAAAAAAAAACTAAATTCAATGATTTCGAGAAAATATGAGAAAAGCTACAAACAAATTTTTGAATAAAAGAACTAATTATACGTAAGGCAGTTGAGATTTACAATGTGCCTCATACTAATTTACAAAGAAGAACGACTTTTAGAAGGTGTGTACTCAAGAGTCAAGCTGGTTAACAAGCTATAAACCGGGATACTGAAAAGAAATTGGCTGATCGTTTGTCACATTTAAAAGGTCATCGATTCAAAAGCTTTTCGTAAGTACGCTTTTGAATATATTCAACGTAAAAATATGAACATAATTTTAATAGCAAACCAGGAATAGCCGGGAACGATCAGTTTCATTGATTTATGAAGAGACCCAAAATTAAGTATTTAAAAGCCGAAAGGATTATTAAGAATAAATGGCATGAAAAAAGAAAAAGTTACAGATCTTTTAAGAGGTTAGAAAAGGTGATAGATTTAAATAACTTGAGAGGAAAACCTGAATATATAACGTGAACAAAATTGGAGTTTAAACAGCTACCCTAATATCATTGCAAAGAAAAGATCAAAGGACATTGTCAGTATGACGATTGTAGAACGAGGTGAAAACGTGACTGTGTTAGCCTGTATGAATGCTGCAAAGCAGTACATAGCACAGTTTGTTCCTTCTAAGGGCGTGCGAAAACAAAATTACTTCGTGATAGGTAAGCCTTCTGGGACTAAATTTTTGATAGCAGGAAAAACTGGGTCACTGAAGAAGTATCTAAATTTTGATTGTAAGATTTCAATCGATACCAAGTTAAAGGAAAAATCATTTTAATTTTCGACGAACACACGTCTTGTACAAGCTATGCTATCGTAGATTGTGTGAGTCTTTTGAAATTAAACCTCCTTCCCTGAAATGGAACATACGTCCACACAAATAACATGTTCCAATATAAAATTTCCTTAAAAAATTGTACTTGCACTTTCTTTACTTTTATATCCAGCTATATTAAACCAGATGTGCAAATTAAAAATTAAAAATACTATTAACAAAAAACGCTTTGAAGTTATACCAACAAACATATATATCATGGGATATATAACAAATAGTAATTTGCAAAATTATTTCAATTTGAAATTTTATGCAACTTGCTTTTACAATTTCTTAACCTTATTTTATATATGATATGTATTATAAAACCACTTCACCAAAAATCTAATAAGCATCAAAGTCGTTAAAATAAAACTCAGAAACTCAATGAGGTTTACTGATTTTGTTGAATAGTTTACTGAGAAAACAAAACAACAAATCCAGAAAATTTTAAAACTTTGGTGCAATTTACGGGAATAATAGTCGTTATTACAAAGTAAAATTTTTATTAACTTGTCTTTGACAATGATAAAAGATATGTACAATTATAGAAAGGGAGTTCCGCTTCGAAAGGCTTCGAAAGGACGATATTAACATTGGTTATTCTCTCCGATATTTTCTTTCATTTTTAATATTAAGAAAGGAATATTAAGGACATTCGAACATCGATTTTAACTAAATATTAAACTAATGTTATAACATTAGTTTTCTACAAAATACACGAAGACCAAGCATGCATCGCATGTTATTTTACAAGGTATTCAGAACTCTTTGGGTAACCTGCTGGATATTTTCTCACAAATTGGAGAAAAAGAAAAAAATAAACAATATTATCCTAAACAGAAAGATTCCAGATTAACATTCTACAGTATGTTAATTAAAATAAACAATATCAATTATATTGTAAATGTCTGAAAATTCCTAAATATTTGATTTACATAATGAATTTTTGATAAAAGTTTTCTTTTTAAATAATACTGAAATAGCACTCATTAGATAAAAGATGTAACGCGGCAGTAACTTTAAATTTTACCCATAATTTTCATTTAGTTTTTAATAACGTCATTTATGTCTCTATAAATTTCAATATCATTAATTTTCTATTTAATAAAAATTAATTAACCAAATCTCATTTTATTTAATTCGATAACTCGTAGTATTAATTTTAAGAAAAAATCTCAGGAAAGCTCTTTTCTTTTCTAATATTTCTAAATGAAATAAAATGTATCCACACAGTTTCACAAATAATTTTACTTTTTACTGTAAAGAGGCATAATCTATCATTTAACCGTGATATACTCACTCGCTAACTTTTTGCGCGAACTCAATACCGCTCAAGTAGATAGATTGATTACAAACAAATTTGACCATCCAACAATCGTGTTGCACTTAGCTAAAACAATTATAGATTCTAATTCTATAAAGTTGAGTTATGACGAATTTTGTATGGACATTTCTATTTTCTGATAATTATATTTAAATATTTATATAATGTGTTTGTGCACAGTTGACACTTCATCACTTTCAAACATCCCTGTGTACTGTGTTAATATATTATTTTATTCTAAGATAAATGTTGTAGCAATATGAGCATAACTGACGTAGTAAACAAAATTGACATTTCTAAGCATACGAATAAATATCGAGACTAACAAAAATTTACTTTGAATTTCGATTCATTTTGATTCAAAAATTTATAGAACATTTTCAGAAGACAATGTGCGCCCCGTTTGCCTAAACATATGGCCCCCTGTTTGCCTAAACAAAATTGACATTTCTAAGCATACGAATAAACATCGAGAGTAACAAAAATTTACTTTGAATTTCGATTCATTTTGATTCAAAAATTTATAGAACATTTTCAGAAGACAATGTGCCTAACATATGGCCTAACATCGGTCGTTATAATAATTATTTCTCACCTAATTTTGCACTTTTTTAGTTAAATGTTTAAACAGACTAAATTGATAGTGTGAATAAAGTGGAATCGTGTTAATTTTTTTAAACGAATTTTAACATATTTTGAAGTATACAAAACATTTTCCCGCCTATACTCATTGTTTTTTTTTCTCCGCGTCACAACGGATCAATGTGATCTTTTGCATATCAATACTTGGCGTAAATGATATAGGAATTCTGATCTTGATTAGTATCATAAACGCGGAAATGTGATTTTTTTGTCCTTCTTTGACATCGAAATGGAGCAAATCGACGTGATTTTGCAGAGTAGTACCTGGCGGGTCAGGAAATAACAAGCATTTCGAGAAATTATATATAACTTATATTAAAAACGCGACAATATTTTTGTTTGTCCTTTTTCATAGAAACATGTTGACGCGATTTTTTAAAACCTACATACGCAATACAAAGAAGCAAGAAAATTATTCCTTTAAATGTGAAATGTTTTTTTTCATTGGCATTTTTGTCATACAGTTACGAAACTAAAAATATTTTATTTGATTCCTATAACTTTGCAGCTTTAATCACGCAAGCCAAGCCGCAGATAAAATACATACTAGGCACTCATTCGTTTTCAAGTACACGGTGAAATATATCAATAAATTATGCAGAGTTTAGAAAAAACGCTATACATATTTCAAAGTTTAGCTATTCATAAATATATAAAAAACTCCTCTGGTAAGAGTTCTACTCGTTTTAAATAGGTTTATTCTTTTGTTTAAAAATTTAGTTTATTTTCTGATATTTAGTACAGGTAGGTTTAAATATTGTGTTCAGATAAGGGTGGTCTATTTAGGTCCATTATGTTTGCGCCTGTATGGTTTGAACTATTTGGCCGATTTCTGGTTCAAGTTTTGCCAAAGTTATCCCCAAGGCGCTATGGAAAGCAAGATAGTTTCTCTACTTAGTTTATTCTGAAGAAACGCTGAAAAACCCGTCTTACATATGTACGTCGAGAAAATGTCACAATTATTCGCACAGTTAGAGAAGAAACTTTTGGATTAGGGAGGAAACGTTTTATTCAAAACTTCTTCAATGTCAAGAGGTGGAAACTATTGTTCATGGTGGAATATTCGTGAATTTGTGAAATGAATAAATGAACAGTCGTATAGTATGCACGCATGTCATTGTTTTCTGCGTCTGCCGTAGTCTGATTGATCTGGTCATTAGATGCGAACACATTTGGCCCCCCTTATGATCTCTTTACACTCCCCTAGGGAGGTACGCCCCACTGGTTGAGAAGTCCCGCATTAGATTGGCATAGTTAGCATGTGAATAATTTGTATATTTCCTTAATAAAATCAAGTGTAAAACAAAGTAATTATAATTTTAATTACGGAGTACGTGTGCATAAACTAATTTTCCAATACAAGTACGAACGCCACGGAATGAAATGCGTAAAATTTTAAAACCAGACCAAATGACTAACGAGCAAGAGGAAGGAAGCAAATGTATTGGATTAAGCGCGCTTCTCTCTTAGGTCATTTAATTATTTTGCAACTTACTAACATTGAAATATTGTTGTAAAATGTTTCACTGTGTGAAGTTAACTAAGAACGAATGTTACGTTTTTATGTTACATGTTTACTGAAATTTAGCAGTGACATTCTTCATATTGGAAATTATGAAGAAAAATATTTTTTGATAATTTGTAATATAATTTCAATGAAAGGTTTAGAGAATAGATTCGATATATACATATATATATATATATATATATATATATATATATATATATATATATATATATATATATATGTGTATATAAATAGGTTTCTTATAATGTTGACTCCTAGTCATCAAATTAAAAAAAATCTTTAAATTAGAACACAAATATTTGTAAATTGTTATTTTCGTATCAGAAAAAATGTATTCAAGGGTAGAACATGAATGTGTAAAGCTTTTTTGAAAAAATGAAGTTTTTGGCGTAAACATTTGTAGATCAAATAATATTCACTATGATATCATTCAAAATATATTTATAAGCAGAAGATAGATATTAATTAATTCTTTGCCTTGACCGCGTTTGATCAAAACTTGACAAAATTAATACAATGTTTAGTATTAATACACTACATGTATACATACATATGTCTATGTGTTACAAAGATACATTAATCCACACATATGTATACTCACATACACAAAAACGATAAGTCACAAATTTTTAAAATGTAAGACTTTACTTTTCTCAGCCGGATAATACGTTAGTCATAAATCTAATGCTGTCCCGATATAAATTTCTTAAAATTACCAATTATTTTTCGATAGCTGTGTCTGTGCTGAAATGATATGTGGTAACAGGGTAATAAACGCATTATAATGGTATTTTGGACTGGTAACACACGTGTACTGTTTGCTAAAATCAATTTCACTTCTCTTCATGCTCCTCTAATTTACCCCCTCCCACTCACTATTTTCATTACGTCGAACATTTTAATTCTATCACTGCCAGTACTTGCGGTCACCGAGGTAATAGCTATAGCGTGGGCGGTACAAAGACAAGCTTTTATTTCTGTTCGCACTAACGCTCAAGGCCAACTCGAGGGTCAAGTGGTTAGTTCCGTAAATAAAATACAAATTTACATTATTTTTGGAGCAACTAAACTCAGAGGGATATTGTGAAAAAAATTCATCAAAATGCAAATATTCAAGGTTAATTTTAATAGAAAATTTAAATATTCTCGGGATATATATTTATCTGGAATTATTAATGTTGCAAATATAATTGGCAATAGCAATTTACTTTATTATTTATACATGAGGTTAAAAGATTTGTTGTCCAGTTGAACATCATTAACACGCGTGTTTAATTCAATGTAATTTTTTAAATCACTCTAACAGCACCGCTAATATTAGGATTAGTTAGCAACTGTAAATGAATTTCTGTGATTACCTGGAATTTTTTAGAATTTTTTAAGAATCATATAAATGTTATTGAGGAATAATGTTATTTTTTTTCAATTTAATTACATTAGTACTGACTACTTTTTGAAATGAAAACTTCTTTTGGCGCATCTGCAAACTTCTTATGAGCAGTGAATGAAAATGCGCCGTAATCTTCGGCTCGATGAAGCTGAGCCGTCACGCTCGAGTTGCTGACGCTGAATTGGGTAAACTCGGCTCCTTTCGGCATCGGCCAAGTAAACTAATATTTTATACGCGCCATGCGCACTTTTTAAATGTCAAGTGAAATACGTGTTTAGGCGCACCATTCGCACTTTTTCGATATTTAATTAAATTTGAATCTAAAGTATTCATAACATATTTTAATTTCCATAAACTCATTGTTTAATTTTTAAAATATGATAGCAATAAAAAAGTTCGATCAGAAAAAACTAACTAACAAATGAGAGATATAAGGAATTATCACGCTACGATATTAAGAAACCGAATTGCAGAAGAAACCACCAAGTGTTTGAATAAAATGCATTATCATAACTACAATATTCTCGCTATATCGGAATCGTATAGCATTTTATGCGATTAATATTTTACATCGTTTTCACTCTCATATTTCAAAAAAAGTGTTTTTTTAAATTACAGTGTTATGTCCTAAAATCTACCCAAGTAAGACAGACAATTAAGTTTATATTAGTATTTCAATGTATACTATATATATATATATATATATATATATATAAATATATATATCTATATATATATATATATATATATATATATATATATATATATATATATATACAAGCTACCGTCGAGATATATAAATTGGTGTAAATGATGCAGCAACGAAGTTTTGTTCTTCACGCCGGATCTCATATCTTGAGTTTTCAATATGTTGCTTTTAAGCTCAATGCACGTTGCCTCTCTCCACAAATCTTTCAATTTAGCTTGCATATCCACATAGTTATGATTTACCAGTATAATCTTTTTAATTTTTAACACCTCTGATAATTGACATAATCCCATTACAGGTAAATAATAATGGTGAATCAATAAATTTAATGAACTATTTCGTTTACGTTGTGTATCTAAAAAGTGTCGCTTGCGTTAGTTTGTTGTATACAATATATTTTTACATTATATAAATATACGTACTATTGAAAAGAAAGCATTATTTAAATTTTAACCCTGAATGTTTCTTGCTTGCAGTTGTTATGGCTATGGAATGTAGGGCACATTGATTATAAATTTTATGATCCATTTATGTTTATTTGATGTATGCTCCATGAGGAATTACATTTTGCAAAACTAGACGCGAGTTAAGTCGATGTGTATGTAGTTTTATGGTACACAATAACTTCTTTTTTCGTATTGCTAAAAAGTGGTGCAATGAGTGTACATAAAGATAAATGAAGGCATTCAATTTTTTAGGCAGTGAACATAATAACTGTAACGAGTGAGGTGCAATATAAGTTAAGATATGTTTTTACTTAAATTCGAAAAAAAATTACAACCCCAAGCTTTTTAGCTTGTTTCAATTCGGTTTCAATGGTAAAACCATTACCCTGATGAAAATTTACAAAATAAGTTTGCTAATTATTGACGATTCATAAAACACTTTATTAGATGTCTGTTCCTTTTGGCGATATTTCAATATATTTATCGCTTCTCAGCACGTTTAAACAGACTATAATCCAGATATAAAGGTACTATCAACCAGACAAACTAAATAAAATTAAAATATTTTTTTATTAAATAGCAAACGGTCTTTTTGCATTCATTATATATTTATGCGTGGAAAATACTAAAACGAAACATTTCACACAATACAATGCTTTCCTGTACCATGATGACACAGATACCAGTTGAATGCTCTTGTTATAATACACATTTCCAATTTCTTTATTGGATATCGAATATTTTCTAGGAAGATATCTACGAAATCTGCACGAGAATTTAAAATATGATAAGAGGACATTTAAATACGTGCAATTATGTATTCATAAAATATATATAGAAATTTTGTAATGTTTTTTTGGGGAATATACATTTAAAGATGGTTATTTTTTTCGACGAGTGTTGAATTCTTTGGAATGCGTAGAGAAAAGTTGTTAAGTTAGCAGTGGAGCTTTTTGCTAATTGTCAATTTCTTCCCCATTGCCTTCTTGCTTTGACTTGGAAATAAAAAACGATGATATGTTTATAACCACCTTTTTTAGATAAATTACGTGTGAACTTATATATATATATATATATATATCTATATATATATATATACATATATATATATATATATCTATATATATATATATATATACATATATATATATATATATATATATATATATATATATATATATATATATATTGTTTGCTTACCTCTTTTACTGATCAGTAGCCTGGATGTTCTGTATGAAGATAGACTATTTATAACATTAGCAATAATAAAAATATTTGAAAATTTTTTTGTTTTATAAAAACAATCTCAAGAAATTAAGTCGAATAAAATAATTATTTGATTTTTAATATAGATTGGAACTGCAAAATAATTATGAGCTCATTTGTTATAAGAAACGAAAGCTTAACAGTGATAATTTTAGTGACATAAGTCAACAAAAAACAGTTAAGCTGATGTCTCACGTGCAAGAACTTTATTTTTTACAGTAAAAAATATATAAAAATAAAAAAATTACAACTATTTGGTAAGTTAAACCCACACAATTGAAAATTAAATCCGAATAATAGACGTGATCGACTAATAAAATCTGTCGAGAGTCGTTTCAAGAGGTAAAATATAAAATCTTACCCAAATAAATGTGTTCGTCCCATGGAGGTAAAAATCTAGCAGATCATTGTCTCTATATAGGTTCGTCTTTTTTTTTTAAATAATATAATTTAATTTACATATTTATACTTTTTAACTAGGGAAAATTTGAATTCTACCTAAGTGGCAATTTCATTTAGTTTTGACATCATAAAGAAAGTAAAAGAAATCTGTGGCCGGGGCGGCTAGAAAACATCGAATTGAAAACCTAAGTGCTGAACGCTTGCGGTGACTTGCCAACCAAAATGTAAGTCTTATAGGTTTACGCTACGGAATCTAGCATAAATAATAGCAGCGGCTTGCCGATCAAAATCTAAGAATCTATCGCGACTTGTTCAACATCGGATATATATATGTACCTAAAAAGCATGTCAATGGGTACATATAATGAAAGATAGAATACACAATAAAATTTTAATACTTTCTAACATGTTAGCTTTCAATTACAATTTGTATGCTAAAGAGAGAACAGAGCCATGAACCATAGCGGCATGAAACGTTATTCTCTCCAAAATTCAGGATCCTCCACAAACGATGAAAAATCTACCGATTGACATTGATTTAAAATGACATCATTTAGAAGAAAAAAAATACGAGAAAGCAATTTTATGCTTACTTTTTAGGCGGAAAGCCAGATATACCACTAATTTGCAGCTTACTTCCATTGTCAGGCCAAAGCTTATTTTGTATTACTTATTACGGTATTTTTTTTCATTCTTTCAGCTCTAGTCATTTTGTTTATGTGAAAAATACAATTCATTTCTCCTTTTAATCACCGATGCAATATGTATTTTTTTTAAAAGAATTTTCATAAAATATACCATTGTGTTGTAATTAATACCATTTTATATTCACATATATTTGTGTACATATGTCCAAATTGTGACTGAACTAATAATAAAAATAGGGAAAACGCTTTAGGGTATAATCGATATTTACAACAAAAAACATCGATTTAAATAACATAGATAGTATATATAAAGAAGAAAACTTCGTTACAGATGTTTTCATAATAATCACAAGTATAATTTCAAAATTTGTTGTGTTGGAAAGCTCATACTTTTAAAAAGATTACTAAGAGGATAATACCAATAGGAGCGGGACAGTAATTTATACGGGCGGGATAGTAACAAAAAAGGTGACAAAAGTCAAGGAATACTGCTTAAACGATACAAGGCGGGAGAGAGTAGTTTACTGATTATTGCTCATCCTGAGCATCTCGCCGTACATCTCGTATATCTCGCCGATATACTATCGATCTCGATAGTGTATATCGTTTAGCGAACGAATCGGAAGTCTTTAGTAACCGCGACGGAGATGAAGACGTGAAGAAGTTAAGATAATTGAATTCAAGGGGTGAAACTTAAAAAGATCTAAGGGAGAGTGTAAGCATAAAGAAGAAAATATTATACGAGTAGTTAAAATTATTACGTTGTAAAATTATTTTGAAACTAAATTCGTTTGTTCGGAGCACTCATATACATAAAATAAATTTGCTGTCATAACAATATAAACAGTAACACAAACAATACAAACAGTGAGTGAGAGTATTTTTATTCCCAAAACATAATTAACAATTCTATAAATAAAATAAAAGACAAAAAAGTGGAGATACTGTTAATTAAATTTGTGAACATCACAAAAAAATCACTTGCTTGATTGTGTTGTGGGTTCTTCTCAGACCAGGTCAGGTTCCTTGTAACTTTAATTTTACACGTATACAAATTGTTCCCGAAATATCCTATATATGCAATATAAAACAAAACAAAACAAATATTCGCATCATAAAGGATAGGTGGAAAAGAAATAAGCTTTTTTTCTGTTCTCGTATTAGATTGAATTTGTGAATGAATTATTCGGACATATCAACAAAAAAAAATGAACTTATAAAAATTTACTTACAAAAAAATTACCTTATAACGTTAGAGGGGAAGAATTTTAGTTGCTAACGTACACTGGCTTACTACTAACAAGTCAATAGTAGGTATATTATCTTTATAACACATAAATCTGTTATCGCTTCTTATTTAGGTATCTGCGTAAATTTTATTTTATTTTATGAGCTTACTTCTAACCGGAATATTAGTGGATTACGCTGATTTATGACTCTAAAAGTAGAACGTAAACAAAAAAAAACCCGTAGGTAAATATACATTCTGTGAATGGTGTAACGTATGTACATCATATGAGTTATAGCAATAAGGTCAATTTATTTACGCAAAGTTGGAAAACAGATACGAACAGGATAATTTGAAATTAGGGGTTATAATCGAAAATAATTCAATTCTATTAATTCATCATTCATAATAAACGACCCATTAAAATAGTGTTAAGCTATGAGGTTTTAACTTTATTAGCAGTATCTGATGAACATAGCGAGAGGCTTTTTTCAATAAAGATCAAATAAGATCAAATGCCCTTATTTAAAGAAGTTTCCGTGTATTGTTTTCACGATTTATCCTCCGATCCGGTCTGAACTAGATTTATCTTTCGATTCTTGAATTTTTAACAGCGTTTGTTTTTAGGCAAATAAAAATATGGCACCTTTCGTTATTTTTAAATTAAAATATAAAATGAAAACGCATATCTCATATAGGTGTCTATATACTTACATATTACTACCGTTAATGCAAATGGTGGCAGAATTCGAATAGCAAAATATTCTATATCGTTGTTTTTAATATTTAAAAATGGAGTCTTTTTAATTATTTCTAATTTGAAATCCGAAAAAAAATCCTATACATACTGGTTGAAATGAAAAAATAAATTAAATTTTAAGTCATATGTACTTTCAAATGACAATTTTTAATATAATTGAGTCTTCGTTTTTATATCATTATTATCAACATCAAATTAATTTGTTGTTAATAATGAAAGAAATCCATTAAAACGGTATTCCGAAACAAAACATTTTTAAAATTGAATTTATAAAACTGAAATGCAAATTACTAAACGCATTACATTTCAATACGATGTTTGAGCAAATCCTATCATGTCATTAAATGATGAAAGAATTTTCTTTAACATCAATTTATCAATTTTCCCTTTGATTTGTCTTCATCGTCTATAATAGATGAGATGAAATAAATCATCCTTAAAAAGATAGTGAGTTTTGAAAATCTGATTTCATGTTCTGATATGACTGGCACATATTTAAAATAATAGATTTTTTATACATATGCTTGTATAGCATCCAAGATAGAGTGCTTTTTCCGCTCGTATTAGGAACAAAATTAATTCGGGACATTTATTTGTAAGCATTCAATTTGGCAGGACTCCAGATATTTTAATGATGTAAATTTCACTTTTCTGATAAACCATTTTACGATCGGTTTATTCATCATTGGAGGTTCGTGAAAACGGCGGTCAACGTAGCAAATTTAGTGTTACCTGAGGTACTGGAGTGCACCACGAGGAGGCCTGCCATTTAATTTCACACTTCCACTTAAATGTCACTTTCCACTTAAATCACATTACAAACACAGCTGAGAAGGCTCAAAAGAACGAACAATGAACCTCTTGAAGAGACTTGCGACTACCAAGTGGGGAGCTACTCAGGTTTGCTATCCACAATGTATAAAACATATGTGCATTCAGTCCTAGACTACGGCAGTGAAGTCGTCTCGTTGGGAAGTAAGCCTAGTCTTGCCGAATATGATGTCGTTCAGAATAATGCCCTTAGATTAATAACTAGTGGGGCAGTATCAACCCTTATAATAGCAATGGAACTTCAAACTGATATTGAACCTCTGAATGACCGCAGGGACAAATTCACTCTGAGTTCTAGGAAAGGGCAAAGCGAGTAGATGGAAATTACAAATTTTGCTTTCATTAATTAAAAATTTTGCTTTCATTATATATACGTAAATTTTTAAATTTTCAGTTCGATATTAAATATATTACGAATTAATTATTTTCTATAACTTTTCTTAATAAAAAAATCACCTATGTAAAAAAATTAATTTAGCACATTTTTAGACCGAACTAAAATATTTAAAATAATTTCTCTTTGTCCCTAAAGATCTATAACACGATACTTGTTTATAACAACTACATACTTAGTGAAATAAGTACTTAATTTACTAACAACATATGGACTCTTAACGAATATAACGTAATATGTCTGGAATAAAGAACTTATTTTCATTATTATTATTAAGCTATTTAAAATAAACTGCAAATTTTCACACACACACAACACTAAAAAAAGGTAATAATTAGTTACATAAACATTTTTTTTTTAATTTAAATCGGACTACAAAATTTAAAGTAATTTTTTCTTGTTAGGGCAAATGTCTGATACAGATTTATGACCACATTTGTGATTAAGAATATTTAACAGTTATGAAAAAACTTATTAGATTTAAAACGAAAAATGTGGTGTGCATGCAGAAGATGATAGTAAGAAATGTACGTCCTCGAGAAAATTCACAGAAGACCTCGTATTATTTGTAGTGCAATAAAATTCTTAGTAAGTTAAGTGAACTTGCGACCTACGTTTTTCATTTCAGATATTACAAGTATTTTCATAGCTATTGAAAATTTACAATCACCAATTTCCGGGTCAATATGTATGTGATTATAAATCTGTATCGGGCATTTGTTTCAGTAAGGAGAAATTATTTCATTATTTTTATTCTAATTGATAATTTCTATTATTTTTAATTCTAATTTATAATTAACATGGAAAATTAAAAATCTGTGCGTTATTGTCTGTGCGTGTGTGAGGATATGTATATATTATAAATTGGTTATAAAGACACCGATTATCCTTACGTAATAACTGTAACAGCGAAGATTTGAGATATTGGCTGCACCCCACATAGTCGCCTTGTATAAAATACCGCTTGTTATAACATTATTCATAATGATACACTGCATTTGATGATATCGTTTTCCAAGTTGCTTCAGATAATCGTATCAGTAATAAGGACTGGATGCCATCTCTTTATTTTCTTATAGTATAAGAGAAATAATACTAAGATCGCAGTCGCATACCCTTCACCAAAGGACGCTTTCAGCAATGACTAATTTACAACGTAAAATGTCGGCACATGCACAACATATTCGAAAGAATACTGTCAATTATATGATATGAAGAACGATTACTTCACCGCTTAATGATGCTTCTAGTAAAAGAAATAACTTTAACTTTAAATTACTAAATAAAAGTTTATTATTTTTGACGAGCAAAATTTTACATAAACTACAAACTTTGTACGCTCGTCGGAAGTTTTAAAAATAAAAAAACTTTGTTTTGAAAAAAAGAAAAATTATTAAAAGCTAGTCGGTCTGAGTTTGTGTTTGTCGGAATGTCTCCTTTTTGTCACTTCACACTTCTGTCAAAAATAATTGAATTGTCAACACACTGTGAAACACACTGTTTTATATTTTGAATTTCTTTCTACATATAACTAATTCAACCTATTTTTCGAGAACGAGTAACGATTAATAAAACCAGTAGTGAAGTCTATTATTAAGTAAATTATACTGTAACCAGCTCCTGTAATGACGAAAGAAAATTAACTGAATTGTCATATTATAAACTTTGTATTGACTTTGTTTTAAAACGGAATTGTAAAAAAAATCATTAGGGTAATCAATTAAAGTTACTAATCACATATTTTTGGTGTAACACTGATTAAACCAGCGCTAACCAACAGTGCTGACAAACATAAACACTACACCAGTGCACGATATATATAGAATATGTGTAGTTTTATATTTTGTGGTAAGTTGTGGAGGTAATAAATTCAGCTAATAGTAAATTTTATATTAATCATCAAATTGTCTTGCGTACTCGCAAATATTAAAATTTATTCCGTGAAAATTCAAATTAAATTTGAAAACCTGTAATTGAGTTGGATATGTGAAGACACTTTTAACGTAATAGTGGAATGTACTTGATGTTTTCATGACTGTAAATAACAAAATGATATAGCTAAATGTACTAAAATAAATAAAAAATCATGTACAAAATTAAACCATATTCGATCATCGGTGACGACAGATATGGTCCTTTAAATATGTCCCACCATAGCTCTGAAGACATATACTACCCGCGAAAGATACTGATATTCATTCCAACCGTTTATAAATTTGACATATTCCACCTCCATGGACATAATATACATTGGTATTACATACAGTAGGATCAATATTTCACCCATTCGTAGTATAGTAATAAAATATGTATAGTAATAAATCGTATTAAAAAGATGCGGGTATTAGCAAGTTCATGCAAGGGATGTAGAAAAACTATAGCGGTATAATGACGATTCCAGATGTCACAATTTTTTAAATATGATTTATTGTTTTACGCCTACGAGAGGAACAATAGGCAATATATTTGAGATTTTCCATATTCTCTGCCGATTTTCTCAAAACGGATGCGATGTAGTAGCTTAATATTTGGCATAATAACATATCTTACTTAAACACAGATTTTAAACTAACAAATTTGTTAAATACTCATATGAAAATTTAAGAGTATATAACACTCACATTAAATAAAACTCGTATGTCATGTGGTACGTCATTTAAAAATAATTGTTATGAAGAATTGAAAAAAAAATTTTTAAGTTTTGAGTGACGTGTGTAAAAATATATTTTATAAAATAAGATAAAAATAGTGACCAATTCTCTCTCTACTTTCTGAAACTACAATCCTAAAAATCATAAAGAACAAAGTTGACAAAACTGTAGCGATTATCCTAAATCTTATAATTCTTTAAATATGTGCCATCATTTTAAGCCTGTGAAAGTCATAATAGGCTATATATTGTGCCTTCATTTACGCCTGTGATTTTCATAATAGGCTATGTTGGGAACAAGTGATATTTGATAATAGTTTAAAAGAAATTAATGTACCCTTTAATGTATATAAGTGCCATAAAGTGTACGGAACTTTTGTAGTGCGAGTTCCTCTCGCGCTTGATAAGTTATTTCTGACAGAACTTATCGGAAAATTTACGTTGATTATGTACATATTTAAGGATAGCTGAAATTTTTATTTTATCATAACACCACTGTTATCACATATGGTTCAATAGTACATGTAATTTGTAGAGGATTTGTACAATTTTTCGTTCTTGATAAGTGTGGTTCTCTCTGATGATAAATAAGTCCAGAAATGGTGAAATCTCAAAAATAATTTCTTAGCTGAGTTGACACCCATAAACATATCTAAATATATTACTGTTGTTAGGCCATACTATGACAAGGTCGTTGCATTACATGTTACAATCAAGTTAAAATACTAAACTTGCAACAAGAGTTAAAACAAAGTTTTTTAAGACTTGAGGAAAATAACGAATTAATTTTACTAAAAGATCTTATCATGCTATAACACAAGCAGTGACGAAAGTGCAAACTCATTTGCTGTTACGTATGCGTACGCACTCACGCGCACACTCATGTGCGCACGCAATATTTGTTACGACATATTATCTTTACAATTCTATTTTTTAATGTTATGAAATTAACTTATAAAAAAACGATAGCACTTCAAACTAGTTGCAGAACTTGGCCAGTTATATACATATATATATATATATATATATATATATATATATATATATATATCTATATCTATATATATATATATATATATATATATATATATATATATATACATATATATATATATATATGTGTGTGTGTTTGTGTGTGTGTGTGTGTATATATATATATCTGTAAAATATGCCATTGCACGTCAATACATAAAATGAGATTGAAATCCATTTACATGGTAGCCAGTAGATAAAATTCGTTTTTTGAAATGGGTTCATTCGAAAAAACTATTTTACGAAACTATTACTGCATACGGCAAGGAAAAAAGAAACAGATTTTTTCCTTGAATGAAGACAAAGGTTTATTCGTGCTTTATAACCTACTAGTTCTATACTTTGATTCAATATTAAGTAAATCTATGATAACTAAATAACAAATCATATAAATATTAAAGTAAATTATTGAAACAACAACGTATTTAATTTTAGAACAAAAATTACAATTTTCAAATAAATTGATTCAATAAATGAAGATTTCCAGTACTTGGTTTAATATTGCCAGGGTCATATTTAGATAATCGAATCTAATGAAAATGTGAAAAAAAATGTTAACTTTAGAGAAAATATTTTATTATTTTTGTCATCGGTTTCATTGTAATATTGGTTTAAAATTCAGACAGAAATAAGTTATTTTGAGGTATGAAAGAAAAAAATAAATTTATTTCACCTCTTAATTTAAACACAGTTTTTGCTGGATTAATTAAAATATCACGAATTGAGCCGTAAAATCACATATAATCATTTAACAAGTAAGTTACTTTATCAATAAAACGCTAAATTAGCTACCAAACAATGAGTGTTTGAGATTTTATTCCCACCACGGTTCGTCTATCGTCGTTATTGTCGATTATTTATTTGGTTATTGGATTATTTTATTGGTTTCCTAACACTATACCGGGTTTGAGATAGAGACAGCATTGCGATTCCACCGGTGCGAATACATCTTGCGAAATTAAAGTAACTCAGGATAAAAAATTACTTTAAATTTATATGTGTACCTGTAATGAATATAAATTAATATTTAAGTATATATTTATGAGAGATTTTTTTTGTCTACGATAATATTCATTGCAACATAGCTTTCAAAACAAATTGGTTAATGACGCAGTTAAATATAAAAATGTTATAACATTAAACACATGTTCATTACGTTCTTGCCATATTACGATACACAATAAAAATAAAATAGTTTTTTGTTTCTTTTATATTTAGTAATTAAAATTTTGCAACATATTCATACATTTTAAAATTTAGCATTTTTTTTCACTATCAAAATTAGAAATAATTTGGTGAAGCCTTTATGGCAGTATACACAGTTTGTTAAATTACATAACAACTAAAATTCTAAATATTTGTGCCAAACAATTGCTTCATCATTGGTCATATATTTGTACAGTTATAAGGTGCTGCCTTAAAATTTTATTTTTTTAAGACGATAATCAGTTTGCGAAAAAAACTCTAACCATTCAAAAAGTTTGGTAAATTATTAAAAATATTAATATAATTAGCAGATTTTAGGACTGTCTATGGGCACGAATAGCAATAGTAATTATAACGAAAAGTAATGCCTTTAAAATTTTATTTTTGAAATAATAAAATTATCCAAATCAACTTCCCAAAAAAAAACAGTTTCTAATTTTGTCTAACCTTAAGATAATCATTTTCACTTTTTCTATATTCATTTTATAAATGTGTGGACAAAATGATAAGCAAAATCTTGTGAGCAAATAAGAAAAAATGTTGAGCACAAATTTAAAAATAATTAAGCATATTCCCAATTTTGATACGAAAAATAGTGATACAAAGAAAAAATAACCTAAAACCTATCTACAAGATGAGTCATCAAACATAATTTGTAGACACTTCTTTGCCAAACAAAGACGTTTAACGCCATCTAGTGACGACTAGCGAACGTTAGCACCGCCATCTGGGGGCTAGTGGAGATACTACTAGACAAAGTGCGTAACTACACGATCGAACGTCTACCAAGCTCTTCACTAATACCACAAGAGGGCGTTATAGACATAGATTGTTGACTATGGAGGAAATAATGAAAACACTTCAAAAAATACAAAACGACATTGAAGAACAAAAAAATATGATTTCAAAAAGTGCAGAAAAAATAACAGAGGAAATTACAAAAAACATCAACGAAATCATGGACAAAAAACTCCAAGTCTGGGACACCAAACTGCAAAAACTGGATGAAAAAGTAAACAATCAAGGCAAGCAACTTTACTATTTAGAAAAAGAGGCTAGACAGCGCAATCTAGTATTTTTTTGGAGTGGAGGAAGACAAACAGTCCTATTTAGAGTTAGAAAAAAATATCATGAACCTTATAAATAAGTACTTCACAACGAAAATAAACTGTAAGGACTTACAAGCCATAAGAAGAATTGGTAAAAGAACAGACAAACCCTGTCCTGTCACCATAACATTTAAGACACTTGGAATAAAAATCAATATTTTCAAACAAAAACGAGCTCTCAACGACACTGCATACTACATAAAAGAAGATTATCCGCTAAAAGTATTAGAGAAAAGAAAGGAATTGCAGACACAAGTAAGAATCGAGAAAGAAAAAGGAAATAGAGCTATAATAAAATACGATAAATTAATCATATTAAAAAACACCCCGGAAATCACAACAGGAAACAAGAAAAGAACCCTTTCAAAATCTCCTGAAAATAACTTAAAATCCCAAACACCCCAGGGATCACGAACACACAAAAAGAGCAAGACTTTCAGTACATCCACCACTCAACGTTCATCAAGTTTCTCAGAGGGAGTTGCGAAACCCGGAATGCTGAATTTTTTGATAAGTAAAAACTCTACCAAAGCACAAGATGTAAGCGATGAAAATAAATAGCAATCAATTACAAGGCCTCTTTCAAAAACCAAAACAAAAAAAAACATAAAACACACGAAACTCAAAACAATAAACATCTCCCAATACGGCTGGTCACCGAGGGAGAGATCGACCAAAACCCTCCAAAGAAAAACAAAGAAAGGAAAAAGGAAAACAGTTTCAATATTTGTACCTATTCAAGTCGCACCTATCACTGCCTACCAAGAAGACAGTTATGGACTCGGTGATTCTACCGTGTCTCACCTACGGCTGCCAAACCTGGACATTTGACCTTAAGACTAGTAGCAAAATCCAGACCACTCAGAGAAGAATGGAGAGAAGCTACTTAGGTATCAAATTAAAAGATAAAATAAGAAATAAAACCATCCGCAAAAAAACTGATATAACAGATGCACTCACCTACTCTCTTCAAAGAAAATGGAGATGGGCGGGTTACGTGGCGAGGTACGCTGATAATAGGTGGACACAAAAAAAAATCATCCAATGGACCCGTCCATTGGATGATTTTTTACCACAAGGTACCAGAGCGAGAGGCAGACCCAATGCCAGATGGGCTGACGAGATCGTGGCTACAGCAGGTTGCGAGTGGCTCCAAACAGCCAAAGATAGGGACGAATGGCAAGCTTTGGAGGAGGATTTTTACCCTAAGGACCTATGGACCCCATATAAATTTAATAAATAGTATAAAAAATTTATGTAATAATTGTCAATGTAAATTATCATGAGCATTAATTAATTTTACTATTCTATTTTAATTTTTTATACAATGTATACGAATGTCATCCTTTTTAATTAATGTTGTTATTTATTATTTATTTTTTTATTGTATGTTGCATGTATGTAACTTTTTGTATGGAATTTAATAAAGCTTTATTATTATTATATTATTATAGTTCATACAAAATAGGGAATATGCTAAATTATTTTTAAATTTGTATTCAATATTTTTTTGTTATTTGCGCATAAGATTTTGTTTATGGTTTTGTCCACACATTTATATAATGAATACGGAAAAAGTAAAAGAAGTTACATTAAAGGTAGACAAAATTAACCAAACAGAATATACGGTGTATCTTCTCTGTTTAAGTTGAACCAATACATTTGAACCACAATGAAATAAAGTAATAAACATAAAGATTGACATAAAAACAGACATGCGGTTAAATATGATGACTATTTTAAAATTATAAAAATATGACAAAGATAACTAGTGTGGAAAGTATATTTGAATATAAGCGAAGAGTAAATTATAAATCTCGAATAAAATTAGAAATTATAAACATATAATGTCACAATTTTTTTGAACAAACGACCATGCTTGAAATAGTACACGTCAGGAAACGCAATACGTTTTCCCGTTAATATAACATGTTTTGTCAAATTTAGGTTAATTTACTCACACACGTTACAAACATGTAAATAAACATCAACACCCTTTTTAAGCGTAAATCTTCTCTAATACGTCAGACGTAACATTTAACGGGTGTGGTAAAACCCCTTTAATAAGGAATAATTATGTTAATTGGTGCTACTAGATAGTAATATGATAAAACCAGACTTACTTACAAGGAACACCGAAGAGCGAAGTCTTACCTGATTGTGGAGGCGAATTTAGTTTTATTAATATAATACGAGGATAATTAAATGAGATATCAGCTGAATTAAGTTGAAACCAGATTAGTTTTCTTTGAATATTTTCGACTTTGAAGATGAAAAATACATATTGTCATCTACACTCTATTTCAATGTTAACTGTAATTACTTTCAATCATGCTAGAGTTTATATATTTATTTAAATTAATTGGATTTTAAATAAATTATAACCCAAATCTTAAATTCTGCCGAACAAAGATGAGATCAAGATGTAGTGAAAATGCTCACATTAGCATTTTAATTTAATTAAATTTTTTTATCTATTTTTTGGGAAGTTAATTTGGATGATTTTATTTTTTCAAAAATAATTTTTAAAGACAATACTTTTCGTTATAATTACTATTGCTATTCATGCCTATAGGCAGTTCCAAAATCGGCTAATTATATTAATATTTTTTAATAATTTACCAAACTTTTTGAAAGGTCAGAATTTTTATCGCAAACCGGTTATTGATTTAAGAAAATATAATTTAAAGGCAGCATCTTATAACTTTAACAATATGTGACCAATGATGAAGCATTTCTTTTGCACATGAATGGGTTACAAATTTGAATTACTAAATATAATAGAAACTAAAGATTATTATTTTTTTTGTGTATCGTAATATGGCAAGAACGTTATGAACGCGTGTTAAATGTTATAACATTTTTATATTTAACTGCGTCATTAATAAAATTTTTTTAAAATCTATGTTGCAATGAATATTACAGCAGACAAAAAAATATTTCATAAATAAATACGTAAATATTAATTTATATTCATTACAGCAATACAACAGGGCAAATAAATACGTAAATATCAATTTAAAGTAATTTCTCGTCCTGAGTAACTTTAATTTCGCAAGATGTTGTATTCGCACTGGTGGAATCGCAATGCAGAGAGCATTGCGATTCAACCTCTCTATCTCAAACTCGGTATAGTGTTTGAAAACGATAATAACGATCGACAATAATGACGATAGATGAAGCGCGGTGGGAATGAATTCTGAAACACTCATTGTTTTATCGCTAATTTCTCGTTTTATTTATAAGGATGCGTAACTTACTTGTTAAATGATTATATATGATTTTACGGCTCAATTAATACTCGTGATATTTTAATTAATCCAGCAAAAACTGTTTAAATTGAGAGGTAATATGAGTTTTATATACATATTACTTTTTTCTTTCATACTTCAAAATAACTTATTTCTGTCTAAATTTTAAACCAATGTTACAATGAAACCGATAATAAAAATAATAAAGTGTTTTCTCTAAAGTTAACAAAATATTTTTTCACATTTTAGTTACAATTGATTATCTAAATGTGGTCCAGGCAATATTAAGCCAAATACGAGAAATCTTCAATTCATTTGAAAATTGTTATACACGAAAGCATCTTTGATCTGACCCAAACAGGAAATGACTTTGCACTTTCGTCACTGCTTGTGTTATAGCATGATAAGATCTTTTAGTAAAATGAATTAGTGAGTAAAATGAAGTTTCAAATAACTTTATTTTAACTCTTATTGCACGTCTAGTATTTTAACATGCGTGTAAGATCTAATGCAATAACCTTGTCATAGTATAGCCTAACAGCAGTAATAAATTCAGATATGGGTATAGGTATCAAATTCACCGGAATATTTTTACCAAATATCTAGTTATCCGATCAGGGTTCTCGCTAAATAGTCGTATACGATGCTCGGCTTGCAGCTTTGTATTTATTATTTTTTTGCCGTTTATAATACAAAACACGATGAGGGGACATTGTCTACGGTTAAGGAATTATTTATGAGCTTTCACCGTTTTTGGACTTATTTATTGTCAAACAGAACCACACTTACTCGGAACGAAAAATTGTACAAATCCTCTACATATTACGTATATTATCAATCGATGCATGATAACAATTGGGTTACATTAAAAATAAAATTTTCACGTTTCCTTAAACATGTACATAATCAATATATATTTTCGGATTAATTCTATCAGAAATAACCTAAAAAGTGCGAGAGGAACTTTCACTAAAAGAGTTCCGTACACATTAAAGTACTTATATATTACGGTACATTAAATGTTACATTAATTTCTATTAAACTTATCAAATATCACTTTCTGCCTACATAATTCTCTCAACACATTGCCATTAAACACGTGAATTTCACAGGCAAATAATGATTGCGCATATTTAAAAAACTATAAGATTTAGGACAAAGTTTTGTCAACTTTTTTCTTTATGATTTTTAGTATGGTATTTCAAAAATTATAGGAGGGATATTCACAATTCAGGGATATTTATGTCATTGAAAATGTAAAAAAGTATATTTAAATTCTTCATAATAATTATTTTTAAATGATATACCACATGATATATATATAAGAGTTTAATTTAAGGTGAGAGTGTTATATTCCCTTAAATTCTTATATGAGTATTTGAAAAATTAGTTAGTTCAAAATCTTCGTTTATATAAGATATGTTTTTATGCCAAATATTAAGTTTCTACGTCGTATCCTTTTTGAGAAAATCGGCTGAGAATATAGCAAATCACAAATATATTGCCTATCATATAATTCCTTATTTAAATGCCGAGTAGTTAAAAATATGAAGGGTAGTAACGGTCATGTAAATCAGAAGTGGGATGTAATTATAAGAGTTTTTTAGGAACCCGTTTAAAACAACACTCTTTTGGATGGATTCATAGTACAATTTACCAATGTTAGCGCAGACTGTGTTCTCTCATGTCGTATACTATGAATCTTTTTGAGTAATATTAGTATTAGTGACTTTTTCTAAATGTGCCAAATTTCAGAATTTCTTTGTTAATTTTATTTGAAAATTCTCAGTATTAAATAATTTCTTTCCAAACCTCTAAATTCAGTCATTACGATTATAATGAAAATTATCGTGGCTATACCAATTAAACAGAAATATTGCTACAATAATTTTGATTGCAATCGCAATCCAAATAGTCAAGTAAATAAAGATCGGCCTATCAGTAAATCATTTTCGCATCAAAATTAAGTATACAGTAAGGAAATATGGTCACTTATAACCACAGAGAAAGGTAATTAAAATGTAAGTGCAAAAACTAAGGATAACGTATGCGTAGGCGATTTTTGCGAAATGCAATTGTATTGCTGAATCCTTTGCAACTTCAAAATTTTAATGGGTAAAATATTGATCCTACTGTATGTAATACCAATGTATATTATGTCCATGGAGTAGTATATGTCTTCAGAGCTATGGTGGGACATATTTAAAGGACCATATCTGTCGTCACCAATGATCGAATATGATTTAATTTTGTACATGATTTTTTTTATTTTAGTACATTTAGCTATATCATTTTGTTATTTACAGTCATGAAAACATCAAATACATTCCACTATTACGTTAAAAGTGTCTTCCCATATCCAACTTAATTACAGTTTATCCAATTTAATTAGATTTTTTACGGAATAAATTTTAATATTTGCGAGTACACAAAAATATTTGGTGAGGTTTATTCGGTAAATATTCTCGTTTCATTTTCAATTCGTCTATCTGCATTTTGTCACAATATCTTCTACTTCCAATTCATCTTTTTATATTAAAGCACCAATATAAGAAATAATTTTTTTTTTTTTTTTTTTTTTTTTTCTGTTTGTATCCTGCGATCAGTCATTAGAACTATAAGCAGGTAGGTTGTGGTATGTATCTTGTTTGGGAGAATATAGGGCCAGTGCCCTTAATCGCTCTAATTATGAAGCACGTCAGCTCTCTTGAGTCTCTTTATCGAGTTGGGCTGCAACAGCATGTGCGAAAGTGGGTTAGGATGGAATGTCAGACGATCTTTGTATGTGGCTGTGTAGCGTTTTGCTTCGTCTACGATGGTTGAAATTTGTAGGTATTCGTGGATTTCCGAATTGCGGGAGTACCATGGTGCACCTGATATGACCCTAAGTATATTGTTTTGGGCTCTTTGTAGGCAGAGTATGTTCGAATTACTGGCCGATGACCACAGTTGAATCCCATATGTCCAAATGGGTTTTATTACGGAGCAGTACACTCTTAGTTTGTTGCTTAGGGATAGTGCTGACTGTCTTCCTAGAAGCCATAGCAAATTTCTAAATTGAAAATTGATTTCGTTACGCTTATTTTTGATGTGGTCTTTCCATGTCATCCTTCGGTCCAGATGAAACCCCAGGTATTTGACGCAGGACGATTGCGGTAAGGTGTTGGTACCTAAGTTGACTGCAGGACAAGTTGCACGTCTCAGAGTGAACGTGATGTGGTGAGATTTTTGGGCACTAGCTCTTATACGCCATTTGTTCAACCATTTATTTGTGTCATCGAGTTGTGCCTGCAGCAATTTACTTGCCTCTTCTGGACTGCTATTACATGCGAGAAATGCAGCATCGTCAGCATAGGTTGCTACTGTAATATTAGGTGTCTGGGGTAAGTCATTCGTGAAGATGTTGTAAAGCACCGGACCGAGTACCGATCCCTGGGGTACTCCTGCGTGGCAACTATACAAGGAAGACCTGACGTCACGGTGTTTTACTCGAAACATTCTGTCTCTAAGGTAAGAATCCATCAAGGGGTAGAAAGAGTGTGGAAGTGCTTGCTTTATTTTGCATAGTAACCCTTTGTGCCAGACCCGATCGAATGCCTGTTGGATGTCCAGGAAAGCAGCAGAACAATATTCTTTCCTTTCCAAACAGTCTCGTATAGTACGATAGACTCTGTGTACTTGTTCTAGGGTCGAATGTTGCTTGCGAAACCCGAACTGATGATCTGGTATGACGTGATTGATATCTAGGTATGCATGTATCCTAGTAAGGATTATTTTTTCCCACAATTTGCTTAGAACTGGAGTTAAGCTGACAGGACGGTGTGAGGATGCATCGTTGACTGGTTTACCGGGTTTATGGATCATAACTACCTCGGATATTTTCCAAATAGCAGGGACATGTTTTGTTCTGAAGGTTGCATTAACGAGGGTTACCAGGAAGACAATACATTTTCTAGGAAGCTCTTTGAGTACCTTCGGGGTGATCAGGTGAAATCCTGGAGCTTTCTTCGAGTCCAAGCTGGCTATTTCTTTGGACAGCTCCTTTGGGGAAGTAGGTCTTATCGGCAGACACAGCTGCAGGTCCTGATTTAGGATCAGATCTATTTCAGGGTCCTCAGGGTTGACAGATCCGTTAGGTTTGAAGACATTAGCAAGATGACTGGCGAAGGTCTCAGCTTTTTCTGGGTCTGTCCGTGCCCATGTATTGCCATTCCAGATTGGCGGTGAACATTGTTGGGGCTGTGGCATATTCCTGGTAGCTTTCCATAAAGAATGGGTCCCATGGCCATTGGGTGACATCTTTTCCAGTCTTTGTTTAACTGCAGCGTTAGTGACATCAGCAAGAAGAATCTTTAGCTCTTTTATTGCTTTGTTCAGTCGCGTTTTGTCTTCGCTGTTACGGGAAAGTTGCCAAACTCTACGAAGGCGGCGTTTTTCATAAATTTTTTGACGGATTTCAAACGGGAGCGGTGTATTCGCAAATGAATGCTTCAGTGTGGGTGTGCTTGTCCACGCTGCCACTTGGATCAGGTTTGTAATGTATAGACATGCATCGTCTACATCTTCTGCAGTTTTTAACGGAAGTTTGAGAGTGATATTTTCGTCGAGATATTCTCGGAAACCATTCCAATCGGTTTTAGCGTTAGTTAGATAGGAGCTATGGGTATCACGGGGTATCGCAATAGGGCTTACAGTAAGAAGTATTGGTGTGTGATCAGAAGATCCAACTAGGTTTGACTCGATTAGGAGATTTTGATGACAAATGCCTTTTGTGATAAAAAAGTCTATAAGATCAGGAGTTCTCTCGGTATCTGTAGGCCAATATGTAGGTTCTCCGGTTGAAATGGTCGCTAGATTGTTGATCTCAGTACTACATTTTAATTCTCTACCTCTCGTAGTTGTTAACCTAGATCCCCAATGTGTGTGCTTAGCGTTCCAATCACCACCGGCTATGAATCGGTTTCCTAAAGCTTTGAAAAACTCCGTAAACATATTCTCCTTAATGGTGTGACGCGGTGGACAGTATATTGCTGAGAGGATGAGGGGTCCGGCACGATCATCGATCCGTACAGTTGTAGCTTGCAGGTACTTGGTTTCCCAAGACTCGAGTAGGCAATGCTTAATGTTCTCCTTAATTACTATTGCCGCACCACCATGAGCTTCCCCTTCAGGGTGTGAAGTTGTGTAAACGCAGAATCCACGAATGCATATGCGTGATCTTGATGTAGTGTGAGATTCTGATATAAGGCAGGCGTCAAGCTTATTGGTTCTCAAAAACATCTCAAGTTCTTTAGTGTTGGGAGCAAGTCCGTTTATGTTCCACGTGGCGGTGTGTAGAGAAGTCATTTTGTCAGATTAGATATCAGGGTAGTTATAAGTCCCAGTAGGGAGCCTATTTGTTGAATTAAGAGATCCATTTTCTCACTTTGTTTGGCAAGTATATCTTCTAATTTATTAGATTGTTGGTGAGTAGGTTGCTGTGTTGTTGGTTGCCTACCTTTGGCAATATCGGCATAAGTTTTGTGGGTGTTACTATGACCCTTAGTGTCAAAGTTGGTGGTAGTTGGTATGTTGATAACAGGTGTTTGAGAGGGTAGTCTAGCGCGAGAGGCGAGATTCTTGGTCCTTCGAGCTTTTCTTTGTATATTTGGCATCCTTTATAAGAAATAAATAATATTCCATTTTTAATATCAAATTTATCACTAGCTTAATTTTTTATCTCTACAATTTAAATTTTCATCATCCTTTTTCCTCAGATAAAAGCCCTTTGTTACTTTTTTTATTTAATAAAATGTACTCACGTTTGGTTGGGATACTAATGGATGTTTTTATTTTGTGAGAGAGGCATTATAAGGTTTAACAAAATGTCAGTTTTATTTTTGAAACCAAAAGCCAAAATTGTATGATTTGGGAAAGTTACCTTCAAGGCGATTCTTGATTGGTGTCCCCGACAGTTTATTCACTAGAATGATTAATAACAAGGATAAATATAATCCACTTGGTTTAACTTTTCGCAATAAGCACTTTCAGTGTTTTTGAATAATTTGTTTTAACACAGTAATTGAATAACTTCTTAGAAGACGTGAGTTCAAGTTTTTTAAGAATTTCAGTCAAATTCAATTCACAGAACAACAACTCACAGATTACACACAATAGCAACTTCTCGTTACCTTAATATCGGTTAGGGAGCCAATCAATATTTCTTCATGAAAAATATCTTCTAATCTTACAAAATTCATTTATTTCCAGCATGGAAATTAAAATTAAATTTGAAATTCATTTTCAAAACTATAATTATAGTCTACCACCAAAAATACTTAAATTTATCCAGCGATCGTATTTTAAAAAGTTTACTTAAATATTTATTTATAAAATTTAATGTTTCGAATATACTGAAGTTTATGAGAAATTACTGGACTTTGTCGAATTCAAAAGCAAACTCAAAACAAATGTGTAACTTGAAAAAAAAAGATAAGGGCACGTATTTTTCGTAGCTGAATAGAGATTTAAAGAAGTAATGGTTTTAAACCCTACTACAAATTTTCAAAATACCTAAATTAGAAAATAAATTAAAAGAAAATGAGTGTTGATAAGTGGTTTGATATATTTTCATTTAAAGGTAATATTTTCTAAACGATTTATAATGTATGTGTGTATATTGATAAAATAACCACAATAACGCTTTAAGTTATAATTGGGAAACACATTAAAACATTGAGTATGAAGTGACGTCTAATAGAAACAGAAGTTAATAGAGAGCTTCACATTGAAATACGAAACCAGTTATTATACTTATCGATTACATAGTACACCACTTTTCAAATATCGAAAATTGCTATCTTTCAATTTAACAGAGGACCTTTCAGAAACAATATCTCAATCGCTCAATATACTCGGTTTAATTAGCATAACATAGATGCTAACAATTGTTAAAATAGTTTATTATTAGAATTATATAGCGCAAACATGGAGGTAAGAATTTTAAGGGTATGTATACCACCTGCTTCTTGTGTAGAAAATTTGTCAATTTCTGACATACTTTTTGTAAGCAAACCCACGTCTCATGTAATTACATTTTAATATCAGTAAAACTGAGAGAAAACTCTTTCCCTTTATGAAATATATTTATTATTGTTGGAAAATAGTTAGAGGTGCCGTCTAAAAGTATAAAAATTATAGTGGAATTACTCGTGAACTTAAAAGTAATGTCACTTATCATATTTAAATTTTGTGACATATTATTCGCATTTAATTCACCGCCATTTAAATTAGGAGAAATATTGAAAAACGGACCCTAAATAGATAATTTAAAAAAATGCGAAGATGTTTAATATCCTGTATTCAAAATTTATATATAAATGGTTTAAAATTTTATATAGCTAATATAAATGGTATAAAATTTTAATTAATAAATAATAATTTTATTGGTATATAAATTTATACTGCGATTACAAATATTGATATTACAGTTTATTAGAAATATTTTTGTACCTATAGGCGTAAATTTTTGTAACCAAAATATTAATGTATACAAAATATCTCCCGTTACACCAATATATTGACGCTTTCGAAAAGGAAGTGTTAACCTCGAATTGTATCTGCAACGCGAACCAGATAGGCCTTCATTTTTACAACAGTCTTAAATACGTTCTTGATAAAAATATTCAAATAAATGCACGGTAATATCAATACAAAATGAGAGACGATAACCGCTAGAGCCCGCTGTAATATTAAATACACATTTTTTTCCACCTGCCCATAGAATGAAATGAATATTATTCACATAAAATTCATAAACACACACACACACACACGCACACACACACGCGCACACACACACACACACACACACACACACATATATATATATATATATATATATATATATATATATATATATATATATATAATTTTAGATATATTTCCACAATAGCCAAAACATACTTGTGTTAAATAAAATATATGTGAACAGAGAAAACGGAGAGAAGTGTGTCTTTAACCCAAGTCCAGGTTCAGACTAGGGTTTTAATGAAGAATCAGTATAACTAACCTCTGATCAACTAAATAAAAACGCGATTCTAGATTCTATAGGATTCCCATTTGATGCTCTAAGAGCACAAGCAATTTAAGAATTTTCAGAAACACCAACGTTCAAGGAATATGTAACCACAGCTACAATTGAAGTTAAAGATAGCATAAATTTGCCAAGGATTTCCAAAGAGCCAAGGAAAATATTACATTCAAGTTGGGAAATGATTCAAAGGAAACTTAAAAACTCAATCAGTACTACCTCTGATATTTCAAAGATAATAAGATGTACTTCGTAACGATATCTTCAAAAAATACAGTTGCTAATTTGACACCACCACGAATTTTAAAAGAACTACTTACAATTTTAACAAAATTGATCAAGGGTCGTAAAAGAGGCTAACAATTTGATACTTTGTAAAATATAATTAAATATATGAAAAATGTTTAAAGATATTTAGATACCGAAAAACATTAGTAACAGAATAAAATAAAAATGGATCGCAGGAAATAAGAGGAAGTAGCAAGATCAAGGGAAAACAACAAGAAGGATCTTTGACAGCAGTGGTGATGGCGAGAGGCCTATGTTATGCGATTTATCTCATGAAAACGAAAGTGGAGAAGAGAACAATGATTGCGGAAAATTTTTTTATGAAATATGTTTCAGAAAATACCGGCCTTAATATAGTAAACTATTATATTTTAGTATTGAATTAAAAAAAGGACATAATTATTCGATTTCCAATTGAAACAAATAATCTAGTAAAAGAAAATGCAGGATATTATTGATACTGCTTTCAAATATTGAATATATTTGGCGTTAATTTTGTAGAAATTCATTATTCGCAATTAAATGAAACTACGTGATGTAGTATTATTTCTACTATCTTTAATTTCTTTACCACGACCTAGGTTTCGTTGTATTACAACATCTTCAGGTGGGATATTAGCAAAGATCTTTGCTAATATCCCACCTGTATCCCACATGTCTTTGCTAATATACCAACAAAACCTAGGTCGTGGTAAAGAAATTAAAGATAGTAGAAATAATACTACATCACGTAGTTTCATTTAATTGTGGATACTGCTTTCATTTAAATAGCTGTTTTCTGAAATTCTGGATTCTTAGAGATATACTTGGTCGTTGAAAGCTTTAATTTTTTTGTTTTACGCATAAATTGGTTAAGCTGTTTTTTATTAACGTAATAAAGAGATACATTAAAAGTAATAAATATACTACTTTGTGTTATTTTGGAGATTTAGGTTTAAATTCTGCTTATATGGATTTCTGCATCATGAGTATAATTTACTTTGAAAATTACATAATTTTTTCATAAGCAATATTAATTTGGTTTTTGCATATACGTATTGTTTAATATATAGCCCTCCTACTAGGACGAAACCTCCTATTAGGACGACAGTCGTAATATGTACGTGTCGCTATGTCTTTCAACCTAAATAAGGTCACGATGTGGCGCGAGGTATAAAGCTCAGAGAGATCACTTGCACAGCACTTATAATCATGGTGTACTTGGCATAGTGACAATACGGAGAGAGGACAAAAATCACACTTATTAGTTAACTCGGTATATATTAATTGCTTGAAAGAGACACTACGAGAAGTTATATTTTTTTACAAGATTATTTTCGCATAGTTTCTATGAAAATTAACTGTGTTTTATAGTTAAAAACCAATTACACATTCATTTAAGACAAGCGTTTGTTGCGTTGTTCGGGTTACGAATGCCTTGAATAAAAGCTGTAAATGTTTCGTGAGATACAAATTTGTATCGCCACTTTATGTTACTCCATTTGGGGGACGCGGAAGGCGCTTGTAGCTTCATGACCTTTAAATGGTTGCTCGCCGAGTGTGCGGGAGCAGAAATGGAGCAGCTGAACGCAGCTCACGAGTCCGAGCGTCACTTACCAGTCGGCACTGTAATGTGCTGTTCGTCGTTGCGTCTCGTGAATTTAAAACGATATAATGGACAAGTATTTGAAACAGTTAGAAAATATACCACCAAGTTGTGTACAGAGCGATGGAAAAATACAAGACTATATTTCGAATGAAAATAGTGATACTTGGCCTGACCTACTAGCTACCTTGATTCTTGTGAACTTGACACATGACACAAAACGTCGAAAAATTGTGAGAAAATATGCCGAGAAACACCTGAAACTAGTATTTACGTAAAATTACGATACGATGAACCCGTGTCCTTAATGCGTTATTTGCTACGAAATATTGGCGAACAAAAGTAGCCGTCCGGGCAATTGAAACTTCAAACCATCCCCATTTAAAAAATAAACCAGTTACATTTTTTTAAAGAAAGTTATTGGACATTAAACTTTTAAAAAATATTATTTCCCATTCGACAAATATTCATGAAAATGCCTCCTATTTTATTAGCTTAAGAATCGCAAGAGCAGGTAAACCTCATACCATTGGCGAAAATTTTTTTGCGTTTTGCCATCAATTAAAAATGTAGTTGCAGCGATGTTTGGAGAAAAAGAAGTGAAGAAAATCTAGCGTCTGCCACTTTCTAATAATACTGTTTCACGAAAAATTGTCGAGATGTCTGAATGGATGGAGGAAGAGTTAATTCGGAGAGTAATAAGTGGTAAATACTTTTCACTATAATTGGACGAGTCTACCCATGTACAAAGCCTACCTCAGTTACTTGTTTTCATGTGTTATACATAGAAAAACAACACGCATGAAGGTATTTTGCTCTGCAAACCAATTAGTCGTGGAACGGCCGAAGAAGTTTTCAACGAAATTGATACTTATATAATAGAAAAAGGTGGGAAAGGGCCCTTAAAACACGATTATTTCAAAAGTTGTGCAAAGAGATGGATAGTCTTCATAAATCCCTTCTTCTGCATACGGAGCTACGTTGGTTATCAAGAGGGAAAGTACTAACAAAATTAGTGAAATTACGCTGTGAAGCTATAGTTTACCTGGAAGGAAAAAAATTAATATCTTGAATCTCCACTGGACGAATAATTCATTCTCAAACTCTCATATTTTGCGGATATTATCTCCAAGTTAAACAAATTCAATTTGTACTTGTAAGGATCGGACAGATCCGAATTTTTTTCAGTTCACGATAAAATTTGAGCCTTCATCAAGAAATGTAACGAGAAAGACAAGTATGATGGTTTTGAAACATTTGAAACTTGTATTATAGAAAATGAAGTGCAGTCAGATAGCTACATAGTGTCTGCTATTATATATATATATATATATATATATATAAATATATGTATGTATGTATATATATATATATATATATATATGTATATATATATATATATAAATATATGTATGTATATATATATATATATATAAATATATATGTGTATATATATATATATATATATATATATATATATATATATATATATATATGTGGACATATCTAACTGAATTAAAAAATAACTTTGAGACATACTTCACAGAAGAGATAAAAAAGTGCAACTCGATGACCTGGATTTGTAACCCATTTCAAGAGAACATACCAAACGAACTGTCAACAAAAGCATGTGAAGAAGTTATTGATTTATCAGAAAACAAGGCGCTGGAAAACACTTTCGATCGCAAACAACTATCAAAAATTTGGCTTTCATTTGTTTACACCTATCCCTGTCTGTCTGATGAAACCATGAAAGTCGCTCTCCTTTTCATTATGTCAAATATGACAAAAATAATATATTCAAAGTGGTGTTGTAAGCCATAGTATATGTTAAAACTGGATACAGAAATAAATTGGACGTATCGAATTCATTGCGATTAAAAGTGATTAAAATGGCAAGAAATAGAAAATAAGTACATCCTTCTCATTAAATGATATTTAGTTATCCCAAGTAAATAAACAATTCTATTATACTTAGTTGTTTCCCTTCAATGAAAAATCGTTCACATATTTAAGAAATGTATAAGACTGAAAATGTTGCAGCAGTAATATAAAGCAAGTTGGGAACGGTGGGTCTTCAAATATTATTTATTTTTAGAAGGGTCTCTGTCCAGACTACTTTGGGAACCACTGCTCTACATAATATATAAATTAATTAGATGACACGTTGAGTCTTTTCATAATACTATGCATTAATATATTTCTCGTCTTTATTTGTGTTTTAAATTAGAAACCAGCTAATCCATTTGAACTACATTATATGAATTTTGTTTCCATAATACATCAACTAAATATATTATATTTTCAAAATATTGCATTAATTGGAATGTTATTCTCTTGATGAAAAATTGTCAAAAATCCACAGTATCAATCTTTTATATGTACAGCTGATTTGTATTAACGAACGCCTTGCATAATTGAATATGTGGTGTATCGGTTATTTATATATAAATTAATAATGGCCTGTTTCTGAAAACAATAGATAACCTTTAAATTACTATCAGTTCATTATAGTTATATATTCGATAAACTACAGATAACTGTCAAATATCTCCGAGTACAATTTCTTTCCTCGGATAACTATCGGTTCGATAAGTATTTTAATTTCAAATCATTAGATGGCTCTTTTCTGAAAAATATTTAAAAGCTTTTGTTTTTTTTTATTCTCACATAAATTCAATGTATTACAATGAAAACACTATTTTAAACATCTTAGTGTTGACGACACTAAGATGTTTAAAATAGTGTTTTCTTCAGTGTTACAATCTTGTAATTTTTTAGTGTGTTACAGTCTTGCAATTTCCTAATAATATTGGCCGCATGCAGAGCTATGTTTAGAAAGTTAAATTTTACATTTTTGTGCATCATCTTTAATTTAGTGGCTAGGTAATCACATCATAATTAGTAAACCATGTCGTTACCATTTTGTTGTGTATTTAGCAGTAAATTTAGCGAGCTTTCGTACCATATTACATACACCATATTTCCATTAACCCGAAATGGATTTCAGCCAAGAGAGAACCAACAATTTAACAGAAAAAGATAAGGTTTTATTGATAGAGATCACAAAAATATTCATTCACATAATCAAGGATAAAAACATATTTTCTATCCGAAACCTCATCACACTTGTATTTTCTGTATTAAAGTATAAACTTTTACTGCATGTCGACCATTGGAAAATCGGTTCCGTTTCCTGTTATAATACCGGTAGTTATAATTCTTCATTTTTTGTGTACATTATTATTCTATTATTTTGGGAATTGTAAAGTGCATTTGTTACCGTATAAATGCACGTTACAACCAAGAATATTTCGATAATTTTTTGATATCACATAAAAGTATACACATTAAAAACTATACACCTGGAAATAAATTCTGCAGATGATGCTTATTTATTATAAAAAAAAGAATTTGAAAAATTTTGTACCTAACACTTTTGTTTGCGATAGAACAGATTTGAACCACTTTCTCCAGTTATTTCACTTATTCTTTTATCATATTTAGTTATGAATTATGAAATATTTACAACAAAAATTAATTATCAACATTGAATATTTTCTTTTAATATATCAATTTACACAACTACATTTTGCTTAAATGGTGCCAACAACAATAAAGCCTATTTGTATTATGGCATATATCTTTTTTGGATATTTTATGGCATTCATTTTACTTTGTAGTTGCCTAAATTTTAAATAAATTTTAAATTCACTTACTAATTGTGTAATTTTTGTCATTTTATTAATAATTTTATTACTAATAGAAAATTTAATATTGACCACATTTATTGTTGATTATTTCGAAATATTTATAACAAATATTTTTTTTGCAAATATACATTTTTTATGGATGTTCCTTTTTAAACAATTTTGTAATACATTAGCCCTGGCTGGAAATTATTTTAGTTACATATATGTTAGCTTAGGTTAACTTAGGTTAGTTTGGGTTGGGTTATGTTAGGTTAGGTTAGGTTAGGTTAGATTAGATTATGTCAGGTTAGGTTAGGTTATGTCATGTTAGGTTAGGTCACGTTAGGTTAGGTTAGATTGGGTTAGGTTATGTTAAGTTAGATTAGGCTAAGTTAGGTTAGATTAGATTAGGTTATGTTTGATTAGGTTAGGTTAGGTTGGATTATGTTTGGTTAAGCTATGTTAAGTTAGGTTATGTTAGGTTAGGTTAAGTTAGATTAGATTGGGTTAGGTTAGATTAGGTTACGTTAGGTTATGTTAGGTTAGATTAAGTTAGGTTATTTTAGGTTAGGTTGGGTTAAGTTAGGTTAGGTTAAATTAGGTTGGGTTATGTTAGGTGAGCTTAGGTTAGATTAGGTTAGGTTGGGTCATATTAGATTATGTTAGGTCAGGTTAATTAGATTATCTTAGATTAGGTTAGGTTAGGTTAAGTTGGGTTATGGCATATATCTTTTTTAAATATTTTATTACATTCAATTCACTTTGTAGTTGCCTATGTTTTAAATATATTTTAAAGTCACAAACATATTTTTTTTATTTTGAAAAAAAAACATATTTTTAATATTTATTGTTGATTATTTAAATTAAACCTTTGTTACATATATCTATATATATATATATATATATATATATATATATATATATATATATATATACATACGCATGTACGAGCGTAATAGAAAGGGCTGAAAACAAAGGGTGGAAACTAGGGATGAAAACAACGACTTTACGCAACCAGCTCTGTATTAGTACTGCCCTTACGAAACATAGGTGACTTAATATAAGGTTTGGTTTCATTGTTTTTTCCTTACATTACAACGGCGGGCAATATTTACTACCATACGTTTATATATGTATAAGTATAGTTGTCACGGCCTTCCTGCCCAGGATTCGTTCTCGAAGCCCAATTCATCCACCAGTCACCCATCAATCACCTGGAACACAGGAAATATTAATAATCTGAACAATTATCTAGGCAATTGACAATTTTTATTTTAGTGCCCTCAATTGGCAATCTTATTTTAATGCCCTCAATTGGCAATTTTATTTTCATTCCCTCAATTGGCAATTTTTGTTTTAGTACCCTCAATTGGCAATTTTATTTATTTATTATATTATAAAAAACTGTTAACTAACTACTGTTATATATATATATATATATATATATATATATATATATATAATCTTTTTTTATTCACCTAACGATTGGCCTGTGTTTGTTTTAACACTACCTCGTCTCATTTCTCCACTATGATTACCAATGTGTCCGGTCCTCGCTCACTTATCGTGTAAGTAGCTCGTGCCATTTGTTTATTTTTTTTACTGCGGTCCTCGCTCACTTGTCATACAAGTAGCTCGCGCCCTTTTTTTTTTGCGGTCCTAGCACTTTTATTATTACATAAGATGCTCGCGCCCATTCAATATTTGTAGCGATCCCAGCGCACTTCAAAAAGATGCTTACGCTTTAATTACATTATTATAATTACTCTGCCTCTGTAGAACAGTTTGAAATTTACGTAAGTTTGATTATATTGATTATAAAACACAGGCTGTCACGGCATTTTCCGCAGCCTCTCGATTCCCTCTGTTTCGTCCTCCGCCAAGTGTCCTTTTTTGAAACAAAAAGTACAGTACTTATCTTGCCTGGAAAATTTATTCGAAGATGGAATTTTATTGTCTCCCTTTATGATAGCTGGAAATCTATTTGGTAAATTATTTGTGCCGGTACGACAATCACGTTGTATATGTCCCACTCGATTACAGCGATGGCATCGCTTTAGTTCTGTCGTAATTCTTGGTCTCTTTGATGTGGATGGCAACAAATCCGTATCACCGCTTGAGTTCGTAGTAAAAGAAGTTTTTGCCAGGTGGCAAACTTGGAATATAGCGGGCTATTTTTTCGAATAACCCACTAATTGTTTCAGCTGTGCTTGCATAAATAGATACGGTATCGTATTAATCACCCGTCATATTTACAGTAATTTTAAAATCTCGGTATAAATCGCGGCAGTTAGGAAACGTAGTCTGAAGATCTTCTCTCAATGTTGGCCAGGTTCTCTGCACAGGTGTCCATTCATTTTATAACTCACGCGCGGGTCTAGTTAAAAATGGTAAACATCTTGCGACAGTCTCTACATCGTCCCATCAATTCTTTGCCGCTAGGGCGTCTACTTCTGTACTCCATTCACTAGCTTCAATAGCACCAATACTCGGACCAAAAGTAGGCAAAGCTATAGCCTGGTTAATGCTGATTTCTCTAAAATGTTGAGGTTCACTCATATTCTGTACACTTTCTTAAATACCACTGATTGTTCATCACGGTTTATTTTTATTTTTATTTTTTACGTTCCTATCATCCATTTTTGCGGTAGATATTAAAATTATTAGACTCCTTAGTCTATTTTTATTTATTTATTATTATTTTTTACGATTTTACGGTTAACTGTGGTGGTAGGTATTTAAATTGCTTCAAGTCTGCGCAATTTATTTTTATTTTTCCGGCTTTTATTGTTGTTTATAGCTTAACATCTATAGGTATTTAAATTATTTCCGAAAATTATTTTAAATCCCACTTCTGATAATAGAAAGGGCTGAAAACAAAGGATGTAAACTAGGGATGAAAACAACGACTTTACGCAACCAGCTCTGTATTAGTACTGCCCTTACGAAACATAGGTGACTTAATATAAGGTTTGTTTACATTGTTTTTTGCTTACATTACAACGGCGGGCAATAGTTACTACCATACGTTTATATATTTTTAAGTGTGGCTGACGAACGCGTGTATCTGTGTGTGTTCACACATACACCCACACACACACACACACACACACATATATATATATATATATATATATATATATATATATATATAATATATATTTATGTAATACATTTGTATGTATTTATAATGATGAATATGGATAGTTCAGAAAATCGGCACCTATAAAATTAAATAGAAATACGATTGCATTAAGTAAAAAAGATTATTAAATATTCTAATATTTAGGGCGCCAGTAAATATTTGTTTCAATAAATCACTTCACATATTTTGATAAATTTCCAATCTTGTCCCTTAAGTGTCGGATTATCAAAAGCGTCGGATGTAATATTGTTGGTTATTTTTTTCCACTTTTAACAATACGTTGTACATGCAGTAATAATTTTACATTATGCTGGTTTCCTTTCATTGAAGAATTAATTTAACTTCTTTGTTAATTAGAATGACACGATATATAAAATTAGATTAGTTTAGAATACAAAATGAAAATCTGTTAAATAAATAATAATAACATTTATTACTTTCAGGCATTATACAAAAAGAGAATACAGAAGAGCAGCTTATGCCTTGCACATCTCAGAGAGACTGTTACCTCAGTAGAAAGCATTAATGGTTCTTGATTTAGAAATAGCACCACAAGAACCCGTTTTGAAAATCTAATCACCGATGCATCCTGCACCGTCTTTAAAAGTCTTCATAACCAACAAAATGTGCTTCCAATAAATGCACATTAATTAAAAAGAAAAAAAAATGCCTTGAATGATATTACCTCATCTATTTTAAATAGAAAAATATGAAAAAACCTACCAATAAAAATACAACTACGACAAAAAATATTTTTAATTAAAAAAATATATGTTATAACTATATTTGTTAATATATTAATATATATTTATGAAAAAAAGTAGTCAGTTGTTAGTTACTTCATTTATTAATAACGAATATAAATTAATCATTACACACGGAAATTTGACAGACTAGTTTGCAGGTACCCAGCACGTATATATTTACAAGAAGTATTACGAAATATATTACATTGTATAGAGTATTAGGTATTTCAAGTTTAATGAAAATGACAATTTAAAATCACTCTGTATATTATAATTATTCAATTCTTAACTGATCAGTCAGCCTTTTTTTATTTTATTTCTGTTTTCAAAGAACATAGAATAAAGAAACACTACCTGTAATTAGTAGTGAACATTATAAACTCTATTTTCTTACTTCCATAAAAATATATTTTCTAAAATTACATTACTCTACATGTTTTGATAGTTTTACAAATTTCTCACAAATACATTGATAAAAAATTACTATTAGAAAGAAATTTCTCCATTTTTTTTTTATATATATATTTATTGAAATTATACAAAAAGGATGGATTTGTGAAGTGACTAAATAAATATGTAACGCAAAATTGTGAAAATTTGTTTAATAAAAAAACTGAGTAATATTAACTTAATTAATAGTTAGTTCTAGCATATGGTTCAGAAACCTGGCCTTTGACTAGAACTGGAGAGAATAACAGCCATCGCACGAAGAGTTCTGAGGAGAATTTTTCAATGTGTCAAGGAAAATGATATTTGGCGAAGACGTCTTAACTCAGAAATCTATAGATTGTTTGGGGAGCCTGATGTCATAAAAACCATCAAAATCAAAGGAATGAACTGGGCTGCCCACGTATCTAGAATGAAAGATGAAAACCCAGTAAAGAAAGTTTTCATCGCAAAACCTCTAACAACTCGTAGAAGAGGTAGACGAAAATTACGATGGATCGATTCAGTGGAAGAAGATTTTAACATTCTCAGGATAAAGAACTGGAAAACCCGGGCGAAGAGTAGAACTTCCTGGAAGAATCTCCAACAGAAGGTATTGTCCCGAACACTGGTGATTATGAATTTTTAATAGCTATGAAAATACTTGCAAGATTTAAAATAAAAACGCGGGGCGCAAGTTCACTTAAATTACTAACAATTTTATTTCACTACAAATAATATGAGTTCTTATGTGAGTTTTGTCAAGGACAGGTGCTGCCTACATCCCTTACTATTATCTTCTGCATACACTTTACGTTTTTCGTTTTAGATCTCATAAGTTTTTTCATTACTATTAAAAATTTACAATCACAAATTCTTAAGAATTGTCCTGGAAATTGGTGATGGTATATGTGGTCATAAATCTGTATCAGGCATTTGCCCTAGCAAGGAAAAAGTATTTTAAATTTAAAAATGTTTTTCTTTTATATAAAAGTCTTGTTGTTTTATTTAAATAATTATTACCTTTTTTTAGTATTGTGTATGTATGTGAAAATTTGCAGTCGATTTTAAATAGCTTGATAATAATAATGAAAATAAGTTCTTCATTTCAGACATGTAACATCATATACGTTAAAATTAAGTACTTATTTCACTAGATGGGGTTATAAATCTGTATCGGTTTACAAGTCTTTAAGGACAAAGAGAAATTATTTTAAATCCTTTAGTTCGGTCTAATTGGTAAATAATTTTCTTTTGTGCAAATAATTTTTTATCAAGAAAGTTGTATAAATAATTAGGGATTTGGAAAGGGGACTTTGGAGCACATGATTTGAGTTCCTCATGAATGGAAGCTGCTTTGTCTAGTGTAATGTTTTTTAGGTACAGATATCTGAAGGATAGACCTGGTATAACTGTGGTTTAATAATGCATAGGGGTACGGTGATCGTTCAACACCGAGAGCTGGTACAAAGAACATTAATTTGGTCCATTAATACGAGCAAAAAAACACTTTTGTATGCTCAAGTATATGTATAAAAAATTATTTATTTTAAGTATGTGCCAGTCGACAGATGTAAAAATCGTATCAATATATGAAATCATAAGAGTATTAAAGCCATATCATTAGCTTTTCTAAACTTACTTTCTTTTTAAGGAAGATTTATTTTCTCTCATCTATCAAAGACGATGAAGACAATATAAAGAGAAAATTTAAAAATTGATATTTAAGCAAATTCTTTTCATTTATTGATATGTTAGGATTGACTCAAATATCCCATTGAAATGTAATGTGTTTACTATATTGCATTTCAGTTTTACAAATTCAATTTAAAAAAATTACTTTTTTTGGAATACCGTTTTAATGATTTTTTTTGTTCTTAGCAAAAAATAAATTTTGATGATACTAATAATATAAAAACAAGCACTCAACTATATAACAAAAAATGTCATTCGAAAGTGCTTATGATATAAAATTAAATTTTTTTCAGTTTCAACAAATATTTAAGGAATTGATTTTCGAATTTAAAATAAGAAATAATTGAAAAGACTCCATTTTTAAGTTTTAAGAACACAGAATATTTTACTATTAAAATTCTGCCACCATTTTCATTAAGGGTAGCAATATATAATTATGTAGACACCTTTATGAGATATACGTTTTCATTTTATATTTTAATTTAAAAATAAACAAAGGCGACATATTTTTACTTACCTAAAAATAAACGCTGTTAAAAATACAAGTATCGAAAGATAAATCTAGTTCTGGCTCGTGAACAATACACAGACATTTCATTAAAATAAGGGCCTTTCATGTGATACTGCTAATAAAGTTAGAACCTCATACCTTATCATTATTTTAATGGGTTATTTATTATGAATGCTGAAGTAATGGAATTTAATCATTTTTGATCATAACCTCTGATTTCAAATGTTTCTGTCCGTATCTGGTTTCCAACTTCGCGTAAATAAATTAAAACTCATATTATGTATACGTTACACCATTAATAAAATTTATATTTATCTACGATTTTTTTTACGTTCTACTATTAGAGTTATAAATCAGTATAATCCACTAATATGACTTGTCGGTTAGAAGTAAGCTCATAAAATATTGAATATCTTTGGCGTTAATTTTGTAGAAATTCATTGTTCGCAATTAAAATATACTAAAGTTTACGCAGATACCTAAACAAGTAGCGATGACAGATTTATGTATAATAAAGATAATAAACCCACTAGTGACTCGTTAATATTCGGCCAGTATACGTTAACGACTAAAATTCTTCCCCCCTAACGTTAAAGGGTAATTTTTTTCAGAACGATTCGTTCACAAATTAAATCTCATATAAGAATTGGAAAATTAATTTATTTCTTTTCCACCTATCCATTATAACTCGAATATTTGCTTAATTTTGTTTTATATTTCATACATAAGATCTTTCGGGAATCATTTGATTATGTATCAATTTAAAGTTACAAGGAGTTCCGCGCTGGTCAGAGAAGAGCCCACAACAAAATCAGCCGAATGATCTTTTTTTGTGATCGCCGTTCACAAATTTAATTAACACTAATTATACAAGAGCAATTCATTGCCAAGTTTTTTCATAATTTTATATTTTTTCAATCCGGTTTGATCTATACTTTTTTTTATCCTTTATTTAATTTCAATCAATAATCTTTGTGCGTTAACATACTTCTGATCCAAATTTTAATAATAGTTACAACAGAATTTTTAATTATGTTCTGGGAACAAAAATATTCTCATTTGGTGTTTGTGCAGCTAGATTATGACAACAAGTCGATTGTACGTAGGTGAGTTCTCCGAACAAAGGAAGTTAGTTTCAATATAATTTTAGATGGTAATCATTCAAACGACTTGTGTAATATTTTCCTATGTATGCTTGTACTCTCCCTTATATCCCCTTAGTTTCGCCCCTCGAATTCTTTCGCGTTGAATTATCTTAACCTCTTCACGTTTTCTTCTTCATCGGGATCAGAAGTATATCGGTGGAACTACTCAAGATGAGCATTCAATCAACATATCACTATCTCCTTACCTTGCATCATTTAAGCAGTATTCCCCAACTTTTTTTACATTTTTTATTACTGTCCCGCCCTTATAAATCGTGGCATATTAGTATTAGCCTATAATCCTTCTAAAAGTGTGAGCTTTCAGACACAAAAAGATTTGAAATTAGACCTTCCAAAAATTTTTGAATTACAGAACTCGTAGACTATTATGAAAACATCTGTAACGAACTTTTCTTCGTTATATAATCTATTTATGTTATTTTTATCATAATTGTCACAATTTTGACGGAACTTGGCATATATGCAAATATACATGTATATAAGATGGTAGTAATAAAAAAAACAATGGAACATTTTATGAAAATTCTTTGAATTAAAAAAATACATATTGCATCGGGGATTAAAAGGAGAAATTAATTATATTTTTCACATACACAAACTGACTAGAGTTAAAAGAGTACATACCATATTGAGCAATATAAAATAAACTTTGGCTTGACAATGGAAGTAAGCTGCAAATTTGATGTTATGTCTGGCTTTCCTCCTAAAAAGTAAGTATAAAATTGCCTTCTCGTATTTCTTTTGTTTCGAGTTAGGTCGTTTGCAATCGGTAGATTTTTTATCGTTTGTGGAGGATCTTGAATTTTGGATAGAATAACGTTTCATGCCGCTATGATTCATCACTCCATATTTGTCAAACATTTAGAGCAAGTCCCATTCATTTACTCATTTTGCGCATTTGTCTGATCTCTTTTGAATATGAATTCTAATTGGAAGTCAACGTGTTCGCAAGGATTAAAATTTTATGCGTAGTCTAAACGTGGATGATTGTTAGATATACCCAGTAACATGCTTCTTAGATACATATGTTCGTTGTAGAACAAGTCACGATAGATTTTTATATTTGGTCGGCAAGCCTCTGTGAGCATTTTGTGCTAGATTTCGTAGCGTAAACCCACGAGACTTATATTTTGGTTGGCGAATCACAGCGATCGTAGAGCGCTTAATTTTTGGATTCGTTGTTTTCTAGCCACCCTGGCCATAGGTTACTTTTAATTTCTTATTGATGTGGAAACGAAATAAAATCGCCACTTAGGTAGAATTCATATTTCCCCTAGTTAAAAATATTTCAAAATCAAAATTACGTTAGTTTCCTTCGTATTTATATGTACGTAGAAAATAAACAACAACGTAAAATCGCATACTATATTTTGGAAAGTATAGTTCTGTTATATTTATTTAAAAGGTGGCTTGTGAAATCTAAACTACTTACCTAAACAGTTTGCTATGACAACGAACCGATGCAGAGGCAAGGATCTGTTAAATTTATACCTCCATGGGACCAACTTATTTATTTGGGTAAGGTTTTGTATTTCTCTTTTGAAACGAATTCCGACAGATTTTATTAGTCGATCACGTCTGTATTTCAGATTTAATTTTCATTTATGTGGGTTCAACTTAGCAAATTGACTTATTCTATTCAAATTGTTTTTCAGATGTATATGTATTTTATAGTTTTCATTTATAGGATTTTTATATACCTTTTACTGCAAAGACTAAAACGTTTGCGAATAAGTCATCCGCTTAACTGTTTTTGTTGACTTGTGTCACTGAAACTATTACTGTTAAGCTTTTGTTTCTTATTTATTTTCTGAAGTTCCAAGCTACATTAAAAATGAAATAACTATTTTATTCGACTTAATAGTTCTTTTAAGAAACAAACAAATTTGCATACATTTTAATTATTGCTAATGTTATATATAGTTTATCTTCATTCAGAAAACTTAGGCCATTTGTCATTAAAGAACTTTCAAATTAGATCAGTAGTCCCAAGATGACATGTAACAATTAAGAAAACTCAATGAATTTTTCACCTCTATTACATTAGTTTATTATATATTTTATTTTCTTCGATTCCACGATGTGTACTTATTTTCATTTGTTTTGTTTTATTATATTTAAATATATTTAATGTACGATATCATTAAATTTGGTACCTTAAAACATATTTTAAATTGTAATTATCTTCGTAGTATAATCTAAGTTTTTAACACCTCTTATAATTGACATAATCCCATTACAGGTATAAAATGACGGTGAATGAAAAGATGTAGTGAACTATTTTTTTACATTGTGTGTTTAAAAAGTATGGTTTTCATTAATTTGTTGAATACAATATATTTTTACATTATATAAATATACGTACTATTGAAAAGAAAGTATTATTTAAATGTTAACCTAACATTTATTGCTTGCAGTTTTGATGGCAATGGAATGTAGGGCATATTGATTATAAATTTTATGATCCATCCGAGGAATCACATTTTGAGAAATTATACGAGTGCTAAATCGACATATGTGTATTTTCATGCTATGCAATAATTTTTTTACATTGCTAAAAAGCAGCGAGATGAATATACATATAGATAAATAAAGGCATTAATTTTTTTTGGGAGTGAACCTAATAAATGTAAAGAGTGTGGTGCAATATAAGCTAAGATATTTTTATACCTAAAAGCATAAACAAATTATAGCACCAGGTTTTTTAATTTCTTTTAATTTGGTTTCAATTTTAAAACTCTTAACTTGAAGAAAATTAACAAAATGAGTCTGCTGATTATTGAAAATCCATAAAAAACACTTTACTAACCTTTCCGTTCCTTTTGACGATATATCGATACATTTATCGTTGTTTAAGCAGGTTGAAGATTTTAAACAATATTCTTAAACGGACTTATAATTCGAATACATACTATCAACAAGGTAAACTAATTAAAATTAAAATACTTTTTATTAAATAGTAAACCTTCTTTTAGCGTTCCTTTTATATTTATGCGTGGTAAGTACTAGAACTACACATTTCACACAATACAATGCTTTTCCCTACCACATGTAAAATTAAAACATTGTTTTCGAGCATGTCGACAAGGTTATGGCCAATAAAATTATTTGATTTATGGCAACACGATGATGCATATACCAGTCGAATGCTCTTGTTGTAATATACATTTCCACATTATTTACTGGATGTCGAATGTTTTCTAGGAAGATATCTACTACGTCTGCACGAGAATTTAAAATATATTAAAAAGACCCATTTAAATACGTCCAGTTAAATATTCGTAAATAAATAAAAAAATGCGCAGTATTTTTTTGGGGAACATACATTTAAAGATGATTAGCTAGTTCGACCAATTTTGAGTGCTTTGGGAACCATACCAAAAAATTGTTAAGTTAGTAGTCTAGCCTTTTGATAATGGTTAATTCTTTCCCCATCGCCTTGCTCCTTTGATTTGAAAGTAAAATATCAAAAATATAAAATATTAAACGTAACAAAAAACTTTTTTAGGAAATATGAGAGTGAAAACCATTTATATGTTAATCGCATAAAATGCTACAGAATTCCGATATGCTGAGGATATCGTAGTTTTGACAATGCATTTAATAGAAACACTTGGTAGTTTCTTTTACAATTTGGCTTCTTGATACCGTAACGTCATAGTTCTTCATTTGTTAGTACGAGACCAGTTCAGTTTCACTACGCAATAGTGAAAATTTTCTGCCTCTTTTATTTAAACTAGCCTAAACCGTTTTATGCACAATCCTGAAAATATTTTTTCTTTTATTAAAATAATAATTTAAAAAAATTCTTGCTTATGTTTTTGACCACACGATATAAGTATAAAATGTATATATATATATATATATATGTGTATATATATATATATATATATATATATATATATATATATATAACACAATATCCTTCTTAGTTCAGTTGCTCCAAAAATAGACTTTGTATTTTATTTACGGAACGGACAGGAAAGCTTCCTTTTGCACCGCCCACGCGACAGCTATTACTCTGATGGCCGCAAGTATTGATCGAATTACTAATGTACGACGTAATTAAAACAGTTAGTGGGATATATCATTTTTACATTATCGTAAAAATAATCAATTAATTCTTTAGCGAATTGAAAAAATCTCACAGTACTTGGAAGTGTATTCATTTATAAATAACATATCCTATATGTGAATATTTAATGCATGTACTATTTTTTTATATTAAACTACTGTTAGTATTACCAGTCCAAAACATCATTGTAATACATCTGTTACTATATGTCATTATAGCATAGATACCGGTATCAAAAAATACTTGGTAATTTTGGTAGGTTGCTAATATTTCTGTATGCTTAAGAAATTTATATCGGTACAGCATTAAATTGATGACTAGTGTATTATACGGATAAGCGAAGCAAAGTCATACATTTGAAAAATGTGGGGCTTATCGGTTTTGTGTATGTGAGTATATATATGTGTGTATGTGTATGTGTTTGTAACACATAGACATAGGCATGCATACATGTAGTGTTAATACTAAAAATTATCGTAGTTTTGTCAAGTTTCGACAAAATGCGGCCAAAGAAAAAATAAATTAAAATCTATCATCTAACTTTTAAATATCTTTTGAATATCACATTCGACATTATTTGATCTCCAAATTTTTACGCCAAAAACTTTACTTTTTTAAAAAGGTCTTGAATAAATTTTCTCTGAAATGAAAATCACACTTTCAAAATTTTTTTTATTATTTAAAGAATTTTTATTAATATGGTGACTAAACGTTAACATTATAAAAAACCTGTATATACATATTATAAATCTATGTATTAATACCTTTCATTGAAACCGGATTCAAAATTATCATAAAATATTTACACATAATAATACTACATGACGTAGTTTCATTTAATTGTGAATAATGAATTTCTAGAAAATTAACGTCAAATATATTCAATATTAATAATACAGTTGTAAAAATGAAAAAAAAATAGTATCTATTCTATGTTCACAAATCAATCAATTTTTATTTCGCGATACACTTCTGGATACTGAAAAAATAGTCATGATAACCGAACTAAGTAAAAAATATTTATAACCTTTAATATTTCGTCGATATGTTCTTGATAAATACGATTATTATTTTATTCTCTTACGGTGCACTCCCATAAGTAGCTGCTTTTCTTCGAATATTTGATCAATGAGTGTCGATTTAAAGTTGTGCGTACATTTAGTTCTCACCTCTAGTTTGGATAATTGAATTTTAAAGTAATCCAAATTAAAATATTATATTTTCTTTTAATTTCATTGGAAGCAGAGTGCATATCGGTGTCTTATTTTAGTTTAATGTTTCTGAGAAATATTTTCCCTAAGGTTTATTCGAGCGCAACTAACGAGAGTCTAAATTATATTAACTTTTTTTTATTAAATATAGGTAAAAACGTACGTAACAAATCCTGCAATTAAAAACTATATTTTAAAGTAACAAGCAGGAATAATTTAAATAAATTTTGAATTAACTTTAGCAATGTTATTTTAATTAAGTACACGTGAAAATTTCGAAGCGGTATGCAATTTTATATTATAATAAAAAAATTTCGGCCTATTTTTTATTTACTGAGAAATTTCACTGAGGGATTTTATTTTATATAGAGTCATATATAGACTTTGTTTCACTACGTCTTAGTCAACTAAAAAAATTATGATAATTTTATATCTAAATACAAGCTTAAAAATAGTTTACTTTTACAATTAATATAAAACTATATTTCTTTAAAAGTACTTTTAAGATTTCTGTGAACGAATTCGAGAGAACTGCTTTAGCTAGTAACTTTGTGAATTTGCTCTTATAAATAATTTATAATTATTAGATAACAAACCCAGAGTTGACAATTGAGTAAACTAAAAAAACTATGGTAATTTGACATTTCAACCTACAGCGTTTACTTAAAAAAGTTTATTTCTATAATTATCATAAAATATGGCGTTTCGTTTATGAATCTCAAAGATGACAATATTTTTTAAGATTCATGTGTTCGAGTCATATAATTCGCAGGCAGACGCATTTGCTGTTATGAATTTGCTGTTATAAATAATTTTTCTAAATTGCTGTTATAAATAATTTTTATAAATTTTCTACCGAAATTAATTTTTGTACAGATACAGTTGAATGTGCATTTGGCAATGATAAATACTTCCATAAAATCAAAGAGGTCACAAGTATAATTTTGTAATTCCCAAGGCAGTATTTTTAGTTTCTACCGTATTTATTTGTAAATATCAATTAAATTTCAAAATATTGGAATTTAGTCCACCTCTATAGATTTGAACAACATTTTAATTTATAAACTTAAAACTCATTTCTAAACCGTTAACATTAATTTTAAAATAATTTTAATTTGACAAGAAGGATGCACACAAAAATGTTTTGTAAAATATGCAATACCCATATTCGTATATCTTTGTTAATTATGCATGTATTGTTTTAAATATATTTCCAGACTAATTAGAAGAATAATTAGTAAATGGCAGCACATATTGTGGTCAGCCGGTGTTCAACAGTTCACAAATAGGACTTGTGCAATACAATATTATAACTATATTCCTACTTGTGGAGTTATATTTGAACAAGTTTAAATTATACACAATTTTTAAATACATTTCTAGCTGTAAAGGGTAAACTTATTTTCGTTATGGTAAAAAAACTGAACCTTTTTCTAGCACTTAACTTTTCAATAGAGCAAACAAAACTGATTCACTTCCTAAGATCGGGAAAATTTTATTGATGACTAAATTATACGGACTTTGGATTACTTCGTTTATACTTAGTTAATTTAAGGACAGCCAAACTTGATAAAAGTATCCATATTTTACAAAGTAAATATTTCAGAATTTTTTTGATACAGCCTTTAATGCGAAATCATTGAAATGTTGATTGTATAAGGTAATCGTTTTTCATATATTCCATTGAAAAGTCTCTTAAGTGTTTTTGTAATACAGTAACAGTTTTCATTCACTGTAAAACACTTCTTCGAGTCACATTAAGTGAAATTATGTGGTTGCGTACCAATTTATTCTTCTGTGTTATATTTTTAAATCACGACAAATTTATAACGACTTGAATACTTAGTGAATAAATGTAACAAGAATGTTGATATATGCTAGCATGTAACCAATGAGGATAATAATATAAATATAGCGTAATCTTTTAGGGTAGACCGCATTTGGGAATGCTAATGATAGTACCGGCTGAAATCTTTAAGTGAATTAGTAAAAGCAAAAAAAATAAAGAAAACTATTTATTTTTCTCTTTGGTTTCTACGTATTTGGCGAGCGAACTTATTGGAAATTAATTTAATCATATTTGTAAAAAAAATAATGCGCTCATATTTTATTTCATTTACCCACATGTAGGACATAATATTTCTTTGATTTTATTTCTAATGAACTTCATTACTTTAGTTGAGTAATCAGTAATTTAGTTAGCATTAACTTTTCCAAAAATTATGCTAATTACTACATGAACCAAGACATTAGACAAATCAATTATTATTACATATACATATAGTATAGAGTTATGTTACTGGTAAGACAATTAAAAAAATCATAGAATATAAATGTTACACTAGATAATATCCAACTAGGAAATGAAACAATAATTACATTAATGACTATCATTTGAAAAGGAGAAAATCTGGCAATCCGATAAACTAAAATCAAATTAATGATATAGGCACTTAAATAAAAACTTTAGACTGTAATGCACCGAGACGAAATTAGAAACCGATTTCTATTTTGTTTTTGTAATATAAAACTGGATATATCAGAAACCCGAGAAATTAAATTAAAATATGATGAAAATTTTTTATCGCTTTTGGTAAAGATAATAACATAAAATGTTTTTGCTGTTTGATTGAATTTAATAGCTTAAATAACTTTTCCGTCAAACTTCTACTCATCTTTAAATTTATCCGAAATTTAGACTCTATAGAAAACATGAACTACTCGTTGAGTAACCAAAAACGTAATTTTTAGTTTTCATTAGTTATAATATTTAAATAAAGACAAACCTTCTTTCTAATGAAACTGAAACCTCCGGAAGTGACTAATTGGTAAAAGTGAATTTAATCTCGTTATAGTTTTTAATATTTCACAGTTGTATTATTTTTTTAACTATTTTATTTTACTGCATTGATGAATAAAAACTTACATTAACTCTTAATATTATTATATAATATTAAACAAAATAGTATTTCAAACTCAACAAAACGCAGTACGATATTAGAACTATTTGGCGTTTTATAATGTTCTTAATTCTGCAGAAAATTAAATTTGGTTTATTCGACTCGTTATATTATTAAATCGATTTAATTGTTATTTTATCCCATAAGCAATATTAATAAAATTCTAAGACTTGTCCCGAAATAATAGATTTAGTCGAGTCTTTACTTCTAGCAAAGTTATTCTTTCCTTTATTGCAATGCAAGCAATATACCTTTTATAGCTTTTATTTTGATCAACTGTAAGTTTATATTTAATTAATATTTCTCGACAATAAAAACCCGATAAGTCTATGGATATCTATATTCTTATATACAGACAAATTCTAAGCTATTGTGACTAAGAGTTAAAAATTATTTTCTAAATTTGTTTACCAGAAATATATCTTCAATTTACATTTACAAATCACTTCTAAACAGGTGTTTTTATTTTAATTCCTCATTTACATTTTTATTTTTATATTACTTTACACATTCTCCTTATATTCCCAACGGCTCTCCCAACTTGATACAACTTTGTTAATAACTCTTATTTATTTCCGTAATCTACTTAAAAGCAAATAGACAAGTTACTAGCAGATTCATGCTAATAGCAACTTGCCTGCCATATATATATATATATATATATATATATATATATATGGCACGTATGTATATATGCAACATAGTTTGTAATTCGCTTTTCACCTAGAACTAAGAACATGAGTTTTAAAGTTGTGAAATAAACAAATTAAATTTTATTTTCAAAAGGAATATTACGATCGATAAACAATAAAACTTACTCTACATACAACATACGGCGCATGAACTTTGGTTGATCGCGCGACGGTGAGGCGGGCAGCGCGGCGCGGCGAAACGACGGGGGCGCGAGCTGTAAATATGTGTGTATTAAAGACAAGAAGCCAAATGACCGTAAAATCGCATAAAATTTTAGGTGTCCTAAAGCTAAGTTGTTTATTCGATTAGTAAATATTTGTCCATATACAATGAACTAAGCAGTGTTGTCCAGCTCTACCAACGCACTCAGAAATTGCAGTTAAAGAGTCTTGTATCGAGATTGGCAGGTTTCCGACTTTTCCGCGGAATAAAAAATATAAGAAATGATAACAGAGATATAATTGAGTGTCATTGTAATTTTTTTTATAATGTAATTCTTTTTTTACTTATTTAGCAATGAATTTATTAAATTTAATTTTTAGGGTTCCCTAACGAAAGTATTCTAACCGGACCCTGTTACTAAGCCTCCGCCATCCGTCTGTTTGTCACAGGGCTGAATCTTTTGAACTATAATAGATAGACACATAATTTTTCACGTGTGAGTGTAGTTTCTATATGTAGTTTTTGAACATCAAAAAATTAGCACCGAGGCAAAACCCATACAAGGAACTTCGACAAACGGGTATTATGGTACGGATCCTTAGTGCCCGAACCCAATTCGTACTTGGACAAATTTCAAATTTTTTTTCGGCTGCATCAAAGTAAACATCGGATATATTACTCTGAAAATCATGTTGAGTACAAACCAAACCTCTTCCTTTTTATTTTTGAAATAGTAAGTAATCACTTTTACCCAATATTATCTGCTGTACATGAGTTAACTTATACTTTATATATAAATTGGACGTAAAGTAATTCAGGCGTGCTTAAAAATTTAAATCAACTTATTTACAATAGATTAAGTATTGACAATGATTAACCACATATGTACAAAAATGTACAACTCGCCTGTAGATATTTTAAGAGCTGTTCAAAAGTCCATATGCAAACAAGAAAGTCAATGAATGTTTTCTCTTACACGTATTAGTGTCATTAAGTCACGTTTCACTGTGTAATATGCAGACAAAGTCTTGACTTTTCGCTCATCTAAACTTTGCACCTCTTCTGTGTACACTAGTTCCAACCGCAAATAAAAGTCTACAGGTATCAGGGGCTATGAGAGAGTTATAGAACTGAGCCACTACATCCCTACCAACGGACGCCAAATATACCATTAAGGTAATCCCGTACCGCAAGTAGGTATTGAGCTAAACAAGCATAGTGTTGATAGTACATATCAGCGAAGTACGCTAAGGGTACTTCATCCAAGAGATCCGGTACTACGTTCCGCAGCATATTGAGGTAAGTACTAACCGTTAATTTGCCTTCAGTAGACTGATGATGACGTCATAAATTATCTCAACCCATACATTGACGTCCTTTGGTGGAATGTTCGTGTGTTAGATGGGGATTGCTATATGTTTGCCAGTATCCATTTTGTACGTTGAACAATCCCATTTTTGTGAAGGTGGACTTATTCGTCCACAGAATGTTCACACAGAGATTATCTAGTAACCACCGGCGGAGTACAAACCGCGGCTCCGGCTTAGGCTCTTACAATGCTTGATCCCACCGGTAATGGAAGTTGCTGAGCCCTCGCGGTTTTGCAACTTCCAAACGTAGTACTAGATGAGGTGGGACAGTTTAGCTGCTATCCACGTACTGCTGCGCCGATAGTACTCCAAGTATTCAAGCATGTCTTCTTAGACAATGGCATGAAATCTTAGAATACCTGAACCTTGCGTGTATCGACGTATTTCAAACTGGCTAAAATCAATCAGCCTCTGTGTTGCACTCAAAATCGTTTGACGGGATAGCACATTAGGGTTGGGGATACCGCGAACATTTGGAGATTTCGGGGCTCTGAATAAAACTGCCAAGCTCTACCCAAATAGTAATTAGCGATAGCATAAAAACGCATCATTTCAACATATTCAATGGTCGAATATTGGTAATTACCATTTGCCATTGTAATACCAAACACTCTCTACCGAATTGAAAAGCACGTCGATCACGCAACACATTCGTGAATCAACTAAAAATTTTATTTTGTTTTAAGTATGGGAACACAGAAAGATAACGGGTGGGGTCACGGCCACCGCCCATTGCCTTCCATTACGCGGATCGGTCTAATTACCAAGCGGCATTATTTTACAGTCCACGTGGACTAAGTTATATTGGCTAATTGTTACTAAGTCTTATCATGTCGGAATGTTTGCTGTGTAAAACTTACATAGAGATTGATCATTTTTTGGTTTCGGATTTTAGTTTAAAATTTCGTCGTCATAGATTACGTTTGATGAATATTTTAATATTGTCAATGAATAATATTCTTGATAAATATATATGGTATATATATATATATATATATATATATATATATATATATATATATATATATATAACTTTGTCTACTTTGAATGTGCAATTAAACTTTGCACTATACAATTTTTTCTAATATGTTTTAGTCATATTAGGTATGGAAATGAAAAAATCACTATTTGATTTTTAGAGTACCCTTAAAAAAACCTCCAAAGAAAAAAAGGAAACCTTATAAAATCACTCAATTTTCCGCATATTTGTCTGTCTGTTAAGACTCTTTTTCCCAGGAAAAAGTCTTTATCCGCAGATGATCCATCGGATCTGTAAAGAAATCAAGCTTAAAGTCAACGCAATAAAATATGGCCTTATATGCCGCATATTTTGACACTCGTAATTAAATCAAAACCGTTGACATAGAATCATGAAATTTAACAAGAAGCAAGACCTTATAGCCTAAGTAAAGGTAATCAAAAAATCGTTAATTTTTAATTACATCATATAAAAAAAAGAATTTTAAGTATGCGCCAGTGAAATATATTAATTTTCCCTCCAAAAAATGTTTTGTAACAAGAATATTATGTACCATTAAATATTTATAAATGCCTATATGTGTATGGAACCCTTTTAGTGTAAATTTCTCTCATGATTGAGAGGTTTTATTTTATATGTATGTAAATTTCTTGCGAATTATCAAGTTTGTGAAGAGCTCGCTTTTATCAGCTTGGTCGAGTCCATGACGACAAATTCTTTATTCCCTTTCAGAAATCATATCAAAAAATTACATCATTCGAATCAATTATCATTTGAATGTGCTGTAATGTTGAAATATCATTATCAAAGTAAAGTAAAATAAGATGGCAGAAAAAAATATGCAAACATCCATGAAAGTGAAGGTAACACTATTAAACTGCGAGTTTCTATTATTTTAGTAACTTTTCCGTGATTAAAAAAAAAGTGTGGAATTTGATATTTTTGTTGCATTATTTAGTTTTTCTAAACAGCGGTGTTTCGAGATATCTGATTAAAACAATATGAAATATTCTTAGAAGGGATATATTTCAATTTACCCCTCCTAAGAGTATTTGATATTGTTTTAATGAGAAATTTCGAAACACCGCTGCTTAGTAAGTTGAGATTTGAATTAATTACTTACACAGTCTGCGGCTGTTGGTTAAACGGTAGGTTGGTGAACTCGGTAGTTTGGCCGCGTATGCAACGGTATTCAGTACGATATTTATTTTTCTTTCACGTGGATACAATTTCTTGAACGATAAAGATTAAATCTTGAGATTAAATTCAAAACATTTGAAAACGAAATTTGCAAATATGTTTCTTCAATCTAATGGTTTATATTATTTATGTACATACATTTCTCGGATATATTTTCTAACAATTATATAGCAGGTACTTTTTCCATTCTGGAGCAACTTAACGTAGTATCGATTAGTATACGTACAAAGAAAGATATTTACTATCTCTATGCTATGGTTACTATCTCTATTTTTAGCAGCTAAACGAGATTAACCAGATTCATATTGAAACCATTTGGATGTCTTTTCTGTTTTTTATTAAAAGTACAAAAAAATAAATATGTGGTGATAACTTCATGTTTAAAATGCGACAATTATTATAAAATTGGACATCTTTGAGCTTTCTCTATTTTAGAAAGCATTATGAAATTCATAATTTTTTAATAACAAGGTCTTTCTGATAAATTCACAGAAAAAATTAGAAGTATTGATAAATATTAGGACCGTTTATATTGCATAGTGATTGTTATATGGTGTATTCGTTAGATTTGAGTCGCTTCTTTTTACTAGTTTAATTTAGATTTTTTTTGTATTCGTAAACAATTTAATTAAAATTGCAAAATACATGTGATGCCATTTATTTTTTTCACAATAATTACAGCCGATGTCACAGCGAAAAATGAAGATTAATAAAATGGTAAATAAATATTTATTTCAATCTATAAACAGACATATTTATTGCTCAACATTCACCAATTCGTTTGCGTCTCTAGAACATACCAATAGACAAGCTTTTTCCCAATTTCACTTTTGCAAAAATAGGTTTTATTAAAATCATTATGTAGTATTGAATATATTTGGCGTTAATTTTGTAGAAATTCATTATTCACAATTAAATGAAACTACGTGATGTAGTATTATTTCTACTATCTTTAATTTCTTTACCACGACCTAGGTTTCGTTGTATTACAACATCTTCAGGTGGGATATTAGCAAAGATATCTTTGCTAATATAATCTTTGCTAATATCCCACCTGAAGATGTTGTAATACAACGAAACCTAGGTCGTGGTAAAGAAATTAAAGATAGTAGAAATAATACTACATCACGTAGTTTCATTTAATTGTGGATCATTATGTAGGTCAAGCTCACAATTTCGAAGCCGTTTCAAAGTACGTGAGCGATAAAAATCATCGTCGCATTTTTCTTGCGTCATATACAAAATGTTATAAATTCATAACAAAAATTGTATTAGATTATTTCTTATGAATAATTCATAAAAAATACATGGAATGATCGATGTGAACATCTAACGACGCGTTTGGATGGGAGTTGAAACGTTCTGATGGGACGTCGCGTCTTGCCATTCGGCCAATTTTGTGTCTTTTCGGTTCTTTCGGCTTAACTCACTAACTCACACGCTATTTTATATATATGTTAGTGAACAAGCATTGTTTCTCATTTAGTAACTTTCAACTTTCCTCCTTCATATCGGTGTATTACACTAAACTATCTTAAAACATTCAATATTTCAATTATTTAAATACGAGTTACAGTTATAGGAAAAGAAGAATGTAAATATTGCAGTTTGTATAGTTTCCGAAACAAGACAATGGGAATTTTTAAAAGGTTTTGTATTTTTTAAGAGTGTATAAAACATATTAATTTTCACCCTTTATAGTAGGAGCAAAACATAAAAGATATAAAAGGGTGTTTGAAACTCTCGGAGTGAATCTTAGTATCTTGAATGCCTACTAGATGCAGCAAATATGTATCGCAAGGTTCTGAGAGCGGCTATTGACGAATTTAGTTGCATTAACTATAACGCATTTTGCTGCGAAAAAAACTCTAAAGGAAATATTCTTGTAATGGAATCCCTTATTCTACTCCAATATAAAACAAAGTGAATCCTAATTACGCAAAAAAGCTATACTGTGAAAATTTAACAACCTACTTTTATGCGGCATGGTAACAGTAAAATTCATGCCAGCAATTATTTTTTTCTACTTTGTTTTAAGTTGATATTAACCACGTGTTAAGTTTTATTTTGTATTATTTTATTCATTTAATATCTAAAATATTAGTTTCAATAAGTAGTTAATTCACTGTGATTTCCATTTTTTTTGTATACTTGTCGCAGAATATTGTTGCGCTAATGAAACTTGCTGGTATATTTATAACTCTTAAATATAGTTTTGAATTCATAAATCAATAATGTTTCCTCACTGAATTAATTATAATTTTATTTCAGTTGAAAATTCACTCTCAATCACTAATTTTATTTCAAAATTTATTCAATTAAAGTAATTTTTAATTCCACTCTCATTGAATTTCTCTTCTGTACAATATTTTTCTCATTTATATATTTTAATACTTTATAACAATCTTCAGATTTTCTCCTAACTGCAGTGACAATCTTCCGCATAACTAAGTTGTGTATATTAAATCTTGAGAATAAATAAATAATTAAATGCCTACGAACATAAGAACATAGTAACCGTATCTACGTAAAAGCAAGGACAATGTATGAAAGGAAGGTACGACAGCAATTGTCATTGCATTAAATTAAATTATTGCTTTAAATTTAAATTAACTTTTCCTTTTAAAGGAATTTTATTATAAATTTATTTTGTCATATTTTCGGGCTTTTCAACAAACACTTTGTGTTTGATCATTACAAAAATGTTTATAACCAAATATATAACACGAGGCAACCATACTTACTATATTTTAAATTAAGTGATGCATTAAATTTTGAATTAGTCGGCATTCGTGAGTCCAGGAAGGAATTTTGTAATAAATTTATTTTGTCATATTTTTGGGCTTTTCAATAAACACTTTGTGTTTGATTATTACAAAAATGTTTATAACCAATTATATAACACGAAGCAACCATATTTACTATATTTTAAATTAAGTGATGAATTAAATTTTGAATTAGTCGGCATTCGTGAGTCCATCAATCGATAATAAATTTATTACATATTCAATACATTTTCCGCAATTTGTTTTTAAACCTCAATAAACTTAGTTTGCATCAATAATACACCAGAGAAGGAGTAGCAACATCTTTCTGCGCACCAACAAACTATTATTGTGACCGGTCATCTAAAGTGAACATTAACATGAATTGACTCCGTATAATAGGTACAAGGAAACAGCGGCTCATAGTTCCTGGCAGCTCCAAAAATCCTACATGCGGTAACATGTAAGGTAAAGGAAAAACAGAGGAAACTAAAAATATTTGGTAGATATCGGATTATCTGCACTGATGATTGCAAGTAGTGACTTATAATACTCGCTTACTGAGAACTGACGAGAAGATTAATGAGCTGAAAGATGATTATTGAGCAAATTATGATAGAACGATATAGGATTATCTGAAGCTTGAATATGGAAGTAGGGTCAGATAATTTTCCACTTTGATAATTTGCTCTAGTATCAGGAGGGTGACTTACAGCTCTAAGGGGTTGCGTTTGTCATCGGGAGTCACTCGTAAATGGTATAGTAAATTTTAAAATCATTTCGTCGAGCATGGAGTACCATATAATTAAAATTACCAAAGGTTGAAGGTTATTTAGGTGTATGCACCGGAATTAGCACATGCTGACGATGAAGTGAAGGCTAGCTACGAAAACAAATTTAAAAGTGTTAAACCCCTCAAAAATTACTATACAAATACGAATTGTATGGGAGACTTCAATGCAAATTTAGGTGTGGGGCAAATTGGACAGACGCAGCGGAACCCTAATGATTACTGGCTGTTTTTTTGGAGAAAGAAGATTTCTTTTTAACGAACTCCACACTTCAAGAGTCTACTTTGGGCTTCGATTAGTTCAGATATTATTATTAAAAAAATAGATTTCATTTTAATGCAGGACGGCAGATATTCCATATGATCAGCAAGTTAAAAATAAGCAGTGAACGCCAATACGTCTGATTTTTACCTTGTTGATCACACTGAATATCGGTGGCTTACAGAATCTGAACCCGAAGCGGGTCTAGTTTAATATTTTGCATGTCCCGTTCAGCATTGGGCAATATTGAAAACACTGAAGACTTTCTGTCCTCTTACTCCAGTCGTTTTGAAGGCATAGACCAGTGCGCGAAAATGGAGGTTTCGAATGACCGGTTGGTGGATACTGTTAAAAAATTTGGTTATAAGTTCTATAAAAACCACTCTCCTAATAGAGTCAATAAACTCTTCGACATGTTTCAATCAGCTTCATTCTAGTGATTATACTCTTTATTCTAGTCCATATACTCTAGAACTCACGGTAACACACATCAAAACGCAGTTGCAGTCTGCACCTCACATGCCATGTTATAGGTAGCTACAGCTGAGTTCATCTTCAAGTCTATACGATGCAACATTTGTGTCTTTAATAAAAATACAGCAACGACTTGTTTGAGCAGAATGAAAACTCCAAGGCAATCTTTTACATATATATTATAGGAGATTATGAAAGGACGTTTAATAAAATACAAAGTAAAAAAATGTGAAGCATGTTACGAAGAATGACAGTACAATGGTTATAATAAATTAATTATGGGTTTAGCTAAAGTGCTAAATGCAGAGATACGCATATACTTTGTAAGAGTTATTTACAAAAATAATTTAAGAAATATTTTTTTATTGACTGTTTATATTTTCTAATACATTTTTTAACTATACCTACTAATGGATACTTTTCAAAACAAAAGAGATCGATCAGAGAGAAAGAGTGTCTCACTATCATATAGGGAATTAAAGACCATATATAACGACTATAGGCCTTTATATATATTACAGCCTTATATTATGCTATTACATAGCCAATGTCCTTGAAATATTCCAACTCAAAACTTATCTTATATCCGATGCCTGACGCTTACGTCTAGCTTAATACGACTCTGATATAATTTATGAGAAAAAACGTCAGAAAACAAACACATACGCGTTATTGCGAGTGAGAATATTTACGCTAACAATAAATCAATAGGTATAAATGTAGACAACGTAAAAAACTACGCGACTACTATCTATAAAACGCAAGACAGGAAAATTCTAATAAAACTAACCATCTAGAGAAAATGCACGCGGATCAAAAGAGACTATATAGATCCAGATAAAGAAACATGAGGTATCTTTATAACTACTCATGCAATACACAGACAAACAAAACAATTTTAGATTAGAATAACCCCTGTGACTCAATACATATGCGACTTTTGATTGACTACCTCGAAAAGGGTGATCAAAAATGTTTCTATCGCTATCAATAACACAGAAAATCAAATTAACAAACCTTTAAAGGAACCAAAAATAGCAGACCGAATATTGTATTGCAATTTCTACGTTGACCATTTACACTCAATATTCTCTAAAGTTTTTCAAGATAAAAGAAAAATTGAGTAACATTAAATTTATTGGTAAAGTAGCAATTATTTTATTATAAGTTTAGGAGCAAATTTAAATGATATTTTACACATAATTAAATTTCCGCCACTCGTGGATCTATACATAAGTAGATATGAGTAGAAATAGACTAACGATGTATATGTCATGCTATTATGAAAGTAGCTGAAAGTGTGTAGCTATGAAGAAAGAAATGTTAAAATTTTCGGGCACTATCAGGTGTAAAGTGAAAGAAAGACTGACAAAAATGTAAATGTGGATGCAATTAATGAGAAAAAAAGTGCATTGCGGATTCAAGGGTCTGGGGAGACAAGAGTTAATCAAACATAGGGAATACCTGAAAGATAGTGAAGTAATGAAAAATAAAATTAATTGGATGTGTATGTTATAAGAGTAATGGAAATAAATGATATCAAGATTGGGAAGGGCGATGTTAAAAAAAAATTACTGCGTATCATAATTAGGTGACGGGTGACGTGCCAACGTAGACAGAAATAGATGGTACAATTTAGTGCCCACCACCAAACGGAATAGATATCATACGGTAATATTTATCTCTATCAAAATATACTCCAAATTTCAAAATATTGAATTGTCTGATAAGAATTTGTCATAATTTTCTAGTTCATTCTCTCACGTACTCACTGATATAATAAAAAAAACTTATAAAACACTCCCAGAAGAGCTAGACACGTAAAAGTTTGTACATATTTAATGTATACGACATCAATGAAGAAAACGAATTTCGAAAATGTTGGCTTCGAACAAATATAATATTTATATTAGCGTCAAGTTTCATCATACGTAGTAGGTATTTTCGGCACTGTACCTATATTGTGAGCGAAGCTGTGGTTTTAGAAAATATTGTATCAGCCCCAAAAACATACATATAACCAAAAAAAATTAAATTTCGTATAACTGGCTCTATTTTTTTATTTCACTCGATTTAGCAAAAAAATAATAATACCTATGTATCATTGTGATTGTAAGTGAATAATTGTGGTTCAGTTTAATTGTTGTAAGTTTCGTAATAGCAATGTACGAATTTTGGGTAATCACTTCTCTTTTGTGAGTTTCACTATTTCAAAAATTTGATAGTAGCCATTGCATTATGAAGGTATTCATAACAAATTTTAATTTTGTGCCATAAAATAGACTTTATTCGATTGAAAAAAAAATGTAATTGAAACGATAATCTGTATTATTATCGAGTATCGTTTGATTTATTGTAATTAGTTTGTAATTGTACAAGGTAAGAGGGCCATAAATATCTTTAATGACATATATGGTTATTAACGTTACCGATAAAAATTTATCATAAGGCACAGATTTACAATAGTGCGTGTCCATTTTTAAAGGAGGATATATTCAATCGAGAGTGTTTTTTTATAATGTTAATGCATATCTCCGATATTCATGAACGGATTTCAATAACTTTTTACGATATAATAAGAGGGATTTTATATAAACTTAGTTCAGATTCGGTAAGGCACGCTACAAATTGACAATGAAATTAATCATCTGATGATAATACATCAAACAAAGCTATATGAAAATCTTCAATCACATATTTTTGTTTAGCTAGGCAAGTTTTGACGAAACAATCGGCTCCAACTGGACTAGGATATGATGAGTGTGCATGAATTTATGTTAAAGGAATTCTTCAACGAATGACATAACGTCACTAATGAGTGAAACATTTTCTTGAAAATTACGTAAATATTCTTGTAGGAAAAATGAGGCGGTAATCCTTACTTTTCTTTAGTAAACACTTTATTCATAGAAGATCTCGTTTGTGAAAGCTTATGGCCACGATGCTCAATATTATCCATTAAAATGTCCTCTAAATTAATTTTTCAATTTTTTCTTAACCTGTCTTCTCTTTTACCTTTCCTTTAGACGTTGTTTTTTGATGTGCAATGGATATACAGACCGACCTTATCAGAATACAACATTTAAACTCACCTGTATTAAATATCCGAAAAAAAAACAGAATTTCTAAATAAAAGAACAAACCTATTAAGTATGGATAGAACTATTAGCACGATTGTGCAGTAAAATATTGTATTATTCTTATATATTAACCTCAAAGGGTTTTTTGTTATTAGTATTTTTAATTTTTAACTTTCACTTCTTGATTTAATGTAGCTGGTCATAAAGACAAAGAAAGTGCCCATAATTTTTTTTTAAAGAAAATTTTATATTAAGGCTGGGAATATTGTCTGTAAACTATTTTTCAATTAATCTTAGCCCATGGAAGAATTTAATGCTCAAATTTCGTTAAGTGGGAAGTTTGTACAGAGATAACATGATAGTCAGCGCCTTACATAGTTGAAATATAAATTATGTAGCTATGACAGTGGTGATCTTATTATAATAATATTTGCTGTATTCATAATAATATTTCTAATTACCACAAGAAACTAAATTGTTTCTGGCTACGGTCGAAATTTTAGAGACATAATATTGCGTTCTTAAGCTGGCGATTTCCATATAAGATGGTAGTAAGTAGCAGGACGTATCTCAAACTCTAAGATATCATGTCAGTTTTTATTGAAACCAATATATTTATCGATTTATTGGAATATGCAAACGTTTCAAACGTAAATATGTTTGAAAGTCACATAGATATGTTGATTTGAAATAAATATGGGAAAAGCAGTGTAATTAACACCTTAAATGAATTTAGTTTTGTGAATTATCCCTATAATAACTTGTAAATAATTGGGCTTTATTCTAACGAATTGTTGATAAATAAAATTTGATATACGACTTTTTTTAATGTTGTTAATACAATTTACTTTTGTCATGCGTATATTCATTTAAAGCAAATTTTGTGTAAAATAATTAACTGAAAGTAGCATTCAAAATCAAAATATTTATTGCAGTCGTCCAGCAAGTAAACCAATTTGTCTTTTTCAGGTCATACTTGAGAAATGAGAAAACAGAAGACGATGTAAAACGAAAATTGGTTAACAGAGTAAATAGCCCCCTTATATAAGTTAAGAAAAACGAAGTACCATAAGAACCGACCATAGGACATAAGGAAAAAAGGTTTCAAATTTTTTATACACGTTATGAAAATGTTCCGTATGAATATTTGTGAGTGTTAATAACCTATGTTTTTTCATAAAAGTTAGCATTTTAATCATTATTCCAAGTCTCTAATTCAAAATTCTGTTTTACCAAACTGTTTCTGAGAAAAAGGCTATTTAAGTGGGCAGAGGTACACACAGAAGATTTTAAAAAGCATCCGACTTTTAGGGTTCCTTATCTCGAAAGAAAATAATAAACCTTGTTGAGATCAATTACGTTTCCGTCTGTTTGTCCAATACAGCCCTTTTCCTCAGAAACCGCATGATGTAGAAACTCGAGATTTGGCACAGTAATAAACATATTAACCAGCACATATCGCATTAGAGAATACGTAAAATATATTCATTTGCAAAAGCCCTCTATAACTTGTGCTAAAGATATGTAAATAGTATTCAAAGCATGGTGTATTCATTTGAGTCGTGGTTTAGTTATTATATCAGTAGTAGCATAAAAATTTGTCGTTAGAAATGGGAAATAAATAGAGAATATAATATCTTCGGAAAGGAGGAAATTTCTTTTTAATAAATTAAATTAATTTACAGCTCTTTCATGTATTTTAGGACAGATTTAAAAAAGCAAGACATAAGGTCTTGTTGAACGTCGTAAGTTGTTACCTATTTCTATTATCTTCATATATATGTCAGGGAATTGTAATGTTTTATACTACAAAGTATAATAATTAGACCGAAGAACCGAAATTGTTAGTCTATAGTGAAAATAAGCAAATTTTAGAGAGGGGCAGTTACTAAAATGTAATCGTGAAAAATCTTATATACCTTAATGTTAACTTTTAAGAACGGTATTAAACTTTAATAATTGAATATCACGGAGCATTATTTTTTACAATAAAATTATTTGAACTTTTGTACGGTACATTTATGAAAGTACGTGTTCAGATTGGAGCAAAAGTTAAATTATTGTTTTTTTTTCTGAATATGTTTATGAGCTGCATAATGACAACTCTGCATTATAATAATTTATGGAGTCTGAAAATTGATATAACCATTGAAATCCGATCCAGAAGTTAAACGGTACTGGACATAGTCAACACTTCTTTCGGTAAATATATAAAAATAGCGTAATGCAAAGTGTTCGATTATAAAAAAAACCACTACGTACAAGTGTAGTATAAATAATACTGATGTAAAATTCATTACATTATTATTACATTTATCTCGTAAATCATTGGCATGATTTGTGGAATAAATGCAATTTCCACTGAAGGTAATGTAGAAATTACCTTTATTTAGATAACAATTTCAATCATCCAATATTAAAATAGTATAAAATAATTCATTTTTGTACAATCAAAGCTTAGATGCTCCTTCAGTAACCCAGTCTTTTCCTGTCATCGGAAATTTAGTTCCAGAAGGCATACCTATCACAAAGTAATCTTGTTTCCGCACGCCCTTAAAAGGGACAAACGGTGTTATGTACTGTTATTTATACAGGCTAACACAGTCACGTTTTCACCTCGTTCTACACTCGTCATACTGACTATGTCCTTTGATCCTTTCTTGGCAACGGTATTACGGTAGCGGTTATTAAGAGAAACTCCAGTTTCATTTACGTAATATATTCAGGTTTTCCTCTCATGTTATTAAGATTTGTCATCTTTTTCAATATCTTAAAAGATCTGTAACGTTTTCCTCTTTCAATCCATTTATGCTTGATAATCCTTTCGGCTTTCGAATACTTAATTTTGGATCTCTTTTCATAAATCAATGAAACTAACCTTCCCCGGCCATTCCCGGTTTGCTATTAAAATTATGTTTTATATTTTTATGTTCAACATATTCAAAAGTGTATTTAGGAACAGTTTTTGAATCGATGACTTTATAAATGTGATAATCGATTAGACAACTTCTTTAAGTATCCCTGTTCATCGTTTGTTGACCAGCTTAACTCTTGATTACACACCTACTAAAAGACATTTTTCTTTGTAAATTAGTATGAGACACATTGTAGATCTCATCTACCTTACGTATAATTAGTTCTTTTATTCAGAACTTTGTTTGCAGCTTTTCTTATATTTTCTCGAGATCGTTGTTCGTTGATCGTTTTTCGTATATCCGAACCATGCAAAGCAATGAAAAAATTTAAAAAAATAAGTAAAATACACTTTATGCACTGATCTAACTCGCACCGAAAGACATGATCGAATTTGTCTCACATCAAAAGGCGTTAAAAATGTGTTTTGGTAACAAAATACCGTATGTACTAACAGACAGGGGGATAGGACGAATGATGTGCATCGCGGTGTTTTTAATTCACTCCGACTTCCTATTTTGATCTGATTCAGCCTGTGATGAAATTCGCCTCGGTCTATTTTACGTAATTGTCTATATTTCCTCATAACGTTGATATGAAGTTACCTATATACATTTATTAGAATATTGTAATCAAATACACTCAGAATTTTTTTTTTATATTTTTACAAATCCGTGATTGAAAAAATAGAGTTGAATTAGCGATAAATAAAATCCTAATTTCATTCTGGATATTCTTTCCATTTGAGTGTCACTGCTCTCCACGCGACGAATTTTGTGCTCATTTCATAATTACGAGGAAATGTATTAATTTCTTCTTAAGTCAAGCTATAACTTTTAAGGTTCATAGGATTTTATTTCTTTGTACAGTTTTGTTTGAAATATAACATGTAAATTTATACTACTACTGTATTCGTGTAATTGCCAAATAAAATTTAAAAAGAAAATGATAAATTTTTACGATGCAAATAACCGAACACTTTTATATTTGCCGAAATATTTTACTAACTATAATTGTATTAAAGAAAAAACGCGTTACTATTATCCTCCAGTCATTTGTGAAAGATCGTGTCTGCTCATCTAATCTTAGATTACAGGTTCTGGATGTGTATATATATATATATATATATATATATATATATATATATATATATATATATATATATATATTTATAAAGTAATTAAACATATGTATGGAAATAAAATTTAATTCACACTTTCTTTTTTTCTTTTATTATGTAACTTTTTTTACAATATTTATTACAGACTAATAATACGATAAGTTTATAATATATTTTTCAATGCAATAAAATATTAGATATATATGCAATTCATGAAATTAATATATTAAACACTGTTATGAGTTCATTTAGCAATTCAAATCTATTATATATTCCTGAATCACAGTAACAATTGCAATTTTTATGGAGGTTTAAACCATTTCGTTAAATATTATTCAAGCAAACATTGCCTCAAACAATTGTTGACTTTATCGAAAGTAATTCATCTGTAATAAAATTCAATAAATAGTAATACTAATGAATTCCATAAATAGTAATACTGGTTCTATTTCTCGTTGGTCACTTTTTTATTTAACTAAAAATATAAACATTTTTTCTCATTTTTGACTTATGTTGTTTCATTTTACAATAAAGTGTACAATATATTTACAATAAAGTAAATTATTTCTAAAACAAAACGCTGCCATAATTGATAAATGGAGGTAAATAGAAGTAAGTTCGTGAAACCTGTTGAGCTTTAAAAATCCAGGTGATGGATGAATTCTACCTTCAAATTATGCTCATCTTCAATGGTTCTCTAATGAAGGTGACGGCTCCATTATCGCGTCTATTATCCAGTAGCGTTACCGTGGTGTCTTGTCCAGTAGTAGTTGATCTGATGATAAACAGGATTATGCGAGTATATTATATGGCTCACTTGAAAATAAATATTGCCAAAGATTTCATTTGACTAGCCGTTTTGAGGTAAAAATATAGTTCTTTAGTTCAGAAATTAATAAAAAAATATATCCTCTAGGACAGGAATTAATTAAAAATAATATTTTTAACTTCACATTTAGAGAAGAATTTTAGAAACATAATTCACATTAGCCTTGCATACCTTATGCTGAGTCTCGCATAAATTTTAATTTACGACTTATTCCAGTTTAACGTGTTCTGGATAATTTGATATTTAATTATTTTTGTCAAAATTAGTCGGTCATTAATACGAAAAATGTATGAACTGAAAATTTTTCAAGTGGGTATGGTAACAAACCCGGTAAGGTAGCGCTGATTGTTAGTTCGTACAGGTCGATCAGTCTCCTGACTGTCGTAGGATAATTGCTTGAATAACACTATTGAACAGAATACAACACCATTTATAGGAAACATTATCTATACAACGGTTTGGTTTTCACGAGAAACATGGAATAATAGGAAACGTACATTGTTGATATCACCAGCCGAACCTAGGAAAGTAAAAATTATTGGTCCGCTATATTTCTCCACATAAGTCCAACATTCGACAAAGCAAGGTACAAAGTTTTATTCTACAAAATAGAGAAAATCCTACCATATTCTTACTGCCCCATCCTCGAATGTTATCAAAATAAAAGTTGTCGTGAAGTGAAATATAATGCAGAAATATCTCTAATATAAGCAACCTTATAGGAAGTTCCACAAGGTGGGTTATTCCGCCAAGTAATGTACCTAAAATTCATTTCTGTATTCACCTCTATTGTCACTTAGGCAGATGATGTGGCGCTCTTTATTGTTCCCATCTCATCTTCATCTAATTTACACACACAAGCTTCTATGAAAATAGAAACGTTTATTATCTTCGGCGCTCGCGCATATTTTGAATTCAGTACAGTTTGCGCTCGCAAACAGTGAGGAAGTGTGATTCGGTCGCCCTTCGTCGGCTTGTGCCATAGATTTATAACGCGTACACGGCTTGTACACAATGTAATTTTTATGTTGTATGTCACGATAAAATGCAAAATACGTATAAATGATTGTAACATATATTTTGTATGATACAATTGAAATGCATAATATTTTGTACCGCTTTATAAATTAGTAGCTAAATTTGTTGTTATTTCGTATATTTTCAGATAATAATGGGAAAAAAGTAATATTTTTTACAGACAGTATTAGGAGCAAAAATTTAAAAAAAATATTTCGTGTCTCAAACAAAAGATTTATAGAAATTTTATAATAGGCGTAATATAGAATTATTAAATATACTCGTATTTTAGAAGAAGTAAATCGATATTTTGCTTTTGCAAAGTATTACAGATTACTGAATATTATATTACGGAGATACATCTTATAATTTCATTGTATACATAAAGATGTATAATTTTTTTAACTTTTTAAGTTTTTAGATGTTTTTAGATTCTGATTTAAGTTTTTAGATGCATCTGTTAGTACAATACTGTATTTTATTGAATATTGTAATGATTCTCTTTTAGTAATTTACCAAAATTTTAAAAACAAAGTACTTGTTATTCTGTGGTCGTCTATCTATATTTTACAGCTATTTATCGTGAGAACGCTGATTTAGAAAGCTGATATAAAATTTGACATACTTATAGCTTCTAGTAGACGCAGATATAAAAGAAAAAACTATAATTTGGGTTGATTTGTTGAGAGAGGAGGGCAAATGAAAGCCCAAAAATTGTTTTATCGTACTCATTTTGTGGGATATAAAATGAAAGTCGGTAAAATAGTAGTTCAAAAATATTAATATTTTTGAATCCCATGTAATTTTTTTTTAAAAAGTCATAGATATTATTTTTCTACCACTAGGAAATTATCTTTAATTTTCTCTATCTCTAAATTTGTAATTTTTATTAGTTTGCTATTGTCAATAATACGAAATATAATATAAATTGAGTTGCAAATTTGTGTGGTGCAATTTTATTTTATCATTAAAAGAAAATAAAAGTCATAATTATTGCAGGAACCATGCTATAGATGAAATTCAAAATAATGTTGCAGGAGGTAATGTTGAAAGAGGCAGAAAATGTACGTCTGATGTAATACTCTCTAGTTAACTTAAAATATTCGCATGTTACATTTCACTATCAATCTGATTAAGGCTACTAATTTCATATGATAGTTCCAGGTCTAGTCAGCGCATAGTGAATCAAAGAATAATCTTGTATGTTAATTTACAAATATAATTATATATATATATATATACATATATATATATATATATATATATATATATATATACATATATATACATATATATATATATATATATATATATATATATATATATATATATATATATATATATGTGTGTGTGTGTGTGTGTGTGCGTGCGTGCGTGTGCTGTTTTCAGGTTTTATTTATTTATTTATTTATCACCTATGGAGAAAAAACAGATACAAGTCATAGTGAAATACAAAATAAGAGTTTTTTGACAATAAGGTTAACTTATATCCTAACATTCCCACATGAAAGTAATATGAGAGTAACATGTCTACATACTACTATATTCCCACATGAAAGTAATATGTCTACATACAAATATCCTCAGTCTTTTCTAGATATTTCCATGATACATTAAATATTCAGAAATTTTATAAAATACCAAATTAAATTTTAATAAAGTAATGTCGTTAACAATCAAGCAATAACTATTGAAATTATTGAAATCAGCCTTTCATTTAAAGTTCACTGTAACAGTTATCAATAATATAATTAATAGTAATCACTATCCCACTTATAATAATATCGATTAAATAAAAAGAAAAAAAAAACAGAATATCAGGTCGATTTGAATAAATGAAAATGTAGTGTCAATGCTTTCAAAGGACTAATGGTTGTATAGTATTCGTTTAACTGACTGTTTGTATTGAAGTATTGAGCTGGCAAATATATCTAGAGAATGAAATTTTCCGTCGCAATCATCACAAAGCCTGCGTAGTGGTATACGAGCACCAGCATTAGTGCAAGCGATAGGCAGATGGAACAGTGCGATGCTACGGGTCGCCCTCCCTGGCACACGAAACTGCAACTGATTCACTATGTCGGCGCAATCATAACGACTATGGCAAATATTATAAAGTACAATTGCTCCGAGTTCGATACGCCTTTCGTGGAGAGTACGGTATTGGAATGTATACAATGCATTATAATAGTCTGTTTTGGGTGTATTGAAGCGATATTGTAATGTACGTATAAATCGTTTTTGCACTCTTTCGATCATATCAGAATATGTAAGATAGTAAGGATTTTAGACGGCAACAGCATATTCAAGTTGAGATCGCACAAGACTTGAGTAGAGGATGCGATACGTTCTCATTTACTTAAAGGGTTTGGTAGTTCTTAAGACAAAGCCTAGCAAAGCATAAGCTCGCGATGTGATCTGCTTTACGTGAACATCAAAATGTACCTTTTGATCAAATATTACACCAAGGTTACGTATGCAATTAACAGATTCCAAAGAATGACCACCTATGTCCATAGGCATGAAAATAGATTGTCTTATTTTTAGACAAGGTGATCGATTTACACTTACTGTGACTTAATTGTATCTTGTTTATTCTGCAATACGCATCTAGTCTTTTAAGATCTTCTTGTAACTTCGAATGATCAGAAGAATCTCTTATTTTGGAGAAAATCTTTAGGTCGTCAGCATATAACAGGAACTTGCTGTGTTTAAAACAATTGCTGATGTCATTTATAAAGATGATAAACAAAAAGGGACCCAATAAACCGTTAATTTTTACTGCTTGTTGCCTGTTGCTGAGATAGGAGACGAACCAACGAAGAAAATTGCCCTTTATACCGTTAAAAGAGAGTTTTTTCAGCAAGATGAGATGATCAACCTTGTCGAAAGCTTTTTTAAAATCTGTGTAGATGGAATCAACCTGTGTCCTGCAATCCATAGATTTAAAGAGATATTGCGTGTACCATAACAGGTTGGTTAATGTTGACCGGTTCCGTACGAATCCATGCTGCTCCTCAATAATATGCCAATGCAATGTTGGATAAATCCTATTGTGAACCACTTTTCCAAATATCTTCGACACTGCTGACAAAATGGAAATAGGCCGATAATTTTCGACAGATTGTTTACTCCCAGATTTATATACTGGTATTATATGTGCATCTTTCCAGCACCAGGGAAACGTACCCTGCGCGACACACATGTTAAATATTATGGTGAGTGGAGCAGAAATCGTATCGTATGTGTTTTTAAGAAATATAGGTTCAATTTTGTCTGGACCTGCTCCCTTATTGGGATTGATTTTCTTGAGGGCATTAGTTATTTCATCTCTTTGGAAGCGGATGGAGGTGATATTAATATCTATCTGAAGTGCTAAATTGTGATGAGGAGGTAGGTTTTGTTCGAAGGATTCACAAATATTATTTGGATCTAGAGGTGGGTTCCGTTCAAAGGTAGATTTGAAGAACTTAGAAAATATTTGGCATATCATTTGAATGTCATTCGATTCATAACCTTCGAAATTCATCGACGATGGGTATCCTTCTGACTTCTTTAGTATTCACGTATGACCAGAAATCTTTTACGTTGTTATTAATAAGTTCTCAGTATTGTGGACGTAGTCACGAAAACAAGACCGGGATATTTTTTTAAATTGACGGACGGAAAGAATTATGACAATATTGATATTTTGGCTGTAATTCCGACTTTGTAATGTGTCCATTGTAATTGGACATCGCTGAAATTCGTAACATTTATAGCCAACTAATTTAAAAATTGTTAATTGAGCTACTAATTGCACACCTAAAGTTTAAATGTTGAAATTAGGAATTGTTTTCTTTTATATGTTGCTCATAGGTATATAATATTAACACAAAAATTCTAAAAAAACTTTTCCTGGCCTATATTACGCTAAATTAATCACTTTTAAAATATTTTCAATGTATAAAATTGGCTCTGTTTTTTTATTACTTGTATTGATAACTTTTTTGCTGCTTTATATCTACAATATACAAACGGAAATTAATCAATAAGTACGCGAAAAATTTGGTAAATTTTGGTTTTTTCATATCTAATGCCTAAATATTATCATTTGCAAAGAAAAATAGAATTTTATATATTTTGTAACAAAATGTGTGATATTGTAGTTATTTTATCATAATTTGCACAATATTTTTTTAGGGATTTTATTCTTATCTTAGTCTTTGCTTGTCACATTAATTTACAAAAAGATTATACATAAAAAAATAGCCACACAAACAATGTGTAAAATTTTTTTCATTTTGGAATTCCCCAAATTCAATCAAAAACTAACCTAAGCCATATTCAAGGTTGAATCGAATTCTGTATCAAGAGATTTACAACGATATTATAACAGAGAAAAAATACTCGGATTTACTTTATAATTAGTTTAAAAAGCGTCTCAATCGATCCCATTGTGTCGAGCGTGTTCGTGTAACGCACACTACTAAGATTCACACGGCATCGCCGGGGCCGGCGCGCGCGCGTGTGTATTAGTGGGCAACGAAATATTTTATCGCACACATCCAACCCTTAACAGGGGAAAATTTCAATTCGCTTCAACAAGTAAAATGACTATGTAACCATCCTAAAACCAAAACAGACATATGACATCAAACTCTAGAGATCTCGCAATTCTATCAATATTGACAAATTTAAAATATTTCTCAGTAGAACATTGAGAATCGTATCCAACATTTCCTACCAAATAAACTACGAAATTGGGTTTACACACCTCAACGTCAGTACTGTCAAACATGAGTTGACCAAATATAAGAAAATTCAATAAGAGTGAGAATTATGCCAATATTTCATAAATACATGTCTTAGCGATCGATAGTGAATGTCACTTTTTTTACTATCCCTTTCATTTGTATACTTTTACAAAACAGTTTTTAAAAAATAAAAATATAAAACACAATCAAATTTCAAGGTGATTGCTTGAAATGAGTTAATATGTCGGGTTTTGGTGCGAGCAAATATTTGAATACAATTTTAATGTATGCCGAAACCAATTACAATACTGGTCCAACCCTTATAATGCAAACTGAGTGGTACCCGAATCAAAATTTAAATGTATTTATGTACATTTCATTTAAAAATAAAATAAATTGAATCTTAATCAATGTGTAAGCGTGCACATACTAATTTTTAAACACAAATTTGGATGTCCGGAAATAGAATGAGTACTTAGTAAATGTATAAATGGTAAAAGGAATCAAATGTATGGAATTAAGCGTAAATCTTTTTACTTCGTTAATTTACTAGTTATTACCATTATAATATTAAGTGAAATATACCAAATTACTTAAGAAAAAACATACGTTTTTTTTAGCTATCTCCAACAGATAAATGACTGTTCATATTGATCTTTTACAATTAACAATACATTATGTGTTGCCAAATTTAAAATTGTCTGCATTTACATATCGTCACTAAATAGCGCCACTTCAACCACTTACCCTATTATAAATGAATTAAAGTGTAAATTTTGTATGAAATCATAATTACGGTATTTTAGACATAATTATGACTTCATACAAAATATACACTTATTATTTTATAATAGGGTAAGTGGTTGAAGTGGCGCTATTTAGTGACGATGCATGATGTATATTTTTGAATTCACGTTTCAATAAATTTTTATTTGATGTCCCACACTATAACCCAGAAAAAATTATATTTTCTTTTCCTTTGTCTCATGCAGTGAATTCTCTTAATCAAAATTCAACTTTTTTTTTTACATCTATAATTGGGTCACTATACTCTGTCTTTACGCTAATTTTAAAATTTTCACGTCGAATAGTCTCCAAAAAAATCGCGCCTGACCCCCGGATGAATGGACACCCAAGGGATTCCATTAGTTTGATAATTTTGCCTCGGAACAATAAAGAAATTAAAATAAACTATAAAAGCGCGCATTGAACAAGCACACACAAGGTTCCAGAATTGTTTTATCTCAGAAAATTGTAGCCGAAAAGTAATAGAAATATCTTTTTAATATTTCAATCATAATGTCGTATATATAAAGTTTCTACATGCAAAATGTTATTACCTCGGGTTTAAAACTGTAAAAACTAAGGTTTTGAAATATAGACTTACGTATAGACGAACGAATGCATGTGATTATTTTTGATACATTTTATTTTGCGTTTATCTTACAGAATCTATTACAAATAGACGATTATTAAGAAATTATAGAATCTACAGATAATTCATGAGTGTATTTCGTTTTTAACTTTTATAGTTTATGCTCTAACACTGAACAAATTCTATGATCAAAATTCACCTCCTCAGTGACATCGCTAATGTAGTTCGTCGTGAAGAAGTGTTCCACATGTGGCGCCTGGAGTTCGACATTGATAGCGAGTTAACTCTCGTGTGGCTGGTGCTATTCCGTGTGCTGCTGCTACCTCGGCAGAGCAGATACCTGCATACCAAGAGCATTTGATTAAATGAGAGATTATCTATATATATATATATATATATATATATACATATATGTATATATATATATATATATATATATATATACATACATATATATATATATATATATATATATATATATATATATATATATATATATATATATATATATGTATATATTTGAAAGTATAAATATTTAAAGTTGATTTGTGGTTTTTTATGATGTCGATTTTGTATTTTAAAAAAGCTTGAAAAGTTAGAAAATATTACTAACACAAGGGTTTCCTAATATTTATCATACTAGGAAATATAATTTACAGGCACACCTGTGAAATGGTTAAGTAATGTTGAGAAAGAAAATTTTGAGCACTAATGAAACTTGTATTCTTAACCGTTCAAAATAATATCTAACAGGCAGAGAGACGCAGGTATTTTTTGAAACCAACTTAATATTTTTATGCACCTAGATTAGTCATTATTTTATAATTAAGTTTTTAGGCTAAAAAATCAAATTGTTATAGAGCGTTTACATTTTTCCAAAAAAATAAATCTGCCACTGACCTTAAAATTATTTAGTAATGAAATGGAAATAAATAGTGAAACTAAATAGGAAAACCTTAGCTTAAATAACTTCATACGTGTTTTTGCTTTCATTGTAAGTACTTACGAGAAAACATTTATAAACCTGCGACCTGTCATTATTTCTATCTAATTACTGTTGGAAATATCGAATATATGTACGGTTGAACTGATAAAAATATCTTATTTATTTCCAAACAAGTGACCATTTTATCCATTACATTCCATACCGTTACGATAATGCTGTATAACGTTAACATTTACATTTTTTGTACGACGCTCGGTTACGTAATAATATATACATGTAATATTTACTGAAGGCGAACCTTGACCGTACCTATGGGGACCATTAACAAAGATCAGGACGGATGTGAGCCTCCGTGTCACACGTACTTGGATTTAGGTTACCCTCTCTATAGAAACATAAATGTTGAAATTCAAAGTTCTGTCGTAGTGATTGTAAATTTTATTTAAATATTCCGAATATTAAGTCAATTAATAGCATAGAATTTAACGTATGTTAAAACATTATTTAGAATTATTCTAACGTGTTTAGAGGTACTCATACGATAAAATTTTTCTATATAGCGAGTTACATTATTTGTTATGATTATAATGTATAGCACCTTTTACGTCAATTAAACGTACGTACGAGCCGAGGGATTATATGGTTTTATTGCGCTCCGCGCCTTCGTATGTGAACTGTCGCTTCCGTGAAAGCGAGCCAAGAAAATAAATAGGTCACGGCGTGAGTTGCTCTTCCTTAGGCTTTGGTAGCTTTGAAGTTTCTTTGCTTTGAAATATAATCTATTTTGTCCTTTTATAAAGTAGAATAAAATTTTAAAATTTTCACAGAAACTGACACATTGGGCAACTTTATGGAAGTTAGGTTGTTTGTACATTTGTGTAAATATTTTTTTTACATATTTTGGATTTTATAAAATATATATATATTGCTAATAGCCCACCTGAAGATATTTTAATACAACGAAACCTAGGTCGTGGTAAAGAACGCGTAGTTTCATTTAATTGTCAAAAATAATTTTTAATATCCTCTTTTCATTGATGTTTGTCAATAATAAAATAATTCTAAAATTAGATTTTATTACTTATTTTGTCTTGCGTAGTCTCCATAACTTTTAAATTTAATTTCCATAATTTCATTTTAAGAAAAAAAAAACATTTAAAAACTTAATTTGGTTTAATTGAACATGCAAATAGTTACTCGTAGATGTAAATTTTATGATGACATCAGAAAGAAACATATTGAACAATGGTTTTAATTTCATCTTCAGATGGGATTCGATCACGAGTAATATGATGACACAAATCAAAATTTGATTGTTTCATCTTGCTTGCGTAAGATTGTTATGCGAAACTTTAATAGCGTTAGTTTTGGTTAATCGGATAATTTCTTACTTCAATAGTACTTTTTTGCAATAAATATAACTCTAAAGAGATCTCTTAGATCTCTCTTAGATCTTTAATATTTACTTTAACCGACTTAAAGTAAAGACTTGAGTGTAAACATATATTGATCTGATGTCTATTTATTAGTCAATTCGTAAATTTTCCCATGATGATAATTTCAGATTCGATTAATTTCTCATAATTTAGGCCGGATATATTAAAAGTCGTTTAGTTACCTATTAAAATGTTTTCGGAACGCTCCACTGATGCAGTATAAAGCAATTGGATTTACGCAGCTGTTTAGAAACGAAAGGCAGAATCCCACAATCCTCAGGGCGTGCCAAAAATCGTTGTAGTCGTTGGATGAAGTTGGACTGTAAAAAAGCAACCATTTAAATTTTCTTTAAAATATTGTTTTTTTCTATTGCAACCACTCTTTTAAAGTACAAACAAAGTGGTAATTAATACCAATGTATACATTCTCAAACACACTATCGTTTTCTGTAAACACTTTTTTATTATTTACATACGGCACTAAACTATTAAGGGTTTCCCATGCGGATGTGATCCTCGCACCATAGTTTTTCCATTATTTACCTTTCCGCTGGGAATTTATATTTTAACTTTTTATTAATTGGAAAGTATAAACAAAAGGTATTTCGTGTAGATGACCATGCTTGTATCCCTTTCTGTATCGTAAAATACCAAAACATAACGTAACTTCTACACAAAGTGTGAACAAATCTTTTAAGTTCATAATTAATGACGTATTGTTTAGGAACCCTATTCAGCAAACACCTCAATAAATTAACGAATTATAGGAGTAGGGAGTTAGGAAACAGGCAGCGGGAAGGAAAGTTAAAAATACTGTTTTCCAATAACTTAGTATTTTATGAGATGTACGATATATCTCATGAAACCGTATCTCCCGCGAGAATGGAGTAATTGTTAACTTAATTTTTATTTTATTATCAATTGATTTATAAGGACATCATAATTATCCAATCTCATTTCAAACACCAGGTTTGGATTTGCTATCACGGCTTAACTTATTAAACTACATTTGAATATTCAGACAAAAATGACTTTATTTTGTTTTTGAAATTAGTGACCGGATTTTCAAGCCATTTTGGCCAGAAAATCCGATGATGGCGATTGATCGGTATGGGTTAGCACTAAGTATTGAAGATTTTTTTGGTTTTTCCTAAACCGAGCAGGTGATTAACTTACTATACCTTAGCTCATTTCCATTTTCGGACGCAGAATAAAATATTCGTCCTTTGCAACTCACATTCCTCCTTCCCTAATAATATACAATCTATAGTATTATTAGGGATCCTCAGCACAATACAATACTATACAATAAATAAAGTAAGAAAACGAAAGATTCTATAAGTTGATATAATCATCTACTTGTGTACATATTTCCCTATCCTGTAACTGACAATACTCGTCGGTGTGTAAAAATAAGTACTCACCAAAAATAAAACCATAGCATGAAAACGTGTGACGGCAGAAAGCAGATAGCGAATATAGCGACAAAAGCGAGTACAGTCATCGCCACTTTTCGACGTGCCCGCATCTGAGGGAAAGAAAGTCTACATGAAAAGGAGAAGCATAGAGCAAAACAAAATAAAATTATTTTGTGGTTATAATACAGAAACTGAAATATTGAAATGGTAAATGATACAAAACTGTCTGAAAAACAGATGAGTGGTACCGTTTTGTCAGCTATCTTTTTAGTCGTCGGTTTAAGTAATATATAAATAACCGTTCGCAATATATTAAGGTAATGTATGATTTTTTTAGGACTTATCGTAAATGTTGTTCTTACGTCATATCATAAAAGTTCAAGGTAACACACGTGATCATTGTACATGGGTAATTTCATTATTTTCTCGAAATATTTTTCGAATAGCAACAAATAACTCAGAATTTGAGTATATTTATTTACAGTTATGAATGTGAATAATACCCAATATAAAGGTTTGCAGTTAGGAGGCGATGTCGTATAAATTTATGTTTAGTATGATTTAGAAATTAGAAAATGGCGTTATGAAATTAATAATATATATAATTTTGTTAAATATTATTGGTTATGTTAAGTTTACAAAGGTTTATTTAGACTTCATAGAATGAAAATAGTCTATAAAAAGTACAAAAACAACCTGAAACAACAGCGGATTTCTTAAAAAAGAAAACTGATATCTAACAGAAACTTTTTTAAATTTTGAAAAATGTTTTGTATTCTCCTTTTAAATTCAAAGTGACTATATACTTATAACAAAATTCTCAGAAAATCTATTGGTTTGTGTAACAATATTAAAATTAGGTCGGGAGACCTCTGGTAGTTTGTGTGTGTATATAGGTGCTAGCCATGCACATAAAGTTAAATGATAAACAAAATAAAATGACGCTAATCCTTTGCAATATATTTGCGAACGGTTAACGCTTAGAATGACTGTATTTGGCAGAATAAATATGTATGCTTATTTATAACTATCATCGATGAAACGACTCTACAAATTTTGATGCATGTGTTGTCAAAAATTAGTTTTCATAAAGAAGACAAAATGGCTGATTTAGTGCGTATTTTTATCATATAGTGATACAAATATCGTGATTGCGTATCATAAAGTTGTTGTTATATCACCTTTGTAGATTGATCTTACCAAAAAATTAACTAATAGCCGACTCACCTCCTCACCACTATCAATTCCGGTTCTTATGCTTCTTCCAAATATTAATATTATTTTATACTAAACACCTAAATTAATTTAAAAATAAATAGTATTTATTACCTCCTCCAAAATAACCATCTTAATATTTGTGGCTTTTAATACATATGCTTATTTGGGTCCCCATTTTGATCTTAATATTCGAAGTACATGAATGAATTAAATTCATTGGTATTGAGTTTAGGGAAGGGTTTTTAGATATGGCCGTACATAATTGGAACTTATGATTCATGGAAGGAAATAAATGATACAGTTTATGACAAATTTTTAAAAGTGTAAAAATTTTCTGAAACATATACTAGCAAATTAGAATCAATTTTTGGTTACCATTTTTTGAAAAAGTGCACTAAACCTATTTTAATAAGTAAATTGTGTAAAATGGCAAATTGTAAATGAAAATAGCACAAAATTTATAAAATACGGCCTTTGAACTGTATGTTGCGTATAAAATTTCTACCTTTTATAATACATATGAAATAAAAAAGGTACCCTCTCTATATAGCGTGTAACGCATTTTCAGAAAACGCCTATGTTTAAGAAAAATGAGAAGTCAGGTTTAATGAGAGGTGTTTTGTATTCTGTACAATTTCATAATTTTTAAATATTTTATTATATATACATATAATTCCTCAATAAGATTTAGTTAAAGCTATCACGATCAAGCGCTGCAACGTTTTGAGTAAGGATTCTTAGGTTGCCAAAGTTATGAATTTTCAGTACATAATGATATACGTATATATATATATATATATATATATATAAATCAAGCAATGTTATTATAATACAACTATATTTGATATGAACGGATTAAATTTCTTAAATTGTAGGTAACGAAATTCCAATTGCCAGAAGTTCATTGTATCCCAATGAAAGGTTACTGAGATTACATGAGATTATAAAGGTATAGATATGTACATGAAGCAATTCAATATTATCAAATGAGCGTATGTGTATGTGTATGCGTCTGTGTTTGTGCGTGCGTGTAGATGTGCGTGCGCGTGCGCGAGCATGCGTATGAGCGAGCGTGCGTGCACGTTTGTGTGTGTGCATATACATGTACGTGCGTTTAGGATAATATTGAACTGCTAGGAACGATTCAAAAGCAGGTAAGAAGAGAAATGCATAATCGGAACACAACAATTAATTTTTATTGCATATTTAACGTTATGCGCATAATAATTGTTCATATTATTCAAAAAGCTACTGCAATAACTCAACAATACGGCAGACGTAAATCTGCCGTTCACGAGTATTAATGTGAGTAGGTGGGGCTCGCATCCATAATTTATGTGATAAACGCAATTTAAGTTTATTACATTCAAATTCAAGTTTATTCTGAAAATTGTTTCGCGCCTACAATGCGCCATAAAACAGAAGATAATTCGAGTACAGCAAAATAGAACTGCGTAGATTTAAATATACGGACTGATACTGGAATTATTGTAAAATGAAATTAGACATCTGATAGTCGAACATGACAATTTTTTATAATACGAAATATTTTCCAACGTACAACTAAAACGGTAATATTATTAAAACGGTAACTACACAATAGAAATGTGTAGCTACCGTTTTATTATGAGCAATACTGTTTTGAGTTTAAAAACTTCTCACATTTTAAGGACAGGTCAATGTTAAATGCAAATTAAGCGGGAAAACATTGAAGAAAACAAATGAAATTAAATATTGCTTTGGAAATTAGTGTCAACGAATCATCATCTATATTAATACGCTAAGGTTAAGATGTTACACTCCCTTTTTAGAAAAAACCTCACAACTAATCCACATAAATTATATATCATTTTATAGATAATTGCTTGCTCTACCGGCATCCACAGCTAAAAAATTTATTATTGCTATTGTTTTTGCAAATTAATTAATTATTAAAATTATATACACAAAACAGCAATGCTGCCATCTAACGGCTCAACGTCAATATGATTGACGGTCGGTAAAATTTTTGTTTAATTTCAAATCCACTCACGTATAAATAAAGTGGCGCTTTAGCTCAATGCTTTTGATACTTGCGCCTCTATATGTCAATTTTAGTAAAATATTTGTTTGATCTGTCATCTGATGGAATAAATAATGCGAATACTTCGCACGGGTCACGCTAGTTATTAATATACGTTCATAACAAACATAAATGTAAATTAATAAATATATTAGTTACATGATTGATTAACCAATCAAATTGGTAATCGATTTGCAGCAAAAATGTATGTATTTTCAATTATGACTATAAATAATTATTTAAAATGTTTGTGATTTTTAAAAGAAATCCCCAAAAGCATGAATATAAAAAATTAATGCATTACATCCATAAAAATAAGAACTATTTCCACTTTTAAAATATGGAATTTCCTAAATAGTTACTTTACTGATTTGATTACGTTTGGACGTAACAAAATAAAGATAATATTTCTATATATAATCTTTTGCTACCCAATAAGGAAGTAAATTATATGACGTTTATACACTTATGTGACCTTAGAGTGATATTGATACACTAAACAGAGGCAGAAATTAGTACCGGGTTCATGTTACAGAAATTTATTTTTCATCGATTATTATTCGGAAACCAAATATTAACGGCACCAATTCAAGTTGCCTCAATAAATTTTATTTAGATGTGTTCACTGATCTTTTAAAAAAATCTGTAATTGAGATTACTATCGATTTTAAGTATCGCACTATTTCATTTAGCGTGATGTTTAATAAATTTCTTACATGAGGGTAAAACAAATATTTCCTTCTGTTAAAAAATATACTTGCCTTTAAATATGGTAAAATTTCCAAAAATTATTTCCACAATAATATTTTATATTTAATGCAATATTAAGTATTATTGGTATATTTTCTACAATACAGTAAATTAAACCTCTCTACCGTTGCATTAGATGTAATATTTTTCATCTTTACGTTGTTTCACCAAAAATATTCATGGATCCTTGGAAAAATATACACTGGTCCCAGAGAAAACCAAAGAATATAATATCAATACCTAGCAGCTTTTTGTTGACTGAAATCAACTATAACTGCATAAATAGAGAACAGTAACAGCTGTATGAAGCGACGACAGAGCTTAAAATTCTTACAAAATTAATCAATTTTGCTAATTCCACTCTCAATGATTCAATATCATATCAAGATACCCAATGAGTTAGCCGAGGCTTTTTTCATTGATAGAAATTTAAGACAAGGTAATACCCTCTCATGTCTACTTTTAAATATTGCACTAAATAATGCCATAATAACAACTAGTAGCACTATATACTACAAATCTGTCCAAGTAATGGCTGACCCAGACGATCTTGATATAATTGGATATCGAGACGGGCTGTTACCGAAGCTTTTGTGGACCTACAGACCGAGACTAAAAAATGGGCCTAATCATCAATGAAAAGAAAAAAGGATTTGCGATTGTAACAAATCAAAAGATTAACAACACACCACTAGTGACGAATATACACACTTTTGAAACAGTTACCGAAACTTTTAAACATATTAATCTTGGAACAACGGTCATCAACAGAAATGAAATAAATATTTAAATTAACTACCGCCTGATACTGGCAAATAGATGCTACTTTAGCTTAAAAGACCAACTAAGACCTTGACTCATTAACAATAGAACAAAAATTAAAATGTGTAAAATGCTAATTCAGCCAGTAACGCTCTATGGCAGTGAAAACTGGACATTGAACAAGCCCATCTAAAATAAACTACTAAGTTTGAAAGAAAAATACCATGTAGTATCTTCGGTGCTGTTCAAGAATATAAGGTTTGGCGAGTTCTTTACAGTCATAAAATTTTTAATCTATATAAAAATGAAACATTGTTAAAGTCTTCAAATCAAACAGAATAATGAATCTTGGACACTTTAGATCAAAGGATAACAACACAACCAAGCTACTAACACTCAACAAGCTAGGGGTACCAGGAAACGGGGAAGACCTGTATTCAGATGGCTTGGTGATGTCGAGAACGATTTAAAAATATTAAAGGTTACCAACTGGAAACATAAAAAATCTGATAGACTCCAATGAAAAAGCTCGTTGAGACGGGCCTGGTATTTTAAACTGAAAACAACTGTTCTAATCGCAAAAAATTTTACATTGAATCTCGCAAGATAATTTTTAGTTTCAGAACTTTATAGGTTTGTGAGTTGACTGTCAATAAATTTCATTGTCTGAATTGCAAACGTGTCTGTATTGACTTATTTCAATAGGCGCCGAAATGATTTCATTTTAACGAGATCACTATACCTTAAGTAGCTTTTTAGAATTCATATCTATTTTTACAAACGTGTCGTTTAAATTTGGGAATATATATGCTCATAACCGGTAAAATAAATTTGAGAAACGGTTTTGACTCACAAAAATTTCTAAATTATCAACATACATATATATCCTAATATATTCTGTGTTAATATATGTCCTGGAGTTTCATTATATTATAATGCTATCTAGTCAAGATATACCGTAAGCAGTGAAGTGAAATTTATATAGATATGTATATTTGCTTTATATATTTTGTTTTTCACTTGCGTAACTCAGTATAATTTTTAAAATAATATGTTTTTCTTAATCTTTTGCAATGCATGATTTCGTTATTATTTATATAAAAGATATTTAGTAAAAAAAGTGAATAAATTTCTGATTTGTTATTCTCAAGGAATTCCAAACAATTCTAACAACAGTATAACATCTTCAATGCTGAGGGCAATTAAAACATATTTGTATGAACTGCGTTTAATATGCTATTGTCATTCGTAAATAGTCCAAGTCCTAGGTTTAAAGTACTGCCCTTTTACTGAAATTCATTCATTAAAAACCTCGCTAACAGAATTAGACAAGTATCTAGTTTTCCTTTTTCTTTATTGATAATATAAATTCCTATAAGTAATAAAAGAGGATAACGCACTTTACAAACTTTAATTACGATACGCCCACTTCTGTAAATGTTATTTCAATCTATTTAAGTTTTTATTTGAAAGAATATTTGATAAGTAATCTTGAAATTCATTGAATTTCATGAATCATGTTTGAAATCTGCCAGTTAAATACAATTAAATCTCATCTTTGTTGTTAATTCTGAAAACTTTTTGGTTGATTTGAGGTTTCAATAGGACTCATGAGAATCACTTTTGATAGTAATAATTTATTTAGGTTTCATTAAAACTGCCGCGGAATATATTCAAATACTTATGTGTAACATCATGTTATCCATTCGCATTGCTATCCGTTTTATGTGGTCTCTCTTTTAGAAATCAGTCGTTCTTTTAGTAGATATAATTTCAAGGCGCGCCTTCTGCTCCAAAACAAACCTTATGATTTAAAATTTTTAATTTAATCACCTTGTTTGTGGTGATTTGATTTCATATAAATATAATTGGCAGTTTTTCGTGAAATTCAATTAATTTTTTTTCCAAAGTTTAACCAAAACGTTGAATGGGTGTACAAAAGGGTATCCTGAATAATATTTTTTTTAGTAAATATATTCATAATCTGTAGTTAGGTTATAAGCAAGAAAAAGAATTTTCGAATTCCTTTCCAGTAAATTAAATTAACTCTAATGCCTGCATATAAAACGGGCACCAAATTGATTTATTTTGGTATTAATGGGAAAACCAAAAATCTCTTAAATATCTTTACACAAATGAACAGTATTACTAAGTTAAATAAATTTTGATTTCCTAAAGCTTATTTAAGAAAATTTTGAAGCACTCTCTTAAAGGTACATTGACCTGCGCGTGCTTTGTCTTACTCAATGGTAATTCTGCCTCATCGATATCGCACTTGTAAATATTTTTAAAAAAGGTTTTCTTATGTTAAATAAACATCCCTCGAAACAAGACTTATTGAGACAATTGATATTTATATTATCAAATGTTATTTTTAAATCGATGTTATAATAAATATTATTTCATTTTTAAGATTAGGACTATAATCTGTTCTACTGCTGCATTACACGTAATAAGATGCACTTTCAAATTGCTTCACCGAAAATACATGACGATAAATCAGACAAGTATGGAATGATCTGCTAATAGCGCACGAAAATGCATTGCACATTCAGCTGTAAATAAACTCAAATTGAATCCCGCAATAGAATTTTGACAGCAGAACGGAGCAGGCAAAAGCTTTTGAATAGTTTGAACTTCGGCACCTTAACCTACTTTAAAGAGATTAATGGCCAATCAAAGAGCTTTACCATCATATCGCTTTCAAACATTTCAGGATTTGATGAATATTACATTTCAGGATAGATGAAAGCAAACCTTGTTGTTTTCATCAGCATTTGTAAATATAGTGTATCAATCAATACAGTAAATAAAAAATCAAAGTAGTAACTTAACAATTGTCAATGAATATTTTAAAAGTAGTTTCTTGAAATTTTTAAAAATGTCATTGAAATTACCTATAATACTGACATAATGTTAAGTGAGTGCAAGGAATCGGTATAGAGATTTGTGAAGTATTCATTATATGGGTTATGAAGTCAGGACTTGAGATTTAAAACTATTTTACACTTTCGCGATCGAACAAATTGTATTTAAAAAAAAGTTAAAAGAAAATAAAAAACAAATAAAATATTTGCGTTTTGATTGAAAAATTGCAAACATGATATTTGTGATTAATTTTCCCACTTAAAGTTATCACGATAATGTTAAGAACTTGTCTTTAAATGACTTGTCGTGATCTATATATCAGAAACTAATTTTAACAATTTTTTATATCTTGATATTTAGAAAAAAACATGTGTCTAAATTCCTAGTAGCAACGTCAGAAATTATAATATTGCAATATAAATTGCAGATGAAAATTTTAGTTTGTTATTCTTTGCTCGTATTGTTATTTTTACTTGCTCGTATTGCATGTATTGTTCTGTAAAAGGATTGTAAAAATAATGATTAGGTTTTGAATGAAATTATATAGACATTTTAATTTAGAGGTAACTAAAAATTATTTGGAGACACTACGTTGCGGGTAAACTTATAAATGTATTTAGTGACAATGAAACGGAAAAGTGTTTGATTAGAAATGTTATGAAGGTAATCCAAGAGGATTTGATCATTTAGAATGTAAAAACAATGAAATATAATTAAATATATATATATATATATATATATATATATATATATATATATATATTTATATGTACATAGACTAATGCTCAACATTATGTTGAATTTTTTGAAGTTCTACCTAAATTTAAAATAATATTCAGAAGTAAAAATATAAAACGGCAGAAATGATACTTCATGTTTATGAGTATGAGTAAGCATTTAGATTATGTCACGTTAATACAGATTAATTAACGAATCAGCGCATATATGCTAATTCCAATTAGTAACAGAAACATTAGCCAGTAATACTAATTAGGAAATATCCAAATGTTTGGCTGCCGTATAAAATTTAATTTTTGTATGAAAAAAAATTGTGCGATTCAGGAAATAGCTTTCTCTTATGCATTTCATTTTACTGCGTGTGTTTGAACTGAGTATTTAGCTGCATATGCCTGTATGATAATCTATATTTTAATGGGTAGACATATCCGTTAATTACAAACTTGTTAGTCAGGTTTAGTCACTTCATTTACCCAAGTCGTATTAGGATTTTTTTCTAATTTAGTCGTCTATTTACTTCATGTTTGTGTCGGCCTACTTGACAAACTATCTGAAAAGCTACAACAGTGTACGAATTCAATATCCTATAAATTAGTACACTGTTTAGTTTAATACACTGTCGTGTAAATTTTAAGTGATACAATTTATTTTATTGCAGTTATGACGAGCCGTCACTCGTGCATCACCATTACATTAACATTACCGTGAAATTTGACATGCATATAATATGGGCTATGTCATATAAATGGACTTAGTAATTTTTTAATACCTGAAGAGAATTTTTTAATTAAGAAATCACCTCCTTAGTGACAATAGTATAAACGTATGTATAATGATAACACATCAAGGTAACTTAACAACTTATTCCTTCGACACCATATATCTATTTACATATTTTCATCAGGAGATTATTTTATTCTTACGTCACCATTTATTTTCTTCCTACGCGAGTAGAGCCACGGGCAAAAGTTAGTCGTAAATGAATTGTATGTCTTAAAAAATTTATCTACTCTATAATTAAATATGGATATACGCTTGTCACAATTTTATTTAATTAAACATGGCAAGGTTTTACAAAAAATTAAACGCACTGGCAATTCGTTGAGGTGAGGTCGAGGCGAATCAATTTCGTCTAGGCTAAAGATAATATGCTCATCTAGTCAGAATAGATATGAAGAAATTGCTGTTAGTGAAATCTAATGGAAAAGCCAGACTAAGATTAAGACGTAAGGAATTCGATGATAGTAACTTCACAATACTGAATGCTTACAAATTGGCACTTTACGGTCAATGAAAGATTTGCCTGGCCATGATTGCGCAATAAGATCCGGGCTTACAAAAATTTGTCGGACCGATGGAAAAAAAATAATATGTCAATATTATTAAGCTTTTAAAGTTATTAATAGCATATAATTTGGCCTATCAATTAAAGGAAAAAATAAACGGTTTAAAGTTTTGAAGTAAATTAGCTTATTAATTAGATCAACGTTTAATATTTTCCATTGTTATTCTAATACACAGTTAATTATAAATTAACCTTTTGATTTAAATTGTAATGACATTGCATAAATTGACATAATGTACAAATATTTGATACCCTTAGTGAATTACTATCCATTACCTGAATAATATAATTATCATAATTATATTCGTCTATAATAACAATACTTGGGCATACCGAAACTACAATTAAGGTAATAAGGTAAATATGTACATATTCCGTAGACCAAGCAATAAATTTTCATAATTTAAAAATATAACTTGGGTGTGAACAATGGAATAGTTAATTTGAGATAAATTTTCGATTCAAAGTGGTTACTACGCGTAGTACATTGTGATGCAAAATATCAAGTCACTTTTTTAAAGAATGCGTCTCCAAAAATTAAGCGTAATTTATGTGTAGTTATGAAGAACTATTATATAATTTTACATTTCTTTAATTATCCTAGAGCTGTCAATTATTGAATATATTTGGTGTTAATTTTGTCGAAATTCATTATTCACAATTAAATGAAACTACGTGATGTAGTATAATTTCTACTTTCTTTAATTTCTTTACCACGACCTAGGTTTCGTTGTATTACAACATCTTCAGGTGGGATATTAGCAAAGATTTTCAGCTGGGATATTAGCAATCTTTGCTAATATCCCACCTGAAGATGTTGTAATACAATGAAACCTAAGTTATGGTAAAGAAATTATAGAAAGTAGAAATAATACTACATCACGTAGTTTCATTTAATTGTGAGCTATCAATTAGTTAAAGTCTATTACTTTAATTTCGAGGATAACCTTGATATATTTCAAAAATGTATTTATTAGAAGGTTTATGCAAATAGAAGATATCAAATTATGTATTAGGTTATATATCAAATACAAAGATTATATGTGTAATATATTTTTTCTGAATTTACCATTTATCAAAAGATACTGTCACATAAATTTCCATTAGCAAAAAATGGTCCGATTTCGTAGCCGTACATATAAAATAATTTCTAATTATATCGCTACAGAGTTTATTAATCACGCGCTACTTCGGTTCTAACTTGATTGGTTAGGTTTATAGGTATTTTCAATTTAGTGTTCACTTAATAATATAATTTACTGCGCAAGCAATTTTAAGTAATTATTTTCCACATAAAAAAAATAGGAAGAATATGAAAATAACCAGTAAAAAACCTATATAAAGTTCAATGTCACGTGAATTATTAAAATGGGGCAAAATACTATATATGATGGTTGGAATCATATATAAAAAAAATTAAGGTATGAACAATATTTAATAAAGAAACAGTAATTAAAAATAAAGCTAAGTAAAAATGAAGGGGCTGTTTTCCGATCTACTTTTCTCATTTTATATTTAATATGGACCATTTTTTTAAAGATAGTGGAATTTCTTACTGGAGAACATTTTTTAATTAAATTTATATACAATACTTTCAATTAATATAATTTTAATTATTAAAGGAGGGTGGAATTAAAGTTAATTTAGTCTTAAATTCATGAGATATATTTTTTTATTTCTCCTTTAGGTTAAATTCTTAATTTCACATTTACAATAATTGAAATATCTGATGACATCCAGAAATATTAAACTACATATCATTTTTATTTAATTTGATCAATTAGTTTTTTAACACCGTTTGCGTGTATTCTTTAAATTGCTTAAAAACACAAAATATTCAGTATCAAAGAAAATAAACTTGGTTGACCAAAGAAAAATATTCGAAAACTATTCATATAAAATTAAAGTTGAATTTCAATTATAATAATTCAGACACACCTAATATGGGAAAGGTAATAAGGACTTTTTTGGCCCTAATAAAACTTATAATGTTAAGAACAGTAACTGCAATTTAACCATTATATATGAAACCTTCAATGGAAAAACAGTAATGGATATTTTATGTATTAACATGTTTTATACATCCATATTTACAATGTATAGTTTGTAAAAAAGCATACTTATATTTAATTAATTTAAATATATATTCACTTATATCGACATCAAACTTAACTTACATTGACGATTATATTATATGGAAACTCGGTTAAAATTCGACATTTTCAGAAACTCTCAGAGGCTACCCCTTATTCATATTATATTGTTTACTTGGTTATTATTCCAATTAAAAAATATAATCTTTTTTAAGTATTCGACACTTAATGCATCTCCGTTAATCTAGAGATGGTATACAAATTGTGCAACATAATCATATATTACAAAATTTCAGTTCTCATATACTTTCGAATTTGATTGCTTATTGTTCTAATAAAAATTCCTTTTACTCATAATAATTTTATTTTCATAGATATGTACATCTATGATAGTTTTCAAGTTCTTTAATTCATTTCACACTTTATTTTTACTTCCTTGATTACGCATTCTAGAATCAAGTAAATAATTGTTTCGTTACTCGGACAGGAGTAGTTTACTAGGTAAATTTTAATTCCATTAAACATAGGTACACATTGTGGTTTTAGTTCAAACTATTTATTGACCTATTTAGTAAAACTATAAAATATATCTAAGATAAAGTGAATAAAACCCACGACTTTTCATTTCTTTTAATTTTGAGTATTAGGGAAAAATAAAAACTTTTGGAAGATTCAATACAGTTTTTGGGATATCCTATTTTACAAGTGCTTTTTACATGCAACTTATCAAACTATATAATATTAATATCTCCTAAATTCTTTCCTACAATTTACGTTTCACGCTCATGTGATAAGAAACAACTGTGTTAAACTCATTACGACATTTAATTTTCAATTTGATAAATCCATAATTCGGAAATGTTCATCTTTACTTTAAGCAATATAGATGAAAACCAACTTGTAATACTGCTCTTAGATTTTGCTAGGAGTATCCTTTTAGCATTTCACTCTAAATTTAACCATAAAAATATAATGTGAAAAGTTTTTTTGGCCATTTGATCCACACCAATTTATAATAAGGTCGCTGATAATAAAAACGTCAGTGAATATATATACATGTTCTATAAATATATTCTATATTGAGACTAAAATAATCTACAATCATAACTCGAAAATTCTTTCATAATGTTTTATATACCCTAAAATGACTTTGAATTTTAAAAAACTCTTGAAACATATTTACTGTAGTTTAAAATTCCTTTTAATCTAATGATTATCAAAATATCCCATACGTTTGCCTAAATTCAGTATTGAATATAATCAGTATTGAATATTTAGTACAATATTTCTATTTATAACGATCTCTCCTGTCATGTCTACTTGGATTAAGTATCTACTTTTGCAAATATCTCAATTTATCTTTAGCACTCGAAAGAGCAAAAACGATAAGTATCTAAACAAAGCTATGAATTTTATTTCCAGTTTCTCTCAAAAACTGACATGAATATCACTGTAACGTTGTAAAAATTCAACAATATCTCTAAGAGACAGCGTAGATCGCATTAAGCTGATTGTCGGAAATTTTTAAAGTTAATACAATATTTGAATGGCGTTACTTCCCGATACTTGATTGACGATCTTGTAAATGCACAAAAAGACTTACAAACATTTCTAATATCAGCAAAAAATGTCAAGTTAAATTTTCACGTTTTATGTTTTTCTTTTTTATATTGCTGCAATGGATAAATTTGAAACAAAAATTACGATATTCAGTGTTACTCTATCTCTGTAGCTATTAGCTTCGATTAAAATTACAAACAAGAGTACCCAAAAAACAAATCGATTTTGCCCTGGCTAAAATTATTTTGAGTCATCATTTCATAAATTAGTGTTTACTTTATCTGTTTATATAGCTTGGTAATAAGAAGACGCAAAGTTAATTTATTTTTGTATATCTATGGATATAAGTTGAGTTAGTACAATAAATCGTCTTTGAAATTGATATAATATTTATACACCGATATCTTATTATAGTCTAAGTCCTACTTTTTCGTTAGTAACGAAATAAATATACCATAAGTACGTTTTCACATAAAATATTGTTTAGCAAAAATAGGTGTTTAAATAACAGTAGATTAAGATAGCATGTTAAAAATCTTTAATTAAAAGCATATTAATTCCAAATGAACCCTATAAATTTGTATACTCTTTTTTCCTGCCAGGACTTCAAATCATTATCAAGACACAAAAACTGGAGTTTTAGTTTTTTGTAATTAGGAAGAAAATATTTTATTGTATATTAATTTATGACGCCAATTGAGACTAATTCACTTCAATCTTCCCAGAAAATATAATTTGATAGTATTATAATACTATTATGTAAGATTTAAATACAAACTCCGTAAATGTGTAAACAAAATCATTTGAAAATGCCTTCTTGAGTTAGTTTTGAATTCTGATTAAGATTTTAAAGCAGATATATGTTTAATATTCTAGAAAAAAATTAAAATCACTTAAATACTCTTAAGTTTGTCAAACTTTCTAATAAATTGTCTACAAAATTTCATAAACAATTATTAGGGCCGGGATCCAGGCTGAAATTTATTGAATAATTTTGAAATTCTTAACTGTTTAACCAGGCAGATTACTCTCTATTTCTTAATATATTAAAGACCAGGAAAAATGACAGTCCAATTGAACCAAATTTCCACATTATGAATGAATATATTGAACCAATTAATTTCTGTCAGTTTAGAGAACTATGAAAACTGTAGTCCATATTAAATTATATATTGGTCCAAATAAATATATTAATTGTCATGTTTTAATAAAAAATTATGTAACATTGAAATATTTTTCCTGGCTTAAATAATACTCAGTCTTCATTAACATTATCATATGGTTGGAATTCCACCATATTTGGTAAATAGGTCTAATAGGGGAAATAGGAAATAAAGCCATGAAAGCGCCGATCACTATTTTTGATAAAATTTTCGACAAGGATAAAAAGGTTTATTGAAAGTCTTATACCCATATAGAAATATTACTACATCTAGGCAATATTTCTATATGGGTACGAGTTCTGAACTGTTAAGGAAGATTTATTCGGATGCGAGTGGAGAATGTGGGGCTACAGAGGTATGATGTTTACATCTTAGACTCAGAAAGTAATTAATAATGAGGTTCTACTACGGGTTGGCCAGAAACGTAAGCTTGAGCTAACTATCAAACAAAGTAAAGTTGCACGTCTGTGGCGTATGACATATACAAGCCGTTGCGACTAGCATTGGTGGGAAAAATTGCTGGGAGAAGAAAAGCCGATTCTAAAAGTAAGCCGCGATTGCAGAACATCCAAGAATGGACAGGGATGCGAATGCTGTTGGAGTGTTTACCTTATTAAGGACAAGACCAAGTACAAAGAGCCGACGGTCGACCTTTGCTATTTAGAAATCTTAGAGGCACCCTTAGAGGAAGAAGAATTTGTAAATATGATAAAAAAAATCAAAAACGTACGGTAAAGTTTTTGAATGTTTGTGTCACTTTTTTGCCTTTGCTCGCTTACTGCTCTAGATATTATACGAAGTATGGTACAAAATAAGTAATTTGATTTATTGAAAATGTCATATTCCTTTATTTCTAGCAAATGAATAGAATAATGTAAATAAAACAAATCGTTAATAAAACCATTGTAGACACTTGATTTTTTTCATTACTTCAATCATGAATACTTTTTTAATATATATATATATACATATATATATATAATATATATATATATATATATATATATATATATATATATATATAATATATATATATATATATATATATATATATATATATATATATATGTAAATATATGTATATATGTAAATAATACGGTAAGTTAATATTACTTAATTAAAGCTAGTATGCACCCAACGGATATTGAGTACGGTTACAGTAGCTTAGCACGCAATTATTAGGTTTGTAAAAGATTGTTAATAAAATTAAACCATTTAACACACCATTTTGAAAAGCCAATGTTAATCATTCGATATAAAAAGTAGGCAAGACTGCAAACTGTAACATGTCCCCATAAGTACATACAAACTTATGTTCAGACTAGCAGACAGCGATACATGACGTTTTAAAGGCTAGTTGAAATTAAGCAAAAAGTTGAAACAGTTAAGCAAAATAAAAAAATGGCTGTAGAAGAAGATCTTCTTAAAATGTTTATTCCATTTAAAATTATCTGAATACTCCTATCGTCAAAACACGAAACTGGGAAGCTAGTCTATAAAGCATATAGCCGTTAGGTTTCAAAATCTATTTTAAATTGTTTTATTAACAAGTGGTCAATTATAGCATTAGCCTATATGGATCTATGCATGCTGTAGTTATCTACACATTTATGAAAACTGTAAAACTAGCGTATCTACATATTGAATTTTTTATGAAATAATGATTTAGTAACACATAATTAAATTAATTAAAAGCAAAAATATAATTTGTATAATTTTGGCCTATTTTCTTGTATGTTTGTGTGTTCGTGTGAATACACATCACATGAAAATACTCTGATCAATCAAAATATATTTTTGAAAAGTGTGTGGTTTGACTTCAAATAACATTTAATCTTCGTTTTATCATAATTAGTGCATTCAATTAGATCATATGGAAATTTAAAATATACCCAAATTAATTTAAATTGCATTAGTATAATAATAATAAAGTATTACCTAGCTACTCGACGCATAGTAATTATACAAATTTATAGTGTATGTATACTCATTAATAGATGGTGCTACGTGTAATTTAAATCGCACAATGAAGTTCTCCACCTAGATCAATGTATGCTGAATAATTAGGGGTGGATGCTACAGTAAGCAATTCAACTTTTCCGTTCGGACATACAATGAAGGAATGACCGTTGGCAGATGTGAAGCGAAATCTTAATCTGACGTTGAACTTTATAATTTAATTACTTTATTAGGTTTAGTTGCCGGTTACATAAATTTAATTCTTTTTTATTGTACATATACTAAAAGTGTAGAATTAGCACATTTATATATTTACGAAAAAATATTCGGGAGAACATAACAAAAGTAACAGAAAACGAAATATTGTTTTTTAATGTTTATCTTTGGGCCTGTTTTCTGTTTGGGCATCACTAAAGAATAGCTGCAAGAATTTTGTCGAAGTTTTTAGTGGTGGATTCTATTGTATCTGGGGTATATTATACGTATAATTTTAGTAATCAGATGAAAAAATGACCAAAATTTGATCAATTATATTTTAAAAATCTAAAATGAAGAATGCGAATAGAAAATCTAAAATGTAACAATTTCTGGAGAAGAAGAAGAAACTCTGAACTTTACAAATTGTTTAAATAACCAGATGTGGTCAAATATATCGCAATTCAGAGAATAAAATGGGCAGGGCACTTGAACAGAATGGATGACAGTCGGGCAACAAAAAAAACTTTCTCAGCCAGACCATTGGGCTCCCGAAAAAGAGGAAGACCTAATCTTAGGTGGCTCGACTGCCTGGAAACAGACTTTATAATCTTAAATGTAACGAACTGGATGTCTGTAGCCAAAAAGAGGAAAGCTTGGGAGTTGATTCTGCGGAATACGATATTTTAAAAATAATTAAGTCATTGTTAGTCTATATATATTTATATCACAGTTTTGAATACCTCATATTTCTGGTTTTATTTCTAATCAACTTTTAAAAGTGTCATTATTTTGATATAGTAAAAATTAAAACCCCTTATGGATTCTGAAATAACATTTATTTTTTATATAATTTCTTTAAACTTCCGAGTTCATGTGTAATAATTATCTGTCTTTCTAAGTCCGTGTCCTTGTTAAAATATGTTCTAAATGAGGATCTAATATAAGTATCAAACAAATTTCATAAAATTAATTCAGTTATAGAACAGATGCAGACACACCGACATGTAATTATTTTTTTAAAATTCGATTTATTTCTTTTGTTTCATCGTAAATTCTTTGAGGACTCCTTGTCGTTTTTTAACACATAATATTAAGTCGAAGATATCGAACAGGAAAATCGATTATGAAATTAAATATATTTTAAGTAAAATTAAAGTGAAACATTAACGTAATATTTTATAACAAAACAATTGAAACTTAATTTCATAATATTTCAAAATATCATTTGAGAAATTATTATATATTTACCTGAAAAATTTTCCATAATTTGTATAATCTCAATTTTAACAAAATTGTTATTGAATATAGTATACATTATATTACCATCTACATTATTTGATGCTGCGATTATTTTGTATATTTTATAATTAATTACATGTTTATAATAATTATGATAAAAATAGTTTTAATTAACTTATACGGACCTGCCTTTGCGTGCCTTGAGCCTCTCCTGGTGCCATCTGTGCGCTCTTGATGAGATGACCAGCCATCAGGGCGTAGCAGGCTCCTATCGCTACCAGCGGTAGCGAGTAGTAGATGAGGAAACGAAGCAGCACCATAGTCTTGGCATAGGACGGGCCCCACTTTTCCGGATACGGGTAACATACTACCAACTTCTTGAAGCAGGATGCGGACGGAAAATGGAGGTGAGAATGAAGAAAAATACATTGTGTTTATATTCAAAATTAGATAATCGTAGTGAATTTTGTTTGGATCTAAAAAATGGTAGTTAAAGAAAAGAAAATACAACCATTTATGTAGAATTAACGTGTAGTTAAAATTAATTATTGTAGAATTGACGTGATTACTGTTTCCAAATATTGATTGGACCTATAAGTTGATTAATTTTATTTATTTGATATTTTAAATTTTTCTCCGGAAATTTTTACATATCAGATATTTTCCAATGTATTTAAATATTACTTAACTATGTATTAAAGTGGTGTAGTAACTTTTATGATTTTGGAAAAAAATATGGATACACTAATTTTTATTGCGAAAATAATTTTTAATCATTTTTGGTTAATGTATTTAGTTAGATTTCAGTTAAAAATGTTTTTTTAATCCTCCAAAATTACTCGTACATACCAAGCAAAAGCTTTTATGTCTCATGTTTATACATTATCCATTACTGTGTCTGAACTAAATATAATTATTTTCATCAAGTGACAATCACTGCCAAATTGCATCCGTACACTTTTATCTGTCAAGGCTATCAAGGCAGACCTGATAATAAAAAAAAATATATTTGTCCTCTACTTATGGAGCTCTTTTCAATAATACTTATGCCAATAAAGGATTCCATTCTTAAATTCATGGGCGCTCCCTTTTAATAAAATGTTATCATTATTTTAAACATTATTTTATGTGGTGGATGAATAAAATATACAACGTGAGTGAAAAATTCTACAACATATTCAATTATTGAGCTTAAAATCTTCGGCACAGTGACAGATAGACAAATAGATCTGTTATAGCAAAAGGAAAACTTTTCGAAGATACATAAATTAAATTTATAAAATAAATTATTAATGATGTGTGTCTTTGACTCAAGATTTTGCTTGTCTTATTTAATATTAGACTTATACTTTAATGTTACAGAACAGAAAATCACGAGGATAAACATACTTTTTCTTAACCGACAATTACTTCATGTTTAATATTAACAAAATGATCATAACTAACTCTAATTTATATGAATTTCAATTTTCAAAAAATTTTTTTCTCTTCCCACCTGACTAGTAGAGTTGAGATCGAAGGCGCGCAGATAACTCCCCGCGGCTGCAGGAATCGCAAACACAGCCGCGAGCAGCCATATCGCGGTAGCCGTGAACACTGTGCAGCGAGTCGCTCTTCGGGTTCCACCTACATCGATGGGGTTAAAGGCAGCCATTGGCGTGACACAATTTGGAAATGGTTTTAATGGTTAATTTGCAAGTTTTTGGATGAAATATACAATTAATAGAAGTAAGATGATTTTATTTAACACTTGTTTAACACTTACACGAGGGACTAGGACTATTTTTCCTGGAGCCAGTAGGGTCCTCGTCGATCATACAATCTGTGGCCGGAGTTTTATTGGGAAATCATAAAACAGAAAATTTTCAATAGCTTTTAATCCTATCCCCAATTTTCAGAAGCATTCAAATATGTACGTCAATTAATTTTACTGTGATTTTGTTACTGTAATGTCATGTTATCGGAATTTTGTCTGATAGTTTTCGCTTAATATAGACGCGATGTCGCCAAGTTTCATTCGATAGTTTTACGTAGCACCGACATTGCGTCACTGGATAGAATAATTTTATGGAAAAAATTAAAGAATATATAATATATAAAAATTAAAGAATATATAATGAAAAAATTAAAGACTAAAGAATATCTAAAGAATATATAATTAAAGAATATATATATAATAATTTTTTGTTGAGATGTGTCCAGAATGTAGATTTAATTCTGTTACACTCTTTTGATCATTTTTGATTTCGGTACGACAAATAAATTAGGGTACTTTCTTGCGTTAAATTAATAATAATCTTTATCAATTTTAGCATTGTTTTTCTTTATTGATAAATTATAATTTATTTTTAACACACTATGGAAATGTTAGTAAATATAAAACAATGTATTTTACCCTTTTTACCGTATAGTATATTAGAACACCATAATAAATAGTAAGTAATGGACGTGGCAGCTTGATGAATTGCTAGTTACAACTTTAATTAACTTGAATTTGCGCTATATTCGTATCAAGCGGTCCATTATATTAATGTACGTACCTTAAGCATCACTTTATATGCATGGAAGCAACATTTGTCATAACATAATAAAATAATAGTAATTATCTTCGTTACACGATTCTCTTCTTGATAGTAATCTACTGCATTTGTTATTTACAAAATATATTATAGATTATGATACAATTTGGTAAAATATTCATAAAACTACAAATATAAAAATGGAAACCGATAAAAATAGTTAGATCTATATGGATACCAAGTTCTATTAAAGCACATAGCAGCAACAGTACCTACAGAAATATATATCATTCTATAAGATGTTTAAAAAGAATATCATTGTTTGATTACTACTACCCTTTGCAAGTTTTCATAATTCATATCACAAATATATGACTTGTGCGTGAAAACTTGTCAAATTACAGCTTTATTAGCGAGAAAGTAATTTTTTTTCTTTAAAGAAAAAAGAAACATTGGTTGCTTACAAATAAAGCTTTTGGAGTTTTAATATAATTTTGATAATCACTTATTATTTAAATCGAAATTATCCCCTTTTCTTGGTTAAGTATGTTTTCGGTCAGAAAAAATATATTTTATAATAATCCCTTAAAAACTACTGTTATGACTTATCCACTTATTGTAATTTATATATTTTTTGTATAATAAAAAGCAAAAATTTATTCAGTTTTTGTTTCATATTTTGAATCTGACCTTATCCACATCAATGTACACGTCTTCGAATTCTCAACGCATAATTTGCTATTTGCACTTAGTAATCTAATCTTTGCCAAATTTCTGGTCAATTGAAAGTGATATAGGCGTCTCGTAGAACAGTCAGTGAATAAGTGAGAGTTGAAAGTAATTTTCCCCCAATGTTATTGTGTTGGTAGCTATTTGAGCTTCTCTTACAAGCAGGCAGTAGAAATAAATTTTGAATAATAGAGCGATCGAAATCAGCTCAAAATGGGTTATATGTTATTATACATAAGATCAGCTTCCATTTCGTTTTCTGGACTGAACTGATTGACATTCTGCCTTTTTTCTAGATAAATTAATAAGAAAATTGTACGTTGGTTTCATAAACTGGTAATGATGACAACAGAATAATATTATATATATATATATATATATATATATATATATATATATATATATATACATATATTATATGTATCTATACTATATGTTTCCGACGTCCCATCAGGAAGTGGATTGGACGTGAGTAAAATTTAGGTGGCTCGAAATGAAGAAAATGGCCTGTGAACCGTCATAGGTGGTCATCACCATCAAATTTTTTTAAAATCTATTTGAATTTTTTTGAATTTTTCTGGGCAATCCAAAAACAATAATCGGCGGATGCAAGGTCTGGAGAATATGGCCGGTGGAGGATCTATGTCCAACCAATATCCAGAACTTTAAGGCGGGTCTGTTTGGCTGTATGAGAATCAGCTACGGCTGCTCTTGGTCCGAGCTAAGTTCACGTAGTACCAACCGACCGTATTTGAAGCTGTTTTCCAAGCGGTGTAAATGATTATCTATAGTTCCGTGGGTGCACCCGAGATCAGTTGCTAGCTAGTGTGTTGTTAATTAGCTATCTTCTTCAATTAACAATTTTAACCTGTCAGTATCCAATTCCACCGGTCGATCATGGTTGATCACCAAGGGAATAATCGCGGCTGTGAAATCACTGGAATCACCGTTTTGCAGTAGGTTCAGATATCGCTCCAGGAGCTACGCGTTGGCATATGTCACGTGTAGCTTTCGTAGCGGAATGACCAGATTGGTACTCGTGTAGTAGATAGTATTTCACATGCGTCTTAATGTTTTCCATATTTTATGCGTGTTAAACGTGCAGCATCTTAGTTACTACTGAATCAGGTGAGAGTGTGCCGCGCCATTTTTATATCTTCGTCCGAGCTTCTAAAACGTTTCAATATTTTCTAGTTAATTTAAAAAAAAAACGATTATTACTTTTTAGTCAACCCAATATAACCTCTTTGAATAAGTCAGAAATACAGCAGTTGAAGAAAAATTCTTACATAGAACATCGTTTAGCATCACAGCAATTTTTATTTACACGTTATTAAATAGAAAATAGCATAATGTTAGTACAGAAAATATCACATTATTTTATATTACTATGAATGCTATATTGCAAAATTTAGGTAAAGTCCGCTAAGAGACATATCATATATGTCAGGAAAATATATTTTCAATTTTCTCAAACATATTTATTCCCTTAAACTACTACATAATTCTTTAATGAAAGTGATGTCATTAAAGAATTATGTAGTAGCTTCCTTACAAGGAAAGTCACTCAGTAAGATGCGGTTGTATTTTTTCTGTTCTTTTATGGCAAATATCATACATGAGTAAAAATATTTTGGGAGAAGTAATGTACTGAGTAATTTGCTTCCGAAACCAGTAATATTATATTTTTTATTGTATTTTTAGGAAAAAAATTTTATTTTAATCATAAATTATCATCAATTCTCTGATTGTATTATTACAACGAATAATTTATTTGCGACAAAATAATGTTTTATTAAAGGTATAACCTAAATTAATTTCCTTATAATTATATTTTTGTGTATAAGAAATAAATTGTGGGTATATATACTCATATCTTGAATGAAAAAATACACACACATGAACACACAAACACATGCACGCACACGCATGCACGCATATGCACACACATACACATACACACACACATATTTATATGTATATATATATATATATATATATATATATATATATGTGTGTGTGTGCGTGTATATATATATATATATATATATATATACATATGTGTGTGTGTGTATATATATATATATATATATATATGTGTATACATACGCGTGTGTGTGTGTGTATACATATACTAATTCAAATAAAAAAACACATACCAAAGAAAGTTGTCATGCGGATAAGTGAGTGAAAAATGTGAAGTAACAATCAAGTTATCTTGTCTACATGAGAAACGACATGAATGTTTATATACACAAATATAATTTTTTAAACTAAACTTAATTTTAAATATTTTAAAGCAGAAAATCTTCGTCAAAATGCGTCACGCACAACAGATTTAACGTATATTGTCTCACCAGTTGCATGTAACTTTCTGAGAGGATCCACAATGGCAAAATATCGATCTGCCGAGAGCGCTGCCAGTGTGAATACTGACACGCCGATGGAGACATCTTTAGCAGACTCTGCAAGCCGGCACATCACCTCACCCCATGGCCACGACTCCAATGTGTATACAATTGAGGTGAAAGGAACACAAGTGATAAGGACTAGTAGATCGGCCAGTGCCAATGATAGGATATAGCTAGAAGAAAAAGTGGAAATAAAAATAATCATTTTTAACGTTAAATTTTAATTTTTAAGTTGACTAATTAAATTTATTAAATATAATGACGATCTTTTGATAGAAAATAAAGGAAAAGAAAACTGGATGTACAGATTTATGGATTTTTTTCTGAAATTGAGTAAGAAATGTGTTGGCTAATATGACATTATTGTTGCTCTTGTGTTTGCAAAATTAATACAAATAAAAATGTTTGTTTCAAAGTTAGATACTTTTTTCCTTCAACATTTGTTGCAAATATGAAATGCACGTAAAATGTAGAATAGGTACTAACATTGGCTGAACACTAATGTTATGTTTAAAGTAGAATAGTTTCATTTTAAGTGTGAATTAGAAATATTTTAGGGAGTTGCTAACGTCGATTTGGACTAAAAAATTACAATTGTATCTAAAATATTTACGTTGAATCTTCAAGATATACTTGAAAGGAATTGCTGAAAATTTACAAAGTTATCCAGGTTTTTAATTCAGCTTGTCACAGTCACCAATGAAGGCAACAGCAGCGGCATGAAACCTTATATCTTTTCGGAGCTAAGTGGGTGTTTCTCTATAAATTGAAATATTCCAGGTATTTGTTTCCGCATTATATGAAATAAAAAAATCTAGAGATTTCTATGGCTATAAACTGTTTATTTTCCTCAGTGCTCCTAGGGCAACGGAGAATAAAGATTCTAGCAATTGTATATAAATAATTGATGTTGATTTCTTTTTTTTATAATGGGTTCTTTTTTTATAATTTAAATTAAACCGTGCTTATCTGATTAAAATCCACAAATTCCGATTTTACGGTAACAGATGGATCCCACATTGATATTGTGGGTAAATAGAAGTACAATCATTTGGAAGTCCCAAGTAGACTTCCAAATTGAAACCACCACCCTTGGAGTATATTTTATATTCTCCAAAAATATAGGATTAAGAACAGTTATCTAACTTTTCTGATAAACTTAAGTAACATTCCAGTAATTTTTGTTTCTATAATTATGATGTTAGCAGCTCCAAAATAAAGTAGGACGTATTTTTGGTGAACTATTTAAACGTTATATCTAAAAGCAACTTACATAAATTAAAAAAAGGAGTTTGTGAATCATTGTCATATATGTTATAAAAAATAAGAACAAAAAATTACAGCATTTTGTTTTCCCATCCTTGGATATATTTTCGTAAACATAAAAAAAATATATTCCCCATTATTTCCAAAACTACTGAATATTGAATCATGAAAACATCAGGGTTAATAGAACTTTTAAAATTATGGTGATAAATTTATTGTTTTGATATATTCGCGGTGTAGAAGATATTTAATGGGAACGCTAATTCCCTTAAATTATGTTCCCTTAAATATACTTAACATATTTATTTCCTGATAATTTGGATCTTGTTAGAGGTAAAAATAAGGAAATATTACAAAGGAAGGTTAAATTCTTTCATAAAAGTCTACTATTGCCGACTTCTAGAAAAGAAGATTGGCCATGTCCAAAAAAAAGGGGAAAAGATAATAACTTTTTAACATTCAACTATTCAAATTCATTCAAATATTCAAAGTGCGAAAACAGGAAGGTTCTAAAATAAACCAAAAATTTATTGAAAAACTTATGTTTTTTATTTAAAAGTAATATACATATTCCAGTGATATTCTATTTCTTACTCTCTGTGCCTTATTTCGTAAAATCTCAATAAAATCTGAATATATATAATGTATTAAAGATTATGAATAGAAGGTACTCCAGGGAATTTCATCAATTAATTTTTTTTAAAATCAAAAGTTCTGCTAATGTGTTTTAGATACCACATCTCGTGAAATAAAGTCGAAAATATAGACAGGGTACAAAATGTATATTGGGTATTGATCAAAGAGTAATTATTTGTCACTATGTAGGATATTTCTAAATTGTACGTGCTAGAATTTTTTAATCTTTTTTTATTACTAAATATCTAATTTCATATAAATAAAATTTAGAAGAGGAGTTCGAATTTTTTTTAGGTTCTTAAGGTTGGAACGTAAAGTTGTATCTAAAATCATTCTCTTTTGTCAATTTGGGGAAAAAATTTAAATAAAATTCATGGCCAATCCAAATAATCCCATGCATCCAAAAAAATGGCCAATCCAAACATGACCATAAAAATGGCAATAAAAACATGGCCAATCCAAAAGAAACGTTAACGAAAATTTTTGAAGTTTTATGAGACGAAAATATTATAAAGAAAAATTTTAATTTTGTATTGTAATTTCTAAACATTTTTACTTATATTATTGAAAATGCTGTTCAATCTAAAACTAAGTAAAAAGGTTATCATTTGTGAATTAATATGATTACTTTTCACATTATTTGGTAAAGCATTTGTCAATCTCGTAAACTATTTCTTTAATATTTCAGCTTGTTTATATATATATATATATATTAAGCAAAAACTAATCTATATTAAGTATGAATCCAAATCAAAATTTCTTCAATAATTTTTATGCTATATAATCTAAAATGATTAGTCATCATTATGGTTAAACAATCCCTTTTTTGTGATTTTCAGGCATATGTTTATTTATTATTCATTAGACATAATTTTAGGGATGGCATCATTTAAAGTGTCACGTAAGAGCCTACGACAAAAATAAACAGATAACCCTCTTTCATCCCCCACAGATATATAAATAATAATTTCAAACACTGCAACAATTGAATAACTGTACCATTTACGACGAAAATCGAAACCTGTATACAACATTTCTATAACACAAATGTAAATGTACTATGTAAATTCTAAAAATTTTAAAATGTTGAAACACATTTCTTGGATACTTCTTTCAAACAGATATCCCTAGTGCCCATAAATTAATTATTTAAGCTATTACCATTAATTTGTAAACTCAAATATCGTTTTTATACCTAAAACACCGTTTACTAGCCAGAGATTAATTTTTGTTAGTATTTCAATTTTTTAACAACGAAATTGATTGTAGCAAGTAACAAATGAATTACTCATGGTTAGCAGCGAACGCTCTATACAGTTTCATTGATTAGTTCAATTAATATCTAACTTAAATTTATTTTATTCTAACTCGTGTACTTTGCTCAATGTAAACGAGTGTCGAAATATATGTGGTCGAAATATAGTGGTGAAATAGAGAGAGAGGGAGAGAGAGAGAGATAGAGGGTAAAACCAGGATTAATGCCACACTTTTGAGAAGCATCCTAATTTTAAAACTACTAATTAACCATGATTAATTCCGGTGAATATAGCTAGTATTATCTTTAATAATTCATTCTAACTTGTTTCCCTTTACCTAACAATTACAGGTCTTATAGAAATTTACTATTTACAGAACTATTTTTTTGAGGATAGATGCCTACCTAAATGGATTGATGCCTCACCATAAAAATGCGAAGAAGGATTAGTGTAGGATAGATGTCCCATGAATTAAAGTAAGTGAATAAACATTGTATTAAAATGTTTTAGTAGATAATTTTAATAGGACACGCATAACCATAATTAAACTTTACAATTTGTTTAACATTGAGTAGTTATTATTTAACGCTTTTAAAAATCAGCATACTTAATATAAAGATCTATCTCACTTAATTTAAGTTAAACTGGAAAGCGCTTTCCATATCTTGAGCAATAAATAGTTTATTTCTCTTTGCTTTCTTCACAGGCAATCCTGTAGTTTCCTTTATTTTACTTTTATAATAGCTTTTGGATAATTTGCCTTCATTTTTGTTGTTTGAACTGTCTTCATTTTAACTGTTTCATTTACTTTTAAATAATTATAATTTTCTATATCACTAAAAACTTTGGATTCTTTACTTGTTTTCTTAAGTTATCCTTTTCCTTTGGCAGTTTTAGCCTTTACTCTTATCTGGCTTAGTTTTTAATTGATTTTTCTTCCTTTCAGTAATGTACCTCTTTTATTTTATGTTTTCTGATGAATTTAGAATATCTGATGATTGCTTGGCCGGCATCGGAATTGGTAGTCTTTTATTTTAATCTGTTTCAATAATTTTTTCAAGATCTACTTCTGGTTGAAAGTTCTTAGAAAAAGAAGTCTGCGGTAGGGCTGTTTACGTTCTTCGTTCAAGTTCAGTAGGTTCTACATTTTCTATTTCATTGATGAGCTCTGGTTAGCTATCCAACTAAAAAAAACATATGTGCCAAGGTAGTTGATATTTGTCGTTCAAATTCATTGGGTTCATGACGAGGTTCGCCAGGATTTCCACCTAGTTCAGTATCTCATATCATTAATGTAGTATCAGGGAAAGCATTTGAATTGTTCGGATAAATTCCGCTACTTTTAAAGCCACCAAGAGCATTGCAGATGCAGCAGCGCGAAACCAAACATTGCGAATAAGCGTTCCAGCATTATAAAGGCTGATTTATCTATACTGCAAAAAATCAGGACGACAATCCATTTTGGTATAGATAGATCTCTTTTATATTTATATTTTACCTTTACTTATCTTGCATTGCTGAAATTATAGTAAAATTCGTTACATGCCGTTAAAATATTCCTCCTGTTTAGCTCCAATATTTCGTTTTGCAAAAGTTTTCTTGGCTACACTGAACAGTTATTGTTAATTGTCCGTTGCATACTGAACAGTCATTGTTAATTGTCCGTTGCATATTTTGGCAAGAGTTCTTTATTATTCCCGAAAACTTTACTTCCACGTAATATTTATAGTAGAGAATTGTTTTCTAAACTGGTAATATTTAAAGACTTCTATTATTTATATCTTAATACGTAGATTCATATAGACCATGGTACTGACAGCGGCCCAGCACTCTCTCACGTACAAAGTTATGCAGCACTAAATACTAATTTTTAACTACTTGTCGCTTTCGCTGCGGAGAAAATAACACGCGCATGCGAAACGCGTTCGTTCCGCACGACGGCCTGCAGGGGACTGAGATGTGTGGCAATCGCGCTTCTTATTTAAACTATTAATCCTTAGTTGCGATTTTGGGAAGTTAGGTATTTTAAAAACGGGGCGTCTATCCCACTGCGGCATCTATCCCAATTTCTATCTCTCTTTCTCTGCGCTTAAACTATTTCTAACCCTGTATATATATATACTAGCAAACCCGGCGAACTCCGTTTCGCCACCAGATGTCTTCGTTTTTTGTAACATTTCGTTTGGGGATTAAAGATGAAGAAAATTTTTCTTTTTTTTTAATATTTGGAAAGGAAACATTTTATTTCATTTCACAACAGTAATGAATTCATTTCGATTACAAAAATGAAGTGTAATTTAGTTGAACTTCTCTAAGTAAAAAATTAAAGTGAATCCAAAGTAAATATTGAATCGAAGTGTTATACGTGTCCGCAAATTATCCGTTTCATTGAAGTGCTCTTTGGTAAACCACGTTTTTTGTTTTTTGGTTTGACGTTAACTCAAACAAAGTGGATGGTTTCCCAACTCGTGAACACGCAACGTATAGCTGCCCATGTGAAAAACAATGATTTTCTAAATTTATCCCGCAAACACTAAGCGATTGGCCTTGCGACTTGTTAATTGTCATTGTGAACGCAAGGTGAACCGGAAATTGCAATCGTTTGAAGTCAAACGGAAGATCAGTCGGAATCATTGGTATTCGAGGAATACATACATTAATAATTTATCATCACTGTAGTTCGCAGTTGGATCATATTGGAATGCCAAGCGATTGTATGATGCCAATGATCTTCGTGTGCTCACGCGTTGTGTCAATCGGGCATTTTCTCTTATTATATTTTGTCTTTCTTCGCTTAAGTTCTGTGAATACACTTGTTGCTGGCTTGCATGTCTTGTGTGGCGGCCGACTTTTGCACGTCGTCCTCCAGGCATTTTGGACTATGGACAGACTGGTGAATTTAACCTCAAATGCACGATCCACATAATTTACACTGTTGCAAAAAAATGACAAATGCCTGCTGTTGAAATTGACTAAAAATTTGCACAATACGCATGATTGTTTTGATGATTTCCAATTGAACTGTTAGGAAACGAATAACTTTAACCTCAATTTCACAATTTCACAGTGAACACAATACCGGTTTTAAGTTAGCGTTTGAAAGAACGTGCGCATAATAAATGTCACATGAAATTAACTGAGCAGAGTACAATGAGTAGCTGTCAAACAATGTATCACGCACCGGCGCCATCTACTTAAAATACTGGCGCCATCTGATCCACAACCATGCAAGACCATATTGGTTTGTAGTACACGCTATGTATCAGAGATGGCGCTGTATGTGAAAAATGATTTTCCCTGTTTTCCTGCTTTTCTGTTGAAATTTTTCCTGAATTTTGTTTGCTATAAACCTCACGGAGCCCGAGACCTTTCCAATGAATGCAAAACCGTGGAAATCGGTTCGTGCGTTCTGGAGTTATAGCATCAGGAAGGAAAACCTGACTTATTTTTATATTATATATATATATATATATATATATATATATATATATATATATCTCTGGGAAGTTACGTTAAGCGGTATAATTATGCTTATATGGTTAGTCGGTATCACGCTATTTTGGGACAGGTTGGTCAATTAGCGACACAATGTTAAATTATGTCTATATGACAATAAAAATCTAGAGAAGTAATCAGTAAAATGAAAGGGCTTGGTGCATGAATTAGAGCCTCATAAATAGAGACTATTTGCACTCAACATTACACAATATAGGTGTGGTATACACTATAACCATATATATGGGGCAAGTACTTAATTTTAATAATGACGTAATTGACAAAAGGTCCACTTTTTCTCTTGTGGCCAAGCTTAGGTCATAATGTCTTAGTACAAACCTTTGATGATCGTTATTTAATTATTTCAATTCCAAAACAATAAGGTGCAAACATTGGGTATTGTTGAATAAAAATTATGGATACATAATTTGTGTTTAAAAATAAACACAAATTGTGCATTAAGAAGTAATGTGCTCCGTTAGCAGTAACAATTCTCTTTTTAATTTCTCAGAATAAGTTATTTTAACAATTAATTTCAGATTCCAAGTATTTAAAACCTGTCAGTGAATCAAAAGTTTATTTGCCTAAAATAATATTGGTAGATATTTAGTAAGAATTGTTGGTGAAAGAGATGTATTTTCATTTCTCCTGTTTACATTTAGATTCATAGCTCTTGCGACCACGTTAAAAAGTTGAAAAGCCTCTTCCAAAGTCCCAGGAAGTCTTAAAATTTGTAACAACATCAGCAGCATAAGCAAGAATTTTAAAAGATTTTAAGAAGATGTGGCCTTTTAAGTAGATACCTAAGTCTCTTATAATCTTTTCTAAAAGAATTAAAAAAGTAGTAACGAACTCCATTTGGTATGGGTAATTTGTCCTATAACTTGCCTTGAATATTGATCCTTGCCTTTGAATTTACAAGGGTAGCTATCACCAAAGACATAAGTTTGGATGGAATATAATCTTCTGCATTATTTCGAATAATTTGTCTCTATTGACTATGAAATATATGAAAATAAATTTAAAAAATTGTGCAAATCCAACGTCTCTGAGAATTTGTCGTAATGATAATCAAATATATCGTCAATGGTAGATTTGCCTCTTTGGAAGCCACACTGATAATTCCTGATTTGAAAGTCAATGAATGGCAACAGCCTTTCAAAGCAAATATATGAAATAAGCTTATAGGTTGTGCAAAGGAGACCGATGCCTCGGTTGTTCGAGGTGATAAGATGGTTTCCTTTTATGAGGATAAGATAGATGACACTAGTGCTTCAATCGTCAGGAACCTGTTCACCATTCCAAATTTCAAGAAACAATTCATAAATATTTTTAAACAACTCAGGACTACGCGACTTGAGCAGCTCCGAATACAAAACATCAAGTCCAGGTTCTTTCTAACCTTTTAGCTTTTTAATAGTTAGTTTTGCTTCATCAGTCGTCGTCCACACAACAACTGTCTCTTCCTGTACATTAAATGCAAGAGCACTGATGCTCTACATAGAGAAGCTATTAAAATATTCAACTCATCTATTTAGGAAAGCTTCCGATTCAAAAAACAGTTCACTTTCCTTGGTTTGACAGAGAGTGAATCGTGGTTTAAAGACTCTCAAACAAGTATTGACTTTACGTTAAAAAGTACGGCTTTCATTAAACCCTTTAAGATTAACGAAAGCCGGGCTTTTTATTTCGGCAAAGATTCTCATTTCGTATATCATACTGTGCTCTGCAACAATCAACAAGTCTGACCATTACCATTACATATATCATGCAAACTAAAGTTTCCAGTATACGGCATAAGCTCCATCTCTCTACCCACCTTTGAGTTCATGTTCCAAAAAATTAATTTTATATCAAAAGAGAGACACGAATAATACAAATTCCTAAGCTTTTCATAGAATTTATCCTTTTCTTCAACCTCCTTTGCATCTGTAGGTACATAAGCACAAATGATAGATAGGTTAAAAAAATTCCCTTTAGTCTAATCTTACATAGTCTTGAAGAGACAGCCACAGAGTTCAAAATTAAATATTTGATACGATTTTTAACTACAAAGCCAGTGCTTTCAACATGTTTTTTGGGGTGGCAAATAAAAATCACATTATTTTATTTTTCCAAAGCGCCCTAACCAAGCTATCTAATTTTTTGAATAGCAACAATATCTTATCTATACCTATTAAATAGTTCTAAAAACAGTTGAAAAGCCTCATGCCGATATAAAGATAAAACACTCCAAGTTCCAACAGCCAAATCCACTTTCCGTTTCCCGTTGTCCATATTCTGTATTCCAGTCAATCTACATAAGGCATGCCGTTTGTCCTATTCATTGGATTTCTTAACAATAGGTTTTTCTTTACAGATTAGGGTCGTCAGCCCCATGCGCAACCCCAGCCTGGGGGACCAGTCCCCTGATATAATTCCCAGAAGCAGGATGTCCTTCTATACCCCTGGACATTAGGTGTCTTTTGTGTCGGGTAAGATCTCTTAGGCCGCGTCTTTCTAGACCAAAGCAGGTACATACTTACAAGTGATCAACTATTGCTAAAATCAAATTCTCTGAAAAAGAAAAACAAACAATAAACCAGAGAAAATTTAAAATCTATAGAAAAGTTAAACGTTACCGTATTTATATAATTATCAGATATATAATTATCCCTAAATAAACTCGACGAAAAGAAATGTCCTACCAAAAACAAGAAACCAAGTTCTCAAAAGAATTTGCAAGAGAGGCAAAGAGAGAAAGTTTTTTTGAAAAGCGTAGATAAGTGAGCTTTGCGATTTATTGAATATTATATTTTCCACTGCATTATATTTAATCATATTGATCTGCATCTTTTACAATTATAGTGGTCTAACAAATTTTAAAACTTTAAGTTAATGGTGTTAATATAACAAACAAATATAAATATTTTATTTTCTTGCATGTTGATAAGGATTTCCGATGATATTAAACGGGTATTAAAAAACTTGCTACAATTTATATATTTTATTCGCCTTTTTTTTAACCGACTTAAAAAAAGGAACTCAATTCGTCAGAATCTTTATTTTATGTATGTTCAGCGATAATTCTTTACTGAGTAAACCGATTTCAATCATTCTTTTTTTATTTAAAAGGGTATACTTAAGGGATAGTCCCATATAAACATGATCTGATGTTGGTGTCCAGAAATAAACGATGGAACTCCTTAACTGGCAGTGAATCAACTGTGATTCAAGGATTTTTCTATGGGTAGTAAAGGTATTTTGTAAAGTAACTACAACACTAACCAGCTCAGGATTTGATGATAAGTTTTGGAAATGAACCGTGGAATTCCTTAACGGATGTTAGTTAATCAACTGGGATTAAAGATATTTGCTACTAGTAATTTGATTTGCAAAATAACCATACCGTAAACCAGGTCTGAGTCTGATGATGAGTTTTGTAGTGAGATGAACAATGGAACTCCTTAACATATGGTAGTAAATTAAACGTGATTTAAGATCTTTGCCACGGATAGTTGTTACTTTGCAAAATAACTGCACCATTAATTATGTCATAGTCTGATGATGAATAATTCAACTCCTTATCCGATGGTGGTAAATCAAACGTAATTCAAGTTATTTGCTACTGATAGTTTTTACTTTTTCAAATAACTACACCATCGATATGGTCAGGGTTTGACGATAATTTCTGAATTGAATAATGCAACTCCTGAACAGATGGTAGTAAGTGAATCGTGATTCAATGTATTTGATACTGGTTAGTTGTTACTTTAATTATTACTTTGCAAAATATGACATTGGATTTCAGATTGGAGAACGGAACTCCTTAACGGCTAACTGTTGAGCACTGGCGGCTACTACTGTTGTTTCAAATCTGTGTGTTTTTGATAACCGAATTTAGGCAAAGAAGAAATTATCTATATACTACCTTTTACCCCTGATCTATAATAATTATACGATGTTCTTATAAATAAAATAATTGGATGTTAATTATAGTGTGATGATTAATATTATTAATCAGCAAAAATAAATTTTTAATTTGATTAAGTTGATCGACAGCGCCTTCAAAAATAAGTAACTTAGTTATAAATTGCGAATAATTAATAACCAATTTTGAGTAAATTATTTACCGCCAACAAATAATTAAATTATGAATGGTACTATTTATGTATATATATATATATATATATATATATATATTGCGCATTTTTTGCGCATAAAAAATTACAAATCTCTAGAATGAAGATAACAGGTCCCGAATCTTAATCATATCTACAACCAACAACTATTTCCTTAATATTTTACTTCATACGAGTTTCGTTTGATTCCTGTTTAAACATAATTAAAAATTTCAAACTTACAAAGTTCAAAATTAAAAAGAAGCTAAGAAAACAAGTAAAAAACTGTACTAACATGACATGATATGTACAAAATTACTGTATTAACATGAATGTGAGGTCGACAATAAAATTGATATATTATACATAGCTTAAGTATGCTTAAGTAGAGCAAATCTCCAACACTTTTTTTAAAAATTAGTCTGGAAACTACCATTTTATAAAACAAAATGAAATTTTTCATTAAATTGTTAATTTATTCATCCCGAAACTCGTGTAGATCTGAATATATAAGTATTAGTGACTAATTAGGTCAAAGGTAATGAAAAGTCCTACAAACTGTCATTTGAAAACGTAGATTTGAACGGTTTAATTATTTATTTTGTAAAATATGACATTAACGAAGATCTGCAGCCCTATAATTATTTAAAACGCATGGATGATTAATTTAATACTAAATTTACTAGGGCGAACATCTACAGTGTACGTTACTCCGTAAAAGACTTCATCATTTTTTGGTAGAATAATTGATGCAACTTTAGAAATTTCGTTCATATTAGAAGCAGTAATAAGCAAACTTAAGGAACATAACTGAGTATACTTTTACCAATAAATAATATTAATTTGAATTAAAACTCCTTATATCCTTCATTTTCATAATTAACTTACATAAACCCATCAAAGAAGTACAATTGTGGGATAAAAGTTGAACATTTATCGGAAACTTGACCCTTTTTACCATTTACCCCTTGTGCCCAATTTAAAGTAGTATTTTAATTAAATAAATATTGTAAAAGAGCCGCCGAAATAATTATGCCTATGAAAAAAGATATTCAGGGATCCAATATCACAAGTTTTCACAGGTTATCAACGTCAAAAATTTAATTACTTTCTGTTTGCAAGACAGTTAAAAGTTTTAGTTATACTTAATTAATCTTCTTGATATCATCTGAAGGAACACGATTTCATAAACTTAATTATAAAAGAAAGAAATTTTTCTTTCTTAATTAGGAATACATTTTCTATTCGGTTAGTTTTGATTTTTTTTTAAATTAATGACATGAAAGGAAATTGTACGTAAGAAAATTTTATTAAAATTTATATTCTAAATTATGTTTAGATAAAAAACTTGAAATCTACATCCGTTTTTTGTATATCATTTGTGTATCGTATATTTTATAGAGGTATAAAAAATATACGGTGCTTTCATTAATCTTTACGTACTCAACGGAGTTAAACTCTTGTTTCAAAAAAAGTTTTGAAAAAACCGTATAATTGGTTTATGAAATCTTGCGTTAATCTTGTGAAGGAATATTTCTTTGCTAATACTCGCTTTATCTTTCAACAACTATTCTGCTGCTAACAAATATACTTCTTTGAAAATACGCTTTAATAATACGATTACAATTATAATAGTAATAATAATATTTTACTTCAGACATAGTCCATACAATTGTGTTAATAGGTAACAATATTCTTAATCTAATGTTAGTATAAGTAGTGAATAATTACATCATTAATAAATCATAAAATATGCAATAAAATAAAATCAATACTAAATGGAGTCAAACCCAATTGCAGTAAAAAAAAATTTAAAATCAATACAAATTAAATCATAATAAATTAAGTCAATTAAATCAGATAAAAATAAACTGTATCAAACTACACCAAATTAAATTACTTAAGTCAGGTCAAATTAAATAAAATTGAATAAATTTAAATAAAACAAGTCAAAATCTACTCAAATCAAATTCAAAGTAAAATAGTAATAAAATCAATTAATTTAATTAACTCAATCACAAATTCCTTTAACTTAAATCATAGTGGCGTATGTAGGCCTATCCAGTGTGTCAAAAGAGGCACGTCCAGTCGGCCCGCGCACGTGACCAGCATATTGCTGGAGCTTCCCGGCACCCTCGCCATCATGGACGCACTGCGCTTGCGCATTATAGCGTGAAAGTCGTCTCCACGCGCCTGCGCAAACATACCACTGGCGCTGCAGTGCCGCGGAAGCCCCATCAAGACCTTGAACGCGTTAATATATTGTACCCGCAGGGCGTCAGATGCCCACCGCGTATAATCAACCCACAAACTGCACGAGTAGAAAGTCTGGCAGAATGCCCTAAACAGTGTAATCTTTACTGGTCCCGTACATCGTGAAAATCTTCGAGTTAACATTTTGCATCGCACAGTCAACGCCCTGCGTTCCCTATCCATATCCATGTCGTCCTTGAGATCTTCATTGACCCAATGACCCAGATATTTAAAATGAGTCACTCTATTTAAAGATGTGTTATAGAGGGCTACCGAGTGACCTGGATATGGTTTTTTGGGTACTCTAAAAATCATAAACACACTTTTTTTTACATTGTATCGGAGTCCGTGATCCTCCGCGTACAGTTCACATATACGTAACAGCTTGCGTAACGCGCCGATAGACGGGCTGAGCAGCATCATGTCGTCCGCGTAGCTGATGTTATTAACGCACACTCCATCTATATGACATCTGATTCTGGTACTGCTCAGCTCTCCAATCAACCCGTTTACATATATATTAAACAGTTTGGGTGAGGTCAAACCTCCCTGACGCACCCCGCACTCAAGACCATATTTGCCCGACTCTCTATCCGCCCACCTCACTGTGTTTTTTTATTATTGTACCAGTACTTAAACATAGATATAATTTCAGGAGGCAAACTAGTGTCATTCCGCAACTTGGCTCATAGCAAGTCGCACGAAACCATATCGAATGCCCGGGTCAGGTCCAGGAAGCTGGCATACACTGGTGTTTTAAGCTTGGTGTAGTACTGCACAGTCTGCTTGAGACACAGAATGGCACTTTCAGTGGATAGGCCCGCCCCAAAGCCGAACTGACCATCGTGCAGTTGTATACTCATAGTTAAGTGACCATCAAGCAGACCATCCAGCACCTTCGCAATAACCGTAGCTAATGAGGCCTGTAGTTTGAACCGTCCGAGACATCCCCTGTCTTGTTTTTTACAATGGGTACAACAATTGTATACTTTAGCTTTTCGGGTAGGTAGGCGTGGCTAACACACATATTATATAACAATACTAGAATTCAAGGCAAGTGCTCTCCAGCATTCCGAATGTGCTCGATGCTAAGGCTGTCATAACCTGGTGACTTACCTCTTTTCATTGATTTAATCACTGAGGCTATATCTTTCTCTGTGAAGCTTACGTTAATGTCCCCAGGCACAGTCCCCCCATCACACACGCTCGGTGGCCCCGGTTGCGCAGACTAACTAGAGGCTTTCACACAAAATCGCTGACGAAACAATTCCGCTATTGCAGAGGGGTCCTGCACACCGTCAACATTCACGGGCCGGCTGGGCTTAAGGTTCAACTTGTTTGTTGTTTTCCAAAATTTAGAGAAGTTATTTTTGTCGTGATGTTGTGCTATTATATCCATCTTAATTTGTTGTTGATTATTTTGACACCATTTTAATCTTGCCTTAAATAATCGTCTAGACTCAACCATCTCACTATATACCCAGCCTTGCCTGGTTTCCCATACAATAACCAATTTTGATAACATTGCATTATACAGAAACCTTTTTTAATAATTGTAAATATTTTTTAAGTTGTTTTATGAACCGTGCCTTACTTTAAAATATTTAAATTTTTAATTTTTTTTTCTAATTTAATTACATGCAATAATCGTATAGCATAATTTAGTTAGCGGTGTATTAATTTTGACAATCCAATAACCGAAAGCGTGAAGCAGAATTTTTCAGATTCCATTATTGCCATCAAATATTTGCGATAGTATATACTTAACGGCTTCTAAATGCGTCTATAGCAGATAAATATACATATAACAGATCTTAGTCATTCAGCTAGACTGGTCATTTTGAGAATATCTTGCCTTTTATATAGGTATTTCCAAAAGTAACACGAGAGAAACAGCAGCTTGCTTTCGATTGATTGACGTTCGACTTTTATGATTTCAGTCCCCTTTCTTGTACTGGCGCTAGAACTTGTAGAGGATTGTGGCTGAAATAGCAAGTAAGTCAATGTCGATAAAAAAGCGGTGAATATGTCTTCTGGCCTTTATACCTTCAGTATGAAAGTATCAACAATTTTCTAGCTATTATAAAAAATAAATATTTTCAGGAAAATGTAAAAGTTGTACGGGGTGTTCAATAAACACAAACCATTCATTACTTATATCCAGTTCTTGATTACATTCTGTACGTATATTAGTTTCTCTGGAGACAGACTAGCGTTTAGTAATGCGTTTATTAAAAAAGCTCGAGGTATAATATCGAAATTCCATAAATTTAATAATTTCGTTATATATTTGCTGTAACGATTGTGAGTATCCACCATTAATCCATTGACGTGAAAATATAAATAACTGGTCTAAATTTTTTTTTCTTTTTGCATAATTATTTATTATGGGAACGAGGCAAGCAATTGCAAGCTTTGACATTATTCAGTCTTTAAAATTTTTGCATTAACCATAATTGTGTGCTTGTATGTTATATGTTTTCGTCGAAAGTGAATATTATATTGCAAAGGAGAGTAATCATCCGCGGGAATTTCTTATCACAGCCAATTTAAAGAACTATTGAATAAACTTTTGACTATTATGTGCATATATTTATTTTAATTGTATTTAATTTCAAAATTAATTGTTTTAATACACTTAAAAAAAAACAATTTACAGAAGTATATTACTAAATAAGGTGGTAAACTAATTATACAACCTTAATTCCATATCTTAACATTGGGGGTTGCTACTCCCACATTGATATTGCATTTTCATTCTCTGCTAAATATATATTTCTTCTAGTTTTATCCAGATATTTCTGGCTTCGTAAAATCTTCGAAGAAATGTAATTACTTATGCCCCCAACTAGGGCTAAGTAATTACATTTCTTTTCTAAGAATTCTAAGAATTAAAAAAACTGCAGTATTTGAAATTTCAGCAGTTTATTTCGTCAAAAAGTCTGTAGATTTTAAATATAATCCTTTTTGTTTTCATATTCCTAATTTCTTACTAATGGAGTTTTGAATGTAATGAAAAATTAAACGCACTTTTTTCCATTGAATGAATCACATTTTAATTTTTTATACTATAATACAAAACCCTAATTATTTTTATATTATCATGCAAAACTCACTAATCAAAACTAAAAAAAATACCTTAATTTGTCGATCTTAAATGATGTAAATCCCTAATGTTCAATCAATGTGAAGTTTTTGATAATTGATTTTTATACTTTATCCGCTTATAACATAAAAAAATTAACTGCAAATAACATCTAATACCTATATTAGTGATGTAATTAGTGAAGCTTTTCATAAATCGAACTCTATCTGTTTGCGTAAGTGTATTACACAACAGAGCAGTTACTGGTATTAAGTCCTAGGGACTTAAGTACTACACCCTGTTCGACGACACAGTATATATCATGTCTCTGTATACGATTTACTATGTTTTATGAATAAATATTAGATACAAATCGTCAATAAATAACAAATGGCGCGCTATTTATAACGCCGTCATTATTTCTAAAATTCAAATAATGGGTTACACTCCGTTTTATGTAAAATTTTGATTTAAAAAAAAAAATCACTCGTATTGTCTTTTCTTCATGAAGTAAGAAAACTAGGAACAATAAACAGAATATTTCATCTTTCTGAAACATAATTTTTTTATATCGGATTGAGAATTTTCTTCTGGTAGTCAATATAAACACATACTATTTTCTTAGAGCCAGAGGTCAACTTGATGCGAAACTTTGTGGAGATTAACAGCAAAATGTGTGATCGTTCGTCGGAACCTTGAAATACGTGATCTCACGATAAAAACTATTTCATAAAACGTCAGATATATGGATGCGTATTTTGTGCCCTAATTATTTCAAGAAATACGAAAGAAACTGAATTCTATGAAAAATAGATACTTAAAGAAGGAAGGAACAATTTTTAGAAAATATTTTAAGTTGGAAAAATGTATATTTCAATATAAATGTAGTGAGATATTGTTTAAAAATATCCAACGTGCAAATTACTATTTAAAATGACGATAAAGAAGACAAATAGAGTTTTAAAATAAGATAAATATTTGTAGAGAAGTGTACAATATTTCTTCGTTATTATATATCATCATACATGAATGCTTAGATTACAATTTTTGGGATTTCTCTATTCAATGTCGACGTATATGTATGTAAATATTATTTTAATTAATTCAATTTATAAATTTATCTACATTTTGTATGAAAAATATAGTCTAGATTAAAAAAAACGCCATATTTTCATTTTTAATTTCAGTCACATCTACTTGTATTAAGGTTTGTTGTAATGTGAGCTGAATATTAAAATTTGTGATTCGAAAAAGGCTTAGAACTAAAAAATTGCAAACGAGATCTTTTTTTCTACATAATATTTATTATTTTGAAAACAATTTTTTTACGTGTAATGTCACTTTTATCGAAGACTTTTACGTTTATTATCCTAGGTCAATTAATTAACTTCTTTAACACGCTTAATATATTCACTTTTATTCAGTTTTAGAACCGAATTCTGGTATTTTATAGAATAATAATTAATTGGATATTGTTAAGGACGATAACACATATTGATTACCTAAAGACAACTCCGTTAAGTTTGATGTTCTTCTGCGTTAGGAAATATTAAATAACTTCAATTAAACAATGAAACTCTTAATATTTCCGATGTCCTCTAAGTATTAACAGATACAATATTAATTGTATTCCTCAGGACTTCCTTCTAGTCTTGATTTATATGAATTTATTGACTTCTGTTAGATTTTTATTCTAAAAAACGTATCGGTACTTTAACTTTAATTCTCTATTAATATTCTTAAAGATTATCTATTTTTAAACATAAGGTAAAAATGTTCTTCCGTCTTTGTCAAAACATTTTAATTATATGTAATAAACTGTTAAAAAACTTTCAAAATTTGATCATTATTGTTTTCTTCATTATTCTAACTTATTAATTTACAGAATATAAATATTGGACATTTTACTTAAAACATTTTTAGAAGGTCCGTATAGTATTTTTTTGTAACGTATCAAGGGAAAAGAAATAAAACTACATTCTTTCATCTTAAGGGATGTTTGCCCTATAAAATTACGAAATATTTTTAAAATAAATAACAAACGCATAATACGTTATTCTAAATAAGATTTTGACAACTTTTGTGTGCACTGGTATTTCCAATAGTATTTTAAGAGTTATTGTGAATAGATTATATCGAAATTCGATTATCGTAACGAATAAGATTTCATATTTGTTGATTTCGAAATTCTAAAAGTGTTTACTAATTAAATTCGGGAAAAAAAAATAATTAGTGTTACTGTGTAATAGAAAATAAAAATTAAACACAATAAATACTAGATATGAAGAGATAAAATAATTTCGAGTGAAATAATAATATCATAAATACTTACATATTTGGTACGTTTCTCATTGCCCGGTGCCGCAAAAATACTATCACTAGAGTTCCGTTGCCCACGACACCAACTATAAATATAAGGGCAAACACTATAGGAACTACGTACGTCTCTGGTCTTTCCTGGTAAGGTTTATACTCCTCATTAATAACAGAAGCATCGACCAAAGTCGTTAACAGGTTTTCCAATGTCAAATTAACGTCACCACTCATGTTAACACTATTCATAACTTGTCTCACTGTGGTAGCTACTCTGTTGTCGTTTTTAAGGTACCAACATTCAGATAATTACTTGATATCCCTGTTTGCATAGCTGTATTTGGTTATGTGGTTGGATTTACCACTCTTTTACCACATTTTCGAGATCATTTCGAATTGTTCTGTGTCGTTGTAAGATTGGTGCTTTTTATGCTTTCTTCTGCCCTTTCATCACGTTCTTCAAAGTTTTTATCTGTAAAAATATATAAAGATAATTTATTTCGTTTTTTTATTCATTTATTTATTGACATGTTCTACCGCCAAGAATAGTTTTTTGGGACAAGGTGTTTAAAGAAAATGTCCATACCTATACACATGTATCCATATTAAGTTGGAAATTCAAATATCAGTAAAGGATTAGTCAATAACATAAATATGTATTTATATTCATTTAACTTCTTACGATTTAATTCCATGTTCATTAAGTTGTATATAGTGACTATGTGTTATTTGCAATATATAATATCTCAAGAAATAGAAATTATTTTGATTTCATAAGAATTCTGAAAATAATATAGGTTCAATATTTTGATGACAATAAAATTGGGTGTCTATATCACTATAAAAGTTTTTGAAGTCCAAGTAGGCGTCATTTTTACATTTCCCTTATAATTCATCTATCTATTCCTCCTATGTCACAGCATCACAATTCCTTCAATTTAAGTCAGAAAATTTGCCGAAACCCATAAATTATGTATATTAATAAAAACTTGTGTTTTTTTTGGATGATTCTTCCCTTAGGTAAAACTTGCCCTACATATAAAAATATCTTAACAAAAAATATCTTAATAAAAACATCTTAACAAAATAACATTATAATATCCGAGAGAGCAAGGCGTATCAGGTCTATTGCTGGATGCATCCATTCTCTAAGCCTCCGAACCACGCCCGCACGATTTTACTCCAAGCTTCAGGGCACTTAGTTTATATTACCCGATGTGTTACAAAGTTGATCTTACGAGTGCAACTACCCTCACATAGCACACATCACGAGGACTTGCGTTGCTGAACGCTCATGCAAAAATGCCGTTGAGGTTTCAATGGTTTAAAAATACTAATGGCATATTTTTATATAGATTTGTCGTATGCAGATAAAATTATAGTAGAATTTTAAAATACTATGCTTGAAGAAAATAACACGCCTACTCTAATATTTGAACATTTTAATGAAGATTTTCTTCAAAGATATCAATATCATGTATAATATGACTTCAGGACCCTGTTAATACGTGTGTAATACGCTCTTGATTAGTTTTATTTTTGTACATTTCCAAATACTTGTGGATTATAAATTATGACTACAGAAGGTAAGCAATTGTAGCGGATGTGGGAAATTTTCACAACTATATTAACTAAATTAACTAGTTCGAACAATATTAACTAGTTCGAAATATGTTAATATTAGAATGTAGTAGACAAAAAGAATGATAAAAGAGAAAAAAAACTGAAAGTTTTAATTATAAAAATACGGAAGGTTAAAAGCAAAACTTTGAGGCAAATGGCAAAATTTATCTTGTAACTGCATAGAAAATAACGCTCTTTAATTTAAACATGACTAACTTTTACACACAACTCAATGAACTTACGGTATAAAAGCCTGGAAAGACAATTTGCATGAAGAGATTTAGATTGGTGTTGAACCGAGTTTATTATATATTAATTAAGTGTGGGTATTTTATCATCGAGTTATATTTAAATTTATATTTTCTTAAAACACATAATTTATATCACAAACTTGTACAAAGGCAGTAGTTTATTATGTGCTTAGACCCTAAACAATTTTTCCCTTAAATTCCTTTATTTTGTTTTAAAAAATTTTCTAGCAATAAAATATAAAAAAAAACACTAATGAATTATTTAATTTTTTAAATACAACTTAAATTGTTAATATTACGTTTGATTATATTGATAGACTAACTAGGCAACACATTTCGAGTAGTTTATGTAGGATAAAATATTTAGACTTGAAGGCAATATCGTGATTATGACTTGGAAACCTGAAATTAACTCCTACAACGCTACAAAAAGATCTAGAGAATATCTATTCTATTCATCTACATAAATGGATTATAAAAACAACACTAGCTAGAGAAAATTTAATGTTTAGTGAGTTAACGAATTTGTTATATATCATATACTAACAAACTGCAACATTGTCCCAGTGTTGTACTCTAAGAGAAATATAATGAATTAATTTTGATATCGCTATTGAATACCTGTTCTATCCTTCCAATTAAAGGGACTATATAAACAATACTCGCTGGAAAAAAATATTATTTTCTAAGTTATCGAATTTGTTATATATCATATACTCAACCTATGGACAATCCAGTGGCAAACTAAATTATATATTTGGTAGTAATATCAGTCTATATCTTGTATTAAATATTTTTATAAATAACGTCGAGGTGTACTTTCGTAATGCCGTGATATTTTTGAGAAAAAATTGGCAAACCGAGACTGCCTTGACTCTACAACTTACCAAATTGTGTCACTATGAGTATTAAGAGAAATCATATTAGTCGCAAAGTGGAAAAAGGTTTATATATTAATTGATGATTTATCAAGCATCATCAGTATATAACCCCCTATATGCAATTACCTTCATGAATGTTCTAATAGTTTTCGGATATACGGTAGTGAATTGGGCGATGTTCATATTTAGATTAATCTTCTAGATGATAAATTGACCCATCCATTTAAGCAGATCTAGTTCATCATATAATAAATTAGATTCTATTTAGATCATGTGCGCCTGTCTGCACCTCAGTATTTAATATGCAGCATTTTGATAGAAATATGTTGTAATATATATATAGCATACCCAAGATTATTCAAACGACCTTCCTGGATACGGTATTATTATATTATATTAATATTTGTTAACTTTTACTGTTTGTATTTAATATTTGTTAACTTATATAACGTTCTCACCAAGTTCTAAATATGCAATAATTCACATGTATCTGAATCTTAAGAATCAGCTGTGGTTTTTTATTATTGATGTGTGTATAATCCAAATTATATTGTGTAACGGCTTAAGTTTCTCTTCCCTTTCCTCTACCTAGAAAATTGAATAGTAAAAGGCTCTAGGAAAGTAAACTCACAAAATAACTTCATAAAGATGTAAAAAGCTTATATGTTCTAAATTGATCATTGATCCGTGGACAATTATTAAATAGAACGAAAAAAAGGACAGTTTTTGAAAATAAAAATATTTGCATTTAAATTTAAAATTGGTTGTCACAAATGATACTTCATTTTTTTAACTGCTCCATTAACGTTTCATAAACACAAATATGTCATATTTATATGGTTAACGATCCAGTACAATTCGGTGGATGTTAAGTGTAAGTTTCTATTTATATTTAGTTTGTATAATTACACCTTCTCTATCAACAAATTTTGTATGCATAATGAATAATTTTCACGTGGAAATAGCAAAAATTCAAAATAGCAACTTTTTTTGAATCTATAAACACATAGTGTACTGTTTTCGTGTTATAAATTTATATGTGTTTAATTAAATATTTTTAGAATATCTTAGTCAATTTTTTTTAATTTCTCGTCGATTTCCAGAATCATACTTTTTCTCAGGTAATAAACTTTCCTGTTAAAATAATTATCGAGCCAAGTAAAATCCCATAAAATTCGCGTTTTCATATCTGATATTGGGTATTGATCCAAAATTAATATCACAACAAATTTATTTTAGTATTGATTTTTACATCCCACTAAGCGTTCCGATAGTCCAAACCAATAAAATGTCAGTTTCAACTCTATCGATTGGTGCCACGATAATTTCATAAATACGAACAGTGTGCTTGACTAAAGTGGGCTTTATCGTAAAAGCCGGTATCGTCATCGTAAAAACTCGAATTTTATCGCTATGTCTAAGGCCACTATAAATTTCTGCACCATTAGTAACGATATAGATTATTGAAGCATTTGTTTATAGAATTGAGTAAAGGTTCACTATGATTAGTTTTGTTGAGTTTACTCGAAACGTCAAATAACGGCGTGATGCTTTTTGATAAAGTGCTCTCACTGAAACAAAATTGCATAGTAAATATAAATAATGTATCAGCCTGTGTAAATATTTGTAGAGTTAGGATATCATATTATTTTCTTGATAATAAGGTTTTAGGTTAGAATTTTAAATACTTCACAAAACTTTGAGCTTCACGTCAAAAATCAAGTCTTAATTGAGACGTGCCTAAAAGATTAAATTCTCAGTTATAATGAGATATTATAATATTGTGAAATATGTACATATATATATATATATATATATATATATATATATATATATGTTTATATATATATATATATATATATAATATATATATACCGTTCTGTCACACGCTAGTGGTCGAGGCATTAATACCCCATTTAGTGTTGAAATTGGAGGTGCAGTGCATGTGCAAAATTGAGTATCAGCAAAATAAGCGTGCTTCATAGATTTGGAGATGATTTGCATATAGAATTAAGGTAGTTTTTCTTTATTTCAAGTATCGCATGATGCAAGTTCTACTTCTAATAATGAAAATTAACGGTTTTAAGTTGCCACTTACGTAATAAATAAATAAAGATGTTGCAGTTATTCAAGTCACTATGCCAGTGGCAGCTGGTAACGATAAAATTGTAATAATTATGTGAATATAACATTAAATTAACATTAATGATTGATAGGACCGAAACAGATATTCCATTTATTACTATGTATTTCTATAAAGACAGATTTTCAGAAACAATCAATGGGGTTGTTATCACAAATTGTTATACTTTATTAACTCCTAAACAATGTCGTCCCTTATATAAATTCTTAAATTTTGTTTTCAGTTTTTTGTATTTGATATATATTGTTTTCAGTATTCGACTGGTCTATGTATCTATTTGTGTAGACAAATGAATGACAACGAATAAATTATCTTCTACGAAAATTAACCTATATTGAAATGTCTGTAATGACAAATTTATTGATCGTTTCTAAATATTTTATACTATAATCTCAAAATATTAAAATATGCGATATTATCCATCTTTTAATAGCGTATATCTTTTATAAATAGAAGAATATAGTCATAAAAACATGGTAATTATGACCGTTCTAAACCAATAAGAAGTGCGAAAGAAGAATTGGAATCTTACCAATAATTTTATTTTATTTTAATCACAAAGTAATATACACTTATTTCAAAAGGTAAAAATAAAGAATTATAATATTGAAACGTATGATTAATAAATAATATCAATATATCAAGTTTGGTCACAAAATTTTCATTGCTATATGCGACAAAATTCAAGTTCAACTTTTAATTTTTATTGTGTATGTTGTTATGTATTTAGCAGTTGGCTCTGTAAATTTACAATTATGTGTATTGTTGTTTGCATCCGTGCGTGCGTGTGCGTGTGCATATTTGTGCGTGCGCTTGCACGTACGCGTGTGTGCGTGCACGTGCGTGCGACGAAAAAAACATACGACTTTGTAGCATAACTTACGACCGATAATTAGGCAGGACTACCTGCCCCAGGCATACAAATTTAGTGAACCCCTGTAGTTGCTAAAATATTTTAAGTATAAACATTATCTCAAAACAGGGAAAATAATACCTCACAACTAGAAACTGAAATGGTTACAAACCACGCACGTGGGTAACAGATATTTCTATAAGTAGTATCATTTAAACGCAGGTGTGTATGTGTGGAGCGTGTTTTCATTAGATGTGCTAAATATGTACTAACTTTACCATGCAAACACAAACTACTTTTAATACGTATTACTTTTTATTAAGCATATCACTAACTCTGATTCCATTCTTTTCATGAAATGGCACACTAAGTAGTTACAAATATTTTTACTGACATTGAATATGTTAAAACTGCAAAGAAAATTAATTACAACTTCAAAATTCGACCACACAGAATTGTTTATGAAATATATATACATATATATATATATATATACATATATATATATATATATATATATATATATACTAGCGGCCCGGTACGTGCTTCGCTACGTATAAAATGAAATACTAAAAAAAATTAATTGGAACATCAAATTCATTTATTCAAACAAAAGAATATTTTATTAATTGCATGAATAAACAAACGGCTGGGCTACCGACTCTGGAACAGGCAACATAAAGTTGGCCATGTGAAAAACATGATTCCTCCAAATTCACACCACAAACGTTAAGTGTTTGCCCTTGGGCCTTGTTGATGGACATCGCAAATGATAAACGCACAGGATATTGTAATCGTTTGAATTCAAATGACATATCAGTTGGAATCATAGGGATACGCGGTATCAAACAAACTTCTCCTTTTGATTTAGCAGTTAAGATCGTAGCTTCAATCAAATTTGGCAATAACTTTTTCACTGCCAATCTGGTGCCATTACACAGTTTTGGTGGATTAATATTTCGCAATAATATAATCAAAGATCCAGCTTTCAGATTCAAGCAATGCGGTAGCATACCAGCCGGTTCCAATGAATTTAAAAATTCAATTGGATAATTCATTGCCTCATCTTGATTCATAACACTGTCAATTGATTTATATGTCGTAGTCACGACCTGGCAGTTTTGACCTGGCCTGGCAGCTTGAATTTGAAAATTAATGGCATTGATATGAATGTTCTTCGGTGCTAAGATGGCGCGTTCTCTCAACCAATCATGATTTCTGTAATTCTGAAGAATATTCGGAAAAACACATTCAATCAATTCATCTATAGATTGCGCAATAGTACAAAAATTGTTCGGTATAGCGATCAATCCGTTGGTATTGTCGATTTGTATTTTGCCATCACCAATTTCTAACAATTGTTTTGAAAACTCATCGGCAGCTGGATCATTTTGTAGGTGGATACGCATATTAATGTTCAGTGTCAATTTTTGTACATATCTCCAAAGAACTGATGACTTCAAACAAGCATTTATTTCATCAGCAGGAGTTGATCAAGGAATGACAGGCAATGTTTGTCGAAAATCCCCTGACAGTAATATTAAAACACCACCAAAAAGCTGTCGATTACCACGTAAATCTTGCATTGTTCGATTAAATTTTTATTCGCCATTGTACACTCATCCCGTAAAATAATTGACGTTAATCGCAGAACTTTTTCCATAGCAGAATTTCTCGAAATATTGCAAGTTGGAGTTTCAATCACATTCAATGATAATTTTAATGCAGAGTGTGCGGTCCGATCACCTTCTAATAATGAAGCAGCAATTCCCGAAGATGCAAGTGCCAATGCAATTTTCTGTTCCGATCGAATAGTCGCTAAAATCAATGATATAACTAACGTTTTGCCTGTACCACCAGGTGCATCCAAGAAATATAATCCACCTGCATTATTGGAAACGGCATGCATAATTGTGTCATATATATGTTTTTGCTGAATATTCATTTTGGTTATATTCGATTGTACAAATAAACGCAAATCATTAGAATTGAATTCCTGCTCACGTTGCAATTCACGATCAAACAAATCATGCATCTCACGATTTGGTGCGGTCATACCCAATTGTAGTAATGCTTTATTTACAATCGTTAGACACACATCTTCAATTATTTTCAAAGCTTCGTTGTACATTTCCAAGGTAATCAACAAATCAGGATTTCTTGCATGATGACGCATACCAATTAAAATATCTTCTGCCATATAATGTTTACATTTGTTCCATAATTCAAGTGGATTTGATGGCATACATTTTGATAATATAATGGCAATTCGTATTTGTTGTGGATGAGCTGAAGTAGATGAATCTTGAAGTGTTGAATCCCAATGTGCATCATCCTCCAACAAATGCAAGAGTTGACATGCTTCACGATATGTTTGACACAAATGACCGTTGACTGTTCTCAATTCTTGAAATGATTTTAGGCCATTGACGTTAACTAATAACAATCTCAAATAAAAACACTTAGCATTGTTTGGATGTACTGTATATATTCTCCCAATTGCATCTGTTTGGAAAATGCCAGGATGCCCATGGACTGCTGTCCCTTGTTTACGTCTTTGAAATTGTTTCGAAGACACATTCCATGTGTAATACTGAGGCACTTCAGAATATAACAAATTTATCGCAAAAGTATCAGTTTCGCATAATTTGAAAAAAAGCTGTCAACGTAGTCGCTGGTGGTTGTGCTACTCTTTCCAATACATTTGCTACATTAAAATAAACACGTTGGCCATTCTCAAGATGCACAGCCAAGTGAACAACCACAGGATGTCTTTCGTGCATTGGAAACGACATAATCCTCCAGACAGCTTCATTACTACTAATATAGCGCCCCATTTGATACTGAGTAATTTCATCATTTCTATTATCACCAACAACACCAAAAACAGCCATATCGCTTCCTTTATTTACATACTCGCAAATATATTTAATGGATTTGACTGAATTACAATACTCCACATTTATATGAGCATTGAATATTTTCGATAATAATGGACAATACGGAACCACCCAACGATTATCAACTTCAACGTCCTGGTTACGCATTCTAATGGTTGCCGTTTTGCAATTATCATTAGGTAAGCGACGTCGATACAACGGATATCCGTCATTGCCCGTTATTGTATCTGAAGTCAATTGCCTTGGGTATCGTTTCGAACACTTTCCAACAATCATACATGGCGAATTCATATTTAGTTTACCGCACGGACCATGTGTCATGTTTTAACGACAACTTGAAATAACTCAGGATCAACAGTTTGATAAGGAATTTCAGCTGATATAACGTTATCGATTTGATCCGGAGTTATTTTACGCACCGGCCAAATTAATATATGTGCGTGCGGCAATCCCCTTTTTTGCCATTCGAAGGAGTACATATGGCAACGCACCTCTCCAAATACACATAATTTCACAATTAAATCCATAAGTGCTTTCAATTTTTGCAGAAAACCACGTGCTGTAATGTCGTGACCATCAGTTGTCGACTGTCCTTCAAATAAATTGTTTTTGATGTCATCCCACTGCGGATTACATGTAAATGTAATGAACAGATCCGGTCGACCGTATTTTCGTACATAATACATTGCATCTTGTGCATATTCGTTCATATTCCGTGGGCTACCAATATACAAAGATGGCAATATAGTTAAACGTCCGACGTCCGATGTAACATTAGCATCATTTGCTATCGCATCTTGCAAATGAATATATTCTTCGGATCTTAATTTTGCTTGGTTGAAACGAATAAAATTGAGACGTTCATTTTCTATTTTGGCATACATATCAACGATATACTGATGATATAGTTTACCACATCTCAAGATATAATTTTGTTCTTGTGGACGAACCATCAATCGATACGAATAAAAATTCATAGCACTAATTTCTTTCTGTACATGTAGACCTGAAAATAAGTGCAAAATGTGACTTTAGAAATTTATACAAATGATGAAATGTCAACACACTGAAAATAGGTCAATTATTTACCTGTTCGTGGATCAATCATTGGTATATTGATATGGTAGCCATCGTCACCTTTCCAATACAATATTGGGTATTGTAATGCATCGTAACTACGATGAAGTTCCGAAACACGTTGCAATTACTCATTTCTGCGATGAAGTACAATATCACGGGATTGAAACTGATCACCAAGAATTACAATTGCAACCTCATCAATTGTCGGTGCATCGAATCGCCTTTCATGCTCTCCAAAAGGTGTTCTATCAGCCCTTATTACGATTTTGTGATTATCAGATGGCATATGATCGAGAGCAAATACGGCCACTTATTCGTACAGCATGACGTGTACAGCACGACGTATTCGTGATCGCCGTGCAAGATTCAGTACAGGTACAGGTTCATCAGATCTATTTCGTGAATTACGTTCACACTGTGCTGCATTAGCTTGTGCGCGTTCATCTGCAGTCTGTGATCGTCTTAGTAATGCCACATCATTTGCATTACGCGTTCGGCGACCTATATTTGCTCGTCTTGCTCGTGACATTTTTCCTTCTATTAAAAAATAATAAATCAAATTAAAAAAATAATTGCTACATTAATAGTGGTACACAATATGTTTTTTCAAATAAAGAAACACACATGCATACATGTAATTCACTTCAACAATTCAAAACTTTTTGTATAAATGCGTTTGACAACCGTTTGTATAAATGCGTTTGACAATTTAATTCATAGTACATTTGAACAAAAAATATAAACACAAGGCAATAATTATCGCTGACAATTTGCTTTAATCGAACCATGTTCAAATTAAAATGACCGCATGAATGACATAACAACATGCTTTTACTGTCAACACTGAAAAAAGTTTCAATTTGACAGCACAATCCCCATTTACAAAATAATCCGCCATTTATTGAATTCATTAATTACAAAAAATGTAATAAATGAAGAACCACTCTACCGATTTTGTGCAAACTTCACATAAACTATCTACTAAATAGTCCGAACAAAGCCTAAACATTTGGTTTGGATAGGTGAGCCCGTTCTTGAGTTATAAAATTACAACGAAAAGTGGCATTGATTTATATATATATATATATATATATATATATATATATATATATATATACATATGAATATAATAACTCAACTGCGAGAACGCATACATATGCCGAGAGTCAAACTAAAACACTTGATTTGATGATTTAAAATTTAAGGCCAGAAATTGAATAATTTTTAGGTATTGTAACGCAAATCTTGTACCGATAAAAACTCAAACTAAAATATTAGTATGACAATATTTCGCATAAATCTTAATTATGGTTTAGTAATTCCATTGTTTACTTATTAATTTAATTTCCAATATTAACCACATATTATTAATATTAAAAATATTTACTCAAATTAATTGTGTACCGTTAATGAAAACTCTGCTCAGAACTTCTTTATGAACAACAAAATATATAATAAGTACAGGCTATCGTTAAATCACTTTTGGCCTTGGAAATAGGAACAAATTTACAAATATATTCATAACTTGAACCTACCTCAATAAATTTATCCTCATATATTTTATCCAAATGTATGTATAACTTAAACGTACCTAATTAAATTATGTTTCCAAATATATTTATAACTTGAACCTACCTAACTAAATTTATCCTCATATATTATACTTGATACCTACCTAACTAAATTTATCCTCATGTATTTTATAATTAATATATTTTGAAAGCGCTTTAATGTTGACTCCAGCTAAAATTATATTTTATTTTAAAAGCAAAAGTTACGCACCATGTAAAGAGAGGCAATTATAGCCTAAAGTGAGGCCAGTTATTTTTGCTTGTTCTACTCAGTCACACAATCTCATTAAATATCGTGAAAATAACACGTTTTGTGGAAACAAAACACTCACGTCGTTTATATTTCAACTCTCGTTATCTAACTCCTTTTTTCTCTATATATTTACACAGCATGTAAATATTTGCTTTATTCGGAAAAGTTTATCACTTCCTCTATTTCGCGAGAGTCTCAGGAGACCTCGAATCGTCCTGTTGTGCTAGTTCTATTTTTGTATTGTATTTTCTTAAAATGCCCACGTACGGTGGTTAAAACGATTCAATACACGCAAATTGCAACTTTCTTGGGAAAACCTAGGGTTGCATTACGAAATCCTATTTTGCGATTTACGTAGTATATTTCTGAGGGTGATATAAACCTTTATTTTCTAGGAGCTTTTCTATTTATTAGTTTATATATTCGTTACCACAGAACACTAACATTTATATAAACCGTAATCTAAATTAATTTTCTTGATATCAAGAATTTTTGAAAAAAGAAACAAAAAATATAATGGAAAGTTAAAAAAAAACAAGATATAAACAACAAATATTTTAACGAAATAAGAAAAAAAGGTCATTCCTGTAAAATTTAGATAAACATTTAGAAAAGCTTATCTAATTTTTTTTATAAAATTTTGGTTGTCATTATAGTTTCTTTGCTCGTCAAAACTCAAAATTCATTCAATTACTAAGAAACGGTATTATGAAACTCGATACCAATCGCGACAAATATTAAAACGACGTTAATTATTCATATAGGGGCATAGCAGATTTAGTATATAATGCTATCTTCACAGTGTCCAAAAAGCAAAATCTTCAAAATCAAAATCAATATTTCTGCCAACTGTTTCTGCTGCTTTCTGTAAGTGTTGTTCATAATTTATTTAATTTCATATTTTTATTAAAATTCAAGTCAATTCTTTGCATACTCTGTATATTATTATTAAACGCTGTATTCCTATGTGAGTGCCACTTTGCCGCTACGCATTTTCAAATACTAGTGATCCTGCTGGGTTCATCACATGAAACTCAAAATAACTATATATATATTTAGTAACACTTCTGAAGCGACATAAATCCAACAACATTCAAAACTTTTATGAAAATCCCTCAAATAGTTCAGGGTGTAAATACCAAGATATTCATAAATTTGCTTCTTTTTTTTACCACCGTTTATATAATCAATTTTAGTATACTTTCTCCTTCACTATTACATTACAGTAAACCATTCAAAAAACCTGATACAAGTAGGGTAGAACTCGCAATACGAGGGTTGTGTACATATTTAAGCACTTATATGCAGTTAAGTGTACATAATATTAAAAATTATACTATTTATAAATATTATTATTTGGCGAAAACAAATTAATTGTAAAAAACTTAATCATAAAAAATAATTTTGTTAAAAACAAATTAATTATGAAAAAGTACAATTCGTCATAAAATTAACATTCCACAAAAAAATTCAGCTTTTTAATTTTTTTTCCTTTACTGTCTCTTAAGACGTCCCGTTATGCAGACTTGTAATATTACACGTCTACTAGAAGTATACTATAGATGTTGATGAATAGTCACACTATTAATAAGAAAAATACGCCTTAAAGGGTAATAATGTCTTTTTGTTGCATGAACCATGAAACTTTAATATTTTACAGCAATGTAAAGCTATAGTAATCAGTATACGATATTAATTTTATATCTCAATCCTTTTCTGATGAAAGTCTTTTGACACAAAAGTCTTTGGTCTCTATAAGGTTCTATTTTCAGGGGCGGAACTTTGAACAGGGAAAAGTAAAATTAAATGGATCATTAAAATATCAAAATTTCTCATTATAAAGCTTCCAATACGATGGTAACTGCCTTATATTACTTTTGATTTTATTGGGATACGCTGAAAAAATAAAGGTAAAACGAAAATATTTAAATTTATATCAACATTTTATTTATTTTATAAAATTTTCAGTTTATATATTCATTCGACGTCGTTATCGTTTTTGCCACAAACTAATCAATCATGTTTGATTAGAATTCGCACGCTGATGGCACAGCCATTTACTTTTTATTTAATGTATTAAATATAAATAAACACATTAAATTGTTTTTAAGCTAACAACATTAATTAATATATCGAATCCTTGTACATTTTTATTTTGCTTAACTGAATTTCAATCCAAATCATTCAGACACGCGTAGAAATGGAAGAGCATCGGACTAATAAAATTATATATAAATATGGGGAGGATGGCTCGCTGAAATTAGTAAAATATTGCGTTTAAATTAGGAGTTGGGAAACTATCACCATATTACTTTAAATGTACCCAAAAAAAGTAATAATGATACCTTCCTCCACAATACAAATTGTTTTTTATGATATATTTAATACAATAAAACTTTTGATATTACACAATGCTCATAAAAAGCTTCAAATAGTCTTATATTTATGGATTAACTGATGTAATAGTTAATGTAATAGTCACTTACATTGGCTTTTAAACAGAACGCATTAATTTTACAACCGTGCTTTTAGTATCTTCTCGCTCCGTCCAAAAACCTTTCATTAATCGAGAAACGTTTGACCTAACGGCGACAACGTTTAGAGCTTATGTATATTTAGAAGTAAGTTTACTTTTTACTTACTAGAATATAAATAGATAAATAAGTTATTGAAAAATCGAAAGGCCTCAATCTGCGCTATGCCGGATAAAAAAATCTATTTATACTAATTATATTTATATAGGTTGATACGTAGGCACTTATCGATTTTCAATGGAAAATTGAGGGATTTGAAAGACGTTATTAACTTTTCCAATGCCCACAAAGAGTTAAACTTTACCTGAACTTTTATATAAATAGAATAAGCAACAATATGTAACAGAAGATTCTAGGCATCTATTTTGACGTTTCGATTTCTTGTTACTACATCATTGGTATTTTTGCTATGAAATCCCTCACGAATTTAAAAATTGGTTTGTCCTATTATACCAAATAGTTACAGTAATTTCTATATATACAAAGACAATCTTTTATTGACCCTTTTTATAGATTGAAACTTTGTGTTCTGTTATGTCTGTTCAGCAATATATATAAAATTTGCTGTGTGAAATTCTTTCAAATGATATAGCTTTTAATATATGACATTTGGTTTTATTGGAAAATATGTCAAGAAGAAAAATAAACCTTGAATTCAATACTCGGCAAAGTCAAAGCGACGCCGATAATTTAGGAAAGAAAAATTGGTTGATATTTAACACGGATATAACTGCAAAAAATAATTCAATAAAAATTTAAAATGTGCGAACTTAAAGCTTAAATCTCATACTTATAACGTATGTTAGTAATAACTATTGTTACAAAATTACATATTAGAAAATGTAATAAAAAAATTATAATATTATTATATTGAAACTAATGGGATATCAGACTAGATGTTTTTAAATTTTGGTAACAATCCTTTAATTTTTTTAAGATTTGCTCTTAAATTTGACCATGTGGGTCATTTAAAAAAAATTTAAACTATCATTCATTTCGTAAGATAATAGGGATGTATTAATTAAAAAAAGGAATGTCTCGGAAGACTTTGTTTATTAGATCCTATTTAAAAGCGTCATAAAAAAAAAGAAAAATATTAATTTTGGCATAATTTTGAAATATATAGGATTAGGAGAATAAAGAAGTAAACTATATTGAATCAAAATTTATTATGTATAAATATTTGATAAATCTATTAAAACTTATGAAATCTCAGTATTTAAATGATACATATTTCATTTCTGTTGGACAAGTTTGCGTGAAGCAGTTTTTATCAGCAAAATAATTAATATAAAGGCTTTTTAAATTGTTTCAATAAATATATACAATTAAGTTGGAATGTGCCTAAACTCGTGCGTTGCTCTGAAATGAACATACCGGTAATAATTGAATACGGATAATTTATTGTAATAACATTCACCTGATTTAATTAAACGTGACCATAAATTAAATACGAATTTAGTGAAATATTCAATTAAGCAGAATGATACATGATTTTGCTTGCGTGTGAACCGCCAACCACCTTTCCATATTTCAGATGCTTAATTGCGGCTCTAACTTTCTACTTAAGAATTTTCGGTTCCAATTATTTTTCGCCAGGCTCTTTGAAAGAAAAAAATATTTGACTGTGATTCTTAGGACAGGGACTGGCAATAACTCTTCTATGTCTCAGTAATTCCGTATAGGTCTGTTAACTCTTCGCCATGACTATTTTTATAGCCCATTTATTGGATGACAGTGTTTTGGTAATGAATCGAATCTTCATATTTAATGGAATGTGCTTCGATTTCTCCACATATATTGTTAAAGTAGGTGTTGTGGTCTGGAATACATGCTGTTTGTATTTGTGCCAATTTAAGATTGAGGTTGTAAACATCCGCTCTTTTCGCTTTCATCCTATGTTTTTACTCAACCAATGCGAATGTATCTTCAGTCATTCAGTGTTGTTGCATGTGTTTTTTCAGTCATCGGTTAAATGGATTCTACGACCGCAGTCTTGATAAAATTCTTTGCTCGGTTCCAATGTATGTCAGGGGATTCTGTGCAATCCGCATCTACTCAATCTGCATAATTTCATTCTAGGGTTTCTAACTTTATTAACATTTTCTTGTGCTGTCGTAACTTTTGACTCCTCGTAGTTTCAGTTAAAATGAGTAGCTGGTAGTCAGAGCCACAATTCGTACCAATTAGCGTATGAGTATCTTGTATGGGCGTTGTTCAGCTCAACCCAATAAGTATATAATCTATCTAGTTGAGGTAGGTGCTTTTATTTTAACAAGCTTTCATTGCACACACCAAGTGAAAACCTTCCTGTGCAGTAGCTTATCTGATGAGAGTTAACATAAATTTTAGCATTAAAATCTCCTAAAATTAGAAGAGATTTAAGAGAAGATGAAAAATATCATCCTTAAATTTATCTTGTGTATATTATATTCCATAGCGCCTATTTCTTGTTATATTTATTTTTGCGAAAGGCAGTCGGTTGATTTTGCCGTATTTTGTGCACGTCAAAAATATTTTTTTCAAATAGCTCAAGAATGCACTTCGAGTGAAAATGAAATGTGGTCCATTTTACGTAATATATAAACTTTTTGTTTCAAAATATTACAAGCAAAATCCGTGGGTATGTATATATATATATATATATATATATATATATATATATATAAATATATGTATATGTATATATATATATATATATATATATACATATATCAAATTTTATATTTAATGTATATCAAATTTTGTTTCATCTTACGCAAATAAATGTATGTGTAATTTTATTACAAAAATTTCAGGCTATTAATTTAGTATTATTTTGTACCTATTGGCTGCCCGTGAATGAATTGAACGGTTAATTAAAATCATTCATGTTTTAGGACTCCATAGTAAAATATGAACACTTATGATTTCGTCACTTCCAGTTTGTTCTTCCATCCGTCAGCCCCCTTACTAATTTATTTAAAAAAAAAACACGTCTTTAAAAGTTAATCAAAAAGCGCTGGACATTTGCAAGCACTAAAAGTAAAACATTTTTTACTACAAATGATAACATAAATAATAATTAGTAAAGGAGGAAAAACACAGATTGATTGAAATTAAACATAACACTAATTCACAATTAAACGAAACTACGTGAGGCAGTATTATTTCTATTTTCTTTAATTTCTTTTCCACGACTTAGGTTTCGTGGTATTACAACATATTCAGGTGGGCTATTGATAACAGCCGATTTGACTTCATTGGCAATATTGTACTGTCGACTCCGAATTAAATTTCGGAGGACGATACAAAGCATTTGGTTCAATAAGACTACTTGTCAAACAAACTACTAAGCAACTCATAACCGCATTCCTAAGATCAATGGTGCATATAAAATTATTAAGATTCACCTCTCATAATACCGCGTGGATTAACTAAGTGCGTGAAAACATAATGAGCACTGCAGTATGTTCATGCGCAATCTAATCAGATGAAATAAACTATTACTCCATCTTATCATGCTTGTAATATCTGAAGGAAACAAATGTGTGTAGTACTCGTACATTTCTGTGCAAAATAAGCCTAATACTCTTTTTTAAATACTTTTTCCAATGTGAGTATATAAGTTAATACACGCGCAGACTAGACTATTGATTTCAAGAATACTGTAGATTAAACATTTGAGCAAATCACATCCACCCACCGTTAGCACATATTTCCGCACCAAGATTAAATGTAATAAGGGAGTAATTTTTTTTTCGATAGATGTAACTTGAGAAGTCTTAAAAATGTAGTTGAGATTTCATATGTATTTTTTTTCCTTTTAAACTCCCTTTGCAAAATATTAAGCTCCGTATTGATTTGTAACGTACATAATTCAGTTCAATTCTACAACCATGGTTTAAAGAATCTAAAGAAATCCTAAATATTGGGTGTGACATAAAAACATTCAATTAAAATTATTATAATTAAATTGCATTAACAATTTACAAAAAGTATATTCACAACCATTCCCTTCTTTTTGTATGATCTAATATATACTTGAACCGTTTTTTGTGTAAGTATTTTGAATTTTGAAAGACTGCACACATGCATACATTTATTTCTTTATTTCATATTCACACATATACTTAAAACTTTCAGATACATTTATTGACATTGCCAAGAGTATGGCTAATTGTGAAAATAGTCTCTAAATATAAAAATATTGTTTTTAGGTATTATACACTACATTTATATCAATAAATTTTCCCTCTAAAGATTATAACTTGTTATTTAATATTAGGTTTACTTGAAGAATAAAAGTCTTAAATTATTTTATTTAGGCATTGAATGTAAATTCCTAAAAGGGTATTTATTATTAAAATATCTTCTAAAAAAGGGCTCAAACAATTTCATCACGTCTACAAACAAACATTTCAGTAATGGTTTCGAGATAATTGTTACATATCACTTATAAGCAAAAATATACAGATTTCGGGGAACTCAAAACGTAAATATATTCACCCCTTATAAGATTTCTCACTCGTAAGTTTTCAGTTTAGTCCGTGCGTGGTATAATAACCGCTTTTGTCAGAGATTGTTTTTAATATACAAATATTAAATTTAGCTTAACGTATTCAATAGTTAATATATAATAATATTCGTTTGAAATTTTAGAGGAAGCAAATAAAATACTCGAATTTTTTTAAATGTGTTGCATCATGTGATACATCAATCAGCAAAAAGCAAGTTATTTTCGAATTGCATATGCGGTAGCTCTGGAGAAATTGTTAAAAATGTCCATCAAAATGTCCTCAGAAACCATTTCAAGTAGAAACTTCAAATTTGATATAAGGATAAAGGATAATATATCACATAAATCTCGATTGTAAACATTAAAAAACGTTTTTGTGAAAATTGTTAAGTGGACAAATACCTAAAGTACACCAATTTGTTTTATTACCATTTAACAAATTGTTTGGGGTATTGATTGAAAAAAAAAGAAGTTTAAATAATTCCAAAACTATTTCTGTAGGCTTTGTTGAAAATAATTAAAATAAAAATATTCACTAAATCTACAAAAATCCTAAAGTTAGGAATATGAAAAGCAATATTAGAAGTTTACTTAAAGTTTGCCGAAAAATTGGAGCGATGATTTTAAACTTCATAGTCTTTGAGATATCCGCCGTATTGTACTTTTGAGAAAAATATACGAGAAAATAAGTTATATTGTGAACCTTAATATTAGTATTAATAATAAGTTTAACATAAATACTATATACCTTAATTGTTTACAGATATCGAAATTTTTATGGATTCCAAGCAATGCGAGTTCAATTCGTACTTAACAGATTTATTATTCTGTTATCATACCATTTGCAATAATGTAAGTTGCATGCTACCCTTAATGAGAAGTTATATGCGGGTAATCTAAAATGTATAAATTACACATAATAATTCTTAATAGCACAAGTTCTTTATCTATAGGAACGTTGCGAGTTTGTCGAATTTTTTGTAACTTTACGTTTGCGAACTTTACAGAGTTTGCGCTAAGTTTACCACAAAAAAAACATCTGACCTCTTTGAACACCTTTCCTTAAAAATGTCACTTAAATTTTAAACTAACCATCAAGATAAACAATCAAGATAAGTCTTTATTGTCACGACACTTAATGTAATAGCTTGATAGCTCCTTTACGAAAACACCTTTTGAAATACCTGTCATTTGTCGAAAGTCCATCAATATTTATTTATAGAATGATAATTCATTTCAAAAAGCATTCTATTACCATTACTTATGAATATTTAATTTTTATATCGAATCTGATGAAAGGCGTAGGTGATATGGCTTACTTTGCATAGTATAACCGAAATTTTCTTGTAAACCATGAGTCTAGTCCAGATAATATTGGCAATGAAAGGAAAATATCGGATACGATTACAAATTTTGATATAATATTTTTAACCGTTAATTTCCTTTTTTCTCACTTAAATTTGATTCTATAAAAATAAAAACTACAACATTAGTTTATTTCTTAAAAACAATATATTTTATGTAGCCCGGTGTAATAAAAAATTCAGATACAAGAAATAACGAGTCGAGATTATAATATTAAGCTTCTTGATTAACAGACCAACAGAAAAAATAATATTAATAAATCAATATTAAGAACTGTTCCAAAGCTGTACAATTATAGTAATTTTGACTCTTGTATTGTTGAATGAAACTGTGAAATAAGAGTAGCTAAATGTATTTAGCTTAGTATAATTGACAAAAAGCACAAATTTTCGAACCATATCAAAATTCTTGTTAGGTTTCCATAATAAAATGAAGAACTCCATTTATTCATTCACTTTTTCTAATCAACTACGTAGAACACGCCTGTTAATATAATTGAATGTCATGAAATGACATGAAAAGACAAGAAATGACATGAAAAGAAAAATATTGACCTAAAAAAAAATATTACTTTAAATCATAAAAATGCAGATATAAAATGGATACAAAAAATATAACATGACATAGAAATATATGCTATATACATAGAGACCTAATTTGTTTGGAAATTTGTGAATAGGTAGCATGCATAACGGTTAATTATTTAATTTGGAAACGTTATGAAGAATGTTCAGATGTATTGTGATATACTATAAATAAACCAATATAACCCACTCTATGTAGAAGACTGAAATAAAATTACAAGGAGATCGTAAAACTGCGTACAATACAAAATATTTTACAGGTTGTGTAAGATTAGTATCCATTTTGACCAAAAAGTCATATTTGAAATAACTTTAGCACACTGACCTTTGTTCATTTGATTCGAAAATCTACGAAATCAGAAAGATCTTTTACCATTATGAATTTATTGATAATAAAAAACGCCCATTAAAAAATTGCTCAAACCTAGTAAATATTTTGAAATAACTAGTCAGGAACTAATCTAAAATAGAAACATTAATGTAGGTAACACCATGTATTCTTATTAGATAAAGGTATGAAAAATAAGATCGGCGCAGTACGTGTCGGAACGCGTAATAATTAGAAACACATCGAAGATAACATCACATTGAAGCATAATGGAAAATTTAATGTCAATTTTATTTTAAAAATTATATCCAATGGTTCTCCAGTCACTCACAGTCCATTCATCCATACGTTTCTCATAGTTACTGCAGAAATCATTACATAGTTCTCATAGTAACTGTAGAAACTACGGACCTATAACAAACTAACATGATGAAGCTATAACATTTTTTGTTTCGCTACGGAACCCTAAAAATATCATGTGAATATGTCTGCTGTTCAGAAAATCAAAACTTAATACGGAGTAAAAACGAATTAAGTTTCTAATCAATAGTATGAGCAAAGTGGTATTTTAAATATTTTGAATACTGAATATTACTACTATACAACGTCAGGTTCCACGCACTGCAAGTTTTGCAAAGGGTCGAAAACAAATAGATTCTGACATATAAACTATTTTCTACATGCCTAACACCTTTAGAAACCTAAAAATGTCAATTAAGAGCGCTTGCTCTTATTTAATTAAGAGTGGTTGAACAAACCTTAACTTTTCAAATGAAATTAATAAAATTAAACCCTTGTAGCGAGTTGACAAGCTAAATTACTTTTCTGTCTTACTGTTCCCAAAAGTCGAGCTCGGTTTGATAATCACTTATGGACATCACCTGAACTAGTTTTCTCTTTAGTGTAACCCGTAAATTATAAAAAAAAAATTATTAATTAATCAAAAGCCCGGAGATCTTGTTTCCTCACAAATTTATCCTTACACCCTATTTTACGTAACTGTTTTGACACTAGATCGTGGTTAAACTTTTTTTACGTTTCAAAATGTTTATAGAAAAATAAATTTTTTAACATGCATTATAAACCACTGGATTTAGAAAATTCTTAATCTCAGACTGCACATTTAAATAATTTAACATAATTTTTATTAAAAATAAAGTGGAAGTTATACTAGAAATATGACTCTGAACATAGCCTTTATCTATCTCGTTCTTGTCAGATTTATGGTTATAAAGTTTTATAATATATTTATAAAAAATTAAGGAATATATCTTCTCTATATAATTAAATTTAAACATTAATTTAAAATTAGGTACAGACGACAGTTTTTTCTAAAGAGTAACTGAACTTCTAATAATATCGAATTTTTATTATGACATGCATTAAATTGTACACCATGATTTCTAATTAAATTTATTTCATTTTGAAGAAATGATTGAAAATAAAGATGGGTGAAAATAACATAAAAAAAATGGACGTCAATTTTTTGGAAAATATTTATTATAACCTTACATATTTTTATAATTATTACTTTTAACGAAAACAACCTTAATTTTTCCAAAAAATTAACTATGAAATTTTTTAAGCCACCTAAGGTATTTAGTATAAAAAAATCATACTGACATTTAAAAAGATAAAAAAAATACTGTACGACGTAAATACTGCAATTTTCATAATTAGAATTAAATGCATGCGAAATAAATCATGCAAATTTTTGTGAAGGATATTAATAATCAATTTATTCCAGCAGATTTTGTCCTAAACGACAGAACAAAACAGTAGAATTTAAATTATTTTGATAATTCTAATACAACATAATTAAATATCACATTAATTAAATTTTTGTGGGGAATTAGTTCATTGGTCACTATCAATATATTCTATGTGTATTATATGAATTTGGTCTAAGATAACCTATTGCGGTTATTTCAATTCTGAGTTTCGAGGTGTTCGAGATATTCTTCATCGATCCTGGATCATAGAAAGAAAACCCACGCCGAAAGTTTATATGTACGTATGTGCATATGTATATGTATAGATATAGTGAAATTTGTAGACTCTCAGGAAGCAACATGCACCAAATTTGTTCATTTGCCAGGATTTTTTCGGGCTAAACAGGTAGGGGAAGTTTTCGGGTCGTTACAATTGTATATGCTTGAAATAGGTTAAACATTTTCACACGCTTAAGGAGTTTTGAATTATTTATGCTGGTGATAGTGCGAAATAATTTTAGTTTATGGATGCGACGTGGTATTGTGATATTTATGTATGAATATGTTTTCTGAAAACAAAGTGTTCTTCATTTCTTGAAATAGTTGTTAGGTTAACACATTGACATTTTCAATGTAATATAGCATAATTAGATTTCAAATAAGGCTTTCAAATTGGGATTGGTGCCCGTATTATTACCTTTATTAGCCCTTATATTAATTAAGTGTTCTTTAGTAATTTCCGTATTGTGCTTTTACTTAAGCTTTTTGCGTTTAGGTAGTGTATTATACGTGATTATTTGAAATTTCAGAGAACTTAAATATAAAGTATCAGGAACATAATCAGGAACATAATGTCGAATATAGATGCCTTCAGAGATGGATATGGCTTACTTTCAGTATTATACAATGATAATATAAAAATAATTTAAAATGAATACACCCATTAGTACGACAGATAATTCAAAGTAGAAACACGTTTAAACTTTTCTTCCTCAAATAAAATCGTTAATCCAATACCAACAGTAATATTTTTTTTTAAATAGTGAATGTTTAAGAAGATAAATTCAGGGAGTGGCATTAATGAATCTATATACTTTTCAATCCAGTATTACTTTTAATTAAACGTGGTTTCATATTTTATCTAAATGTTTTATAACACTAAAATGTATTTATTTAATATGGGGAGAAAAATCCGCTATATGGAACATTTCATTGAAGTTGCACGTCCGTTAAAAGGTGGATTATTATAATATTTTTACATAAATCAAATTACTAAATGATTGCTACAATAACACTTCAATATGAAGTGAATGTAGTGTAGTAAAAATATGAATTTTACTGTTTTCGTTTTTAATTAAAGAAATATACATTATAAACTACGTATTTATATTAACTAATGGCTAGTCACGATTATTTTACCATGAAATATTTAATTCATAAGCAAATTACTTAAAGTAAAACTCCACATTTTAGTGCTAAAATATTTTCAACTCTTTTCACTTTTAATATAAAATTAGATATTATGCACTCACGTAAACTTTTTTAACACGGTTTCCTAAAATATCCAATGATATATCATACATACAACTTACGAAGACAACAAAATTGCTAAAATGCAGAAAACATCAAATTAATAGAGCGCTTAAATTATATTAAAGAGATACTGGTTCCAATCCTCATTCTTCTCTTAAGTAATATGAATTTAACACTAATTATAATCATATGATAACATGATGAAAGTTTATTTTTTATGTTTTGAATCAAAGTTTAGCTGAAACTTGTAAATACCTTGAACTAAATTTTTTGGAATATTTCCTAAAATTTATGGAAGCTAGACAAAAAAAAGGAGAACAAGAAAAAAAAAACCAAGGACATATCCTAACAAAGCTCGAATGAAGGAAGCAGGTGACGAAGTAAATATTACTGGCGTGAAACGACATTACACATTCGGTAAGCGTAGAGAAATAACAAGCTTCTATTTGTTACGTGTTAAAGTTCGTGCTTCAAGCATTTGACACGGTTGTTTTTTGTTGAAGTTTCATGTAAATATGCCAGCGGTGTGTGAAATAAAAATGGAGGTCTATCTGTAGACATAACTTGTGTACTTGTATATTCAACACCGTTATTTATTCGGATAAAAGCTTTCGATTTTTAATGTTTACTGAAGGTTACATCATTTTGATTTCATACGATTAACAACGGGAAGGCCACTGTTACATGGATTATTAAACGAGTCTATTAAAATATTGAGTCGAGAATTAATTGCATTTAAGCAAGTTTGATATTTTTTTCGGGTCTATAAAATTCTCTCATCAAAGAAATCATTTCTAACCATGTTTATGTACGTGACTATCGAGTTAGAGATACTCGGTGGTTCAATTAATCCGAAACTTGTTTTATATTAATTTATTGAGCAATGGTAGTTAATTAAGCTACGAAATTCAAGAGATTTAGAAATTAGCGGAATCGGTTTATCGATTTTCAGAGAAATATAACCAAAGAGGTATTCAGAATTTATCATAACAAAGCTAACATTTTAAATCATTGCAATAATTAGTTTAATTTTGGTATAAAAACTACAATTTTAATACAAGAAACTGAGAAACGTAAGATATAATCATATAATGTGAATCACAAAATTTTAGCAGAAAACAAACCATTAATTTATAACTAGTGTGGCAATAGTCAATAGAATCTACAATCATATTGCATATTTTTCCCCTCTGTAAACAAAGAAATGCATATTTTTGATAATTAGCCAATAAAATTTTATGTTTTTTAGTTGAAGGGCGTGAAATATTATTGCGTTTTAGGGCTTATATAGCAATAATTATTGCATAGCTATATACCCCCATCATTCGTTACCCATTGTAGGAACGCTCGCAAATAATTTCAGTTTTGTATGAAAAATACCCTAATCACACTTTTCCAGCAAAGAAAACTTGAGACATGTTGTTGAACTTATAAAATACAAATATCTTGAAAAGTTAAACGAAAGTCATTTTAGCCGTTTATGGTGAAAATGATTTTTATCACATTTTTCTTAAGTTCTCCAAATTTCAAAGAAAATGAAAATAAATCTGAAGACATTTATCGAAAACCTCAAATATCTAATAAAGAGTTTGTTATCAAATAAAGTTTCCATGTTCTATTTACCCTATTAGTGATTCTGTTCATGAGGTCACTCAGAATTAATCATGTTTTAAAAACGGTTACCAAAACACAATTTGTCTGAGAAAGTGTCGTTTATATTTTATTATATCAATTTAAATATAATTTTGCCTCCTTCCAAAACGTATTTTTGAAAGTGTATGAGCATCAGTAAAATACATACACATATAGAGAGAACATAAAAAAATATTTTTTTTTTGTGAAAAACTTAAAACAATCGCTATTAAAAATAATTTTACTTACTTAATTTTTTTGTACTTAGTTACCTACATTAAATATTAGGAACAAATTATATTTTTAAATGTGTAGATTTTTTCGTTTCTCCAAACAATAATTTTGAAATGAACTAATGGAATACATAGTATTTGGCTTCTTTATTTAAAGGCTGAATAAAAATAACATATTTTTGAAAGGAAGTTCCTTATGGCACGTTATACTTTTAACGAATGAGAACTAGCCCGAAAAAGTATAAGATTCCGAACCGTATAAGCACAAGCTGCACAAGCGTATGTAAATGTTTTTTTTTTGCTGGCTCTCTAGTGTAAACCTATCATCTGTCAGACCGTTTTCAATTTAGTTTTGTATTAATTTGCATTATAAATTATAAATGATTACTTTATCACTTTTTAAATACTTAAAACTAATAAACTACAATAAATTTTCAGCATATTTTAAAGGATTTCTTGGACAAATATTTTATTATCGGAAAATTTGCAGAAAAGGAACTAACAAATCTTTAGACTTTTTTTATTTCTTTACGAAAAAATTATTTTCACCTTTTACCACCATTAAATTATTCACGAAATTAATAAAGAAAAAGTCTTACTATTGGAGTGACTAGGTAAAAAGAGACGTGAAAGATTATTGATTTGTCATAAAACTATATGATTCAATACTCGAATTTAAATCTGTTTTAATTTATATTCAACGAGTGAATGGAAAGTTGTATACTTATGTCATAAATATTTTTGCTATGAGGGATTCCTCGTTTTTATATTTTATGGTAACTATATACTAGGGTAAAGCGAAACGGGCCGAAAAAAATTTCTTTAAATTTTTCAATTCCTGTGTAATTAAAAGGTACCTTGATAGAAAATACCTTAAATTGCAAAATATGACCTTTCTACGGTAACATCTTTAGGTGGCGCATAAGCGATGAAATTTTCAACTTACATCAGAATCTGTATCTTTTTCTTTTATATTAAAATATTGTAATTTTGTCTCAAAAATTAATAAAGATTTTCTTGAAAGTATCTGGCTTTGATGACTCCATCTCGAGCCTCTGGACCGCAAACTAGCAACGATGCCTACAAGTTTAACATACCGTTTGACAGCCTGGGTGTGACAAGGATATCCAAAAACTTGCTTGAATCTGTCTTCATTTGATACTAACTATTGTAATTCCGAAATACTAAAACGCATTGTAAGCGTTGGGTCATAGATTTTTTCTTTAGTCCAATCTATTATATTATAGTAAACTGTAGAAGCTTTATATTGCGACTGTGGTATAACAAACTGACGAACTTTGTCATTATTTTGCTCCCGAGCCTTTAAAATGTGCGAAACATCAAGCTCACGTATACCATATCTTGACGCGCGTCTTGCAGCATTGCTACTAGTAAATTTTCAAGATGTAAAAGAATGCGTTTCTTTGTATTGTCTTATACACGATGTTTTTTAAATCCTGACAGAGATACGAAAATCTTCGTATCATATGAAACATTTGAATCGGGTCATTTGCAATTGTAGATTTCGTTTTTATTTCAAACCATGTTGGCGCGTAAAGTTTTAATATAAAAGTAGCCAAATCTTTTGCGATGGATTCCGAGTACCCACATATAAAAACGCAGGATTCTATTTGCGCAAGTGAGCCATATAGAGTGTGCTAATTTTTCAGGATCTCCATTTCAGGATTTCTTAAATATTTTTGGCCAGTGCTTAGGGATTCTTCTTCAAGGTTTGGAAATTCTGCCTGGATCGGTTCGAAATCAAATACTCCTTTCCTTTAACAGTTATTAAATAATTTACCGATGTTACCAGAAAAACTATTCGGGCCAGTAATTGTACCGTACAGCTGCAGAAGTAAATGACGAAAAGGTAACTCATTGCGTATAGTAAACAAACAAGCCATTGCAGCGCTTGATTCAAATGTCTCTATAATAACGCTATCGCACCATTCTTGGGTCCTGTGTTAACTATTGTGCCATCACATTTAATTGCCATTAAAGCTGAAATATATTAGTATTTATCTTGTAAAAATTCCACAATCCCTTTTTGAATAGTAATGGATTTTCCTAAAGCTACTGCAATATGTTCAAGATACTCTAATCCTTGTTCGGTGATTAAGGAGATATGCTCCTCAGTTACAGTAAAGTGATGTTGTTGGTTTGCTGTCGTAGATGTGACTAAAGTTTTGTCTTTACGCCCGTCAAAATAAAGTGAGGACATAGAAATTTTGTCTTCCGAAAATTGCTGCAAATTTTTGCGGGCTTTTTTACGCTCACGCCGTAATTTGCTTCTATCAATGACTTTCAAAGGATCAATTCTAGTAATAACGTTTAAATTTGATAATTCTGTGTTTACAATAATTCTTGCTGATCTATTTGAAACCCCAGTTCTATCGCAAGCAACTGCTAAATTTGGTAAAGTTTTACGTATTTGCTTTTGTGAGACCTCAGACGTATTAAAAGAATTGATTATGGTATTGAAAACTGAGGATTGTCCTGAGGGCGAGGAATCACTGGTAGAACTTTCGGAGTCGGAGAGGTCTTCTAAAGTATTGACGGTTTTAGACGTACTTGGAGTTTCATTAAGTTTTTGACACGTTCTTCATACTTTCTCTGTCTCAACAAAATTCTATAATTTTTAGAAGTTGCCAGTGTATCCAGTCCTCCAATATACATTTGGGGTTTGTTTCGTTGATCTCTCAAAAAATCAACTTCTTCTGAAGGTACTTTACGGCGACATTCACAAATTTCTCTTGAAATGCATTTACAAACAGCAATGTCAAACAATTTGTTTGCAGCATGGAGAAATTCTTATTTTTTCCAATCATTTCGTATTTTTTATACCTTGATATTTGTTATAATATTGTATTACACGAGAAACAACTTGTTGTTGACTTACAATTGGAATACGAGATTTTTCACACAGCATTTCGATGTCACAAGCTATAATTTCACAGATTTCTTTTACGGAAGGGTTTTTGCCGTTGTATAGATCGTATAAATTTTTCCCCGTCAAGAAATAATATTTTAAAACATCGAAATAAGTCGACAACACATTTTCTTTCAATTATTGTGGTTAACCAGTTAACGAACAACGTAGATCTTTTCTTGTTTTAGGCATGTTTTATCTCGGACTTGTTTGAAACAAAACGGAATGAAATCGATGAAGACGTCAAATTTACTTCTCAAAAATATTAATAAATGTAGGGTAGTTGGAGAAATGTATGCACGGTAACTTAGATAACTTTGTTTATTTAAATAAAAAAAACGGTAGTTAAGTTAATAAAAAAGTATAATAACCCATAACTTATATGTGTATATAACATATAACTTATATGTGAACTTAAGTAACGTAAAAATCCTATTTTTGGAGATAAACAAGTGATGTGCGCCACCTCTAAACTATGTTGTAGGGAATTAATATTTTGTATAGTTGTTACTTATTAGTAGTGTCATCAATTAATTATACAGGAACCATAAAATTAAATTTTCGGTTTTTCGCTCCACCTTACTATATACCTCAATACAGAATGTATACTCATGATACAGTATCAATGCATTTTCTAAACATATATTATAGATTCATTTTGACGTCTTTACATGGTCGCAATTGAAAGAAACTTAATAATCATTTTCATTATAAATTTGACCTAGAGTGTTTTAATGAATTTAGCAATTTATTATATTCATTTAAATATTAAAAATAATTAAATTTAATTTGATTATTTTTCAAAAATTATTTAAATATAAAAAAAACAACTTTCATAATAATTCAATAAGAAAAATAAAATAAAAATAAATAAATTATAATTTGAATTTTCGTTTCACTGATTTATTAAAACAAAAATAAAATACGATTTAAAAAATTTCAGTAGCATTTTAATTTCTTTTTTAAAAATGTTAATTTAATTTTTTTATTATTAGATTAAATTTAGATTTTAACAACCATATTCATAATCACGCTCCAATCCTTTTATTGTTTTAGTTTCATTAATTGCTTGCGTTCTAAATAAAATTAATCGTATATTATGCCAATGAAGTATAACTATTAACGCGCGTGTAATACAAATTATCTTTTTTAACAATACAGAATGGATTGTGAAAATGATTCAGTAGAAGTTGAGGATGGTGATAATGAATTCAGGTAAGTACCAGTGTTAAAGCGACAATAAATGGATGGTTTATTTTGAACCTAAATTTTGGTATCATCTTTATTTAGATCTACAAAAATTTGCACATACATTAACTGATACCAAAATTAAATCGATCAATGCTGTTCACGTTTATGTAGTTTTGTTTAATGGAAAGATGTTGCTCGGATCGCTTTATTTCGGTCATTTTTTTTATTAATTATTGGAATTAGTATGTAGACGAAGAAAATTTCTTGTTTACTTAACTTTCTTTTTTACAAATTTAAATTTTATCGATATTATTTGCAGCTTCTTCTCAGTGATATAAAATAGACAACAACATGAACAACAACAACTTCGACAAATATTTTATTATCGGTAAATTTGCAGAAAAGGAAGGAATAAATCTTTTGAGATTTTTTAATTCTTCACAAGAAAGTTTTAAAATGATTTTCATCCATTATCACCATTAAATTATTTACAAAACTGAAGAAGAAAAAGTTTTATCATTGGGGTGACTAAGCAAAGAAAGATATTAAAGAAAATGTATTTGTTATAAAACTATGTGATTAAATTCATGAATTAAAATCTGTTTTAATTTCTATTCAACTAGTGAATAAAAAACTGAATATTTATTCAATAACAATTTTGCTGCCATATATTATAGAAAACTTTAGTAAACCTCTAAATTGTATCTGTGTACTGTTATGGTGTGAAATAAAAAAATGTGTTCCTCTTCCTTATATTAATTTCTTCTTTAACTTTCAAAATTAATCTTGCATGCAATTTAAATACTGTTTAAATGTTGTGAAAAACGATTAGAATATAAAATTTCACTATTAGAATTATTTAATTTTTCGAGTTCTTTGCGTTAAAGTTATAAGTGAATATCATGTATCAGTTTCATAAATATTGCTGTTAATTTAAAACCAGCAAATGTTGCTGTCAATTTAGAAATTATAGATATAAATATAAATTTGTGAAATATATTCCATGTAGACAGCTATTTTCTGAGCTAATTAATTATTTAAGCATCTTTCTATTTAAACTTTTCCATGAACTTTTATGCACTTTGGCAATGTTCAACGGAAAGCTTTACAAAGTAGTCAAGTTTTAATTTTATTATTATAATTTTATTTTGTAAAATCATTGCGCCCTTTTCTGCATACACTGATGAATTATTAAAACTTTCTTTGACACCAATGTTCATTGTACTGAAATCTATAAATTCACATAAAAAGCAGTCGACTTATAAAAGTTCTTTTACGATTTGTGACGCGTATGTTTATATAAAGTTCCGATTAACCTAAATGAGTCAACCAACAATCCACCGCAGTTTGGCGGAAACTACTATTCCGGTCGAGGTGAAACTGACTGCTTTACGCTAGTAATCTTGAATTCGAGGATGGGATAATGAAAGCGTATTAACAGAATGAGTAAGTTTTCTATAAGAAGATCTCGTAGCAATATGGACGCCGACGTGTTACATGATTAAAATTCTTCAATACATGTTTTCAATACATCTATAATAGCTAAGTAGATTTAGATGAGGGTCATATGATTTTTACGAAGAATATTCTGTTTATTTATTTATTTGCTGATGATGATGACCCTTTTATTGTCTCATTGAGTAGCAAACAAGCAACGATCATAGCACTGAGTTACCGCATATAAGATATCGGAATTAAAAACAATAAATTAATAGGTGCATTACTAGTGGTATGCATATTTAATTTTAAACGACTCCAATTTATTATTTTCAAAGGGGAAGATATTTTTTTAAGTTCTTCATTATCATGATTTTTAAATGTTAAATTTATAAATAATAATGATCAGTTTACATCTTGAAGTAATTCAAATTAAAATCGTAAATAATGTGATTTTGAAACAATTATTTAGTAATTACCAAAATAACTTTTATTATAGGTAAAAATAATTAGATTTTTTTATTTTTACAGCTTTATCTTAGTTTTCAGCCTAAAATTATGCAAATTTGAAAGGAAGAAAGAAGTTTTCTAGTTTTAAAAACTAAAAATACGTATGACTACACAAATAAACAAATTAAAAATATACCTTTACTGACCACTGAATGGATGTTAAAAGGTCTTATTAATATTATAAAATATCACTGTCATATTTTCACTAATCACTAGTATAAATGAAAACAGATTTAAATTCGAGTATTGAATCATATAGTTTTATAACAAATCATTTTTATTTTACGTCTGTTTTTACTTAGTCACTCCAATAATAAAACTTTTTCTTCTTTAATTCCGTGAATCATTTTATGAAAAAAAGGTGAAAATATTTTTAAAATTTTTCGTGAAGAATTAAAAAAATCTCAAAAGATTTATTCGATCCTCCTCTGCATATTTTCCGATAACAAAAATTTCCGATAATAAAATATAAATATGTAAATATTAAACATTTAAAGATAATAATTATTAAATAATTTTATTTACTTATTTCTCTGAAACATCATAACTAGAATAGTTTACATTAGCTTCTCAAATATATTCAAAGCATGTTTGTTTACCTTTTGTGCATAGTAATATTTCTGACATAGGTATTTACGTTAAGATATAAAAACAGGATTTCATGATAATATTGAATGTAACTTTTTGAAACAAGTCTGGGAACATTGAATATAACAAAAAAGTGAGTAATAACTCATAATATAACAAAAAAGTGAGTAATAACTCTAGAATATATGTAACATAGAAATAAAAAACTGACCTAATTGGTATCAAAATATGTGTAAGTATCAGTTAATATCATTTAGTATTATTAGGCAGTTAGTAAAGTGCGCTGTGGATCTATAGAAAAAGAAAATAATTAGAATAAAGGTTTAATTCTTTATACCATTATATATATATATATATATATATATATATATATATATATATATATACATGTACATATATACATGTACATATATAATTTACTTTAGTACTGTAGATGTCCCCTGATAGAATATCAATATTTTCTTCAATATGCCTAGCTTTAATTAACAACTCTTGCAGTACTAGGATCAAGTAAACTAATTCCACAATACAAGTTTCGTATTGTAAATATCCAATAAGTCCAAGAATTCACCACGCAATAGAGAACTCCTTTATTATCTACATATCTTCGAGAAATAATATTGCAGCGAATTATCCCTGTAGGATTATTTCTAAAATTAGGCTGTGATTGTGTCTCCATTACATCGCCGGTAATCCCTTATCCCAAAGGTAACGTCGTAACTAATGGCGTGGAGTAAGATTTTGTTGTGATTACAGTTTACTTCCAAATCATATTGTTTCCAAGTTTAGTTTCATCTTTGTCATCAAATGACAAATCTTGCTTAAATTATAAGCATTCCGATTAAGATGGAATTACTAAAACTATAATGTTACTGGTCAACTCTTTTAAATATAAATATAAAGTATTTTAAAAGATTAATATTAAAAAGGAGCATTTAAACTCAGGAGGATACGGGAAATTTCGGGGTACTTTGTAAAAATGTGGAATTTATAGGAAAGTACTACGAAAGGATAACAAAAATTGTACGTGTATCACGCTTTCATTATATTACATTTAGCGATTAAATTTACTTGAAACAAAATAAACTTTCATGAATTTCAGTGCAAATTTGTTTGTCGATAATATTATTAAATATTTCGATTTAGACAATAATGTAGCCGTTAGGTTAACCACGAAATCAAATCTGTAATGGTTTACTCGATTTAGATTACAAGAAGATCGTGTGTCGTCATAAAATCTTTAACCAGGGGCAGCCCAAAAACAACATTTGAAAAATACTAGGTCGCAATAAAATAGTTTGATTAAAAACAAAAAAAACGATTTGATTAAAAATTGTCTTTACATGTGATTAAAGAACGTAGTAACTAGCACGTTTATTTGTAAAGGTATGCACGTATAAAACGGTCTACATGTAAGAATTACTTTTCAAAAATAAATTAAGTACTAAAATATATTGTAGAATAAATATATTTAGTTTGCATTCATATTTTTTATCCCCTTTCCATTGCAACCAATGGAAAATTAAGCCACTGAATTTTTTTCGTTAAAATTTAGTTTATTTTAACGAAAAATTAAAAGTGGCTATTATACATCGAGCGGCAAATATTTACTTCTAAACTATATTATAAAAATAATATTTACTTCTAAACTGTATTGTATAAATTTTAAATGTATTTTCATTTTAGTTCAATCCCATATAACAGAATAAGCAGTAAACAATATTGATAAATTTTAATTTTTTTTAAAAAGGAAATTGAATAAACAACAAATTCTCTTTGTATAGTTACTAATTCCAAGGTATTGGAAGGAAAAGAACGAGAGGTGTATTGGGACACCCGGATGGAACGAAGTTTCTTTCGCCAGATATTAGGTATTAAATAAAAGAGACATTTCAGTATAATAACACGTTGATAATTTTAAGATATGAAAAAATAATAACGGGAATGAAGCGATCCGAGCAGCATCTTTTAATTAAACAAAATTTACATAATACGTGTGCAGTATTTAATGATTCAATTTTGGTATCAGTAAATATATGTGTAAATTTTTGTCGATGTAAATATAAGATGATACTAAAATTTAAGTTTAAAATAAATCATCCATTTATTGTCGTTTTTCCCTGGTACTTACCTGATTTCGTCATCACCATCCCCAACTTCAACTGAATCACTTTCAAAATCCATTTTTATTGATAAAACAGATCATGTGTACTTATTCACCCGAGTTAAAAGTTAACTTCTTTTGCATAATGTGCGGTTAACATTATTTAGCACGATAAAATAATTAATGGAAATACGATAATAAAAGGATTGGAGCGTGATCATAAATATGGCTATTCAAATTTAAATTTAATCAAATAATAAAATTAAAAAGGAATTAAAATTTTTCTGAAATGTTTAAATTCTGTTTTAAATTTAAAATTGATTTAAATTGTAACATTTATTTTTATTATATTTTTTAATTTCATTGCTAAGAAAATGAATTTTTCAATGTTTGAGTTTACTTTTAATAAGTTATTGATTTAATTCAATTATTTTAAAAATTTAAATTGCTAAATTTACTAAAACAATCTAAGGTTTAATTAGTAATAAAAATAATTTAATATGCTGAAAATTTACTTATTATTATTAGTTTTACACACCGAATTGGAAACAGCCTGGCAGATGATAGACTTACGATAGAAAGCTAACAAAAGAAAAACATTTACGTACGCTTGTGCTTATACGGTAGTAAAAGTAGCTTTCGAAATCTTACACTTTTTCGGGCTAGTTCTCATTCGCCAAAAGTTTAACGTGCCATAAAGAACTTCGTTCCAAAAATATGTTACTATTATTCAGCCTTTAAACAAAGAAGTCAAATACTTTATATTCCATTAGTTCAAAATGTTTATCTAGAGAAACGAAACAATCTACACATTTAAAAACATAATTTGTTTCTTATATTTAATATAGGTAACTAAGTACAAAAAAATTAAGTAAGTAAAAATGTTTTTAATAACGATTGTTTTAAGTTTTTTACGAAACGAACAATTTTTTACGTTCTCTCTACATGTGCACGTATTTTACTGATGCTAATATACTTTCAAAAATACGTTTTGAAAAAGGCAAAATTATATTTATATTGATATAATAAAATATAAACGACACTTTCTCACACAAATTGTGTTTTGTAACCGTTTTTAAAACATGATTAGTTTTGAGTGACCTCATGAACAGAATCACTAATAGGGTAAATAAAACATGGAAACTTTCTTTATTTAATAACAAGCTGTTTATTAGATATTTGCGGTTTTTGATAAATATCTTCAGGTTTATTTTAATTTTTTTTTAATTTGGAGAACTTAAACGCCTCCAATTAATTTAACTTAATATATTTGTATTTTGTAAGCTCAACAATACGTCGTAATTACTCTATGCGGGAAAAATGTGATTCGGATATTTGTCATGCAAAACTGAAGTGAATTGCGAGGGTTCCTACATTGGGCAACGAATGGTGGGGGTGTATAGCTATGTAATAATTAATGCTATATTAGCCCTAAAACGCAATAACATTACCCGCCCTTCAGCTAAGAAACATACAATTTTATTGGGTAATTATGAAAAATATGAGATACAGAGAGGGAAAACATGCAAAGTTATTGTACATTCTATTGATTATTGTCATACTGGTTATAAATTAACTGTTTCTTTTTTGCTAAAATTATGTGATTCGCATTATATATTGTACCGTACGTTTCTCAGTGTATTTTATTAAAACTGTAGTTTTATTCGGTCTCTGATCAAAAATTAAATTAATTTTTGCAATGATTTCAAATATTGCTTTTGGTGTGAAAAATTCTGAATACCACTTTGGTTATATTTCTTTGAAAACCAATAGTACGATTCCGAAAATTTGTAAATCTCTTAAATTTCGGAGCTTAATTAACTACCATTACTCTATAATTTATTATAAGACAAATTTCTAATTGAGTGCTACCACCGAATATTTGTAAATCGATAGTCTCGTACATAAATATGGTTAGAAATTACTTTTTTGATGAGAGAATTTGATAGTCCCGAAAAAACTATCGAACTTGCAAATTGTAGACTTCGATATATTAATAGATTCGTATAATAACCCATGTACCAGTGGCCTTCCTGCCGTTAATCGTACGAACACTAAATAATGCAACTTTCGGTAAACATTAAAAATGGAAAACTTTTATCCGAATCAATAACGGTGTATTTGACTTTTATTTTACATACCGCTGGCATAATTGCATGAAACCTCAACAAAAAACAACGATGTAAAATGCAGATGCACGAATTTTAACACGTAACAAACATAAACGTGTTATTTCTCTACGCTTACCGAATGTGTAATGTCGTTTCACGCCAATAATATTTACTGCGTCATCTGCTTTCTTTCGAACTTTGTTATGATTTGTTTCTAGTCTGTTTTTTTTTGCTCGTCTTTCTTTTTTTTTCTTTTGAATTTTATAAATGTTTTTATAAAAATTTAGTTTAAGGTATTTACAAGTTTGAGCTGAATTTTGATTTCCAATGTAAGAAATAGACTTTTATTATGTTATGATGTCATTATAATTAGTATTAAATTCATATTACTTAAGAGAAAAATGAGGATTGAAAAGCATTATCTATTTTATATAATTTAAGCGGTCTATTAATTTGATGTTTTCAGCATTTTTGCAATTTTTTTCTTCGTACGTTGTATGTATATGGATATTTTAGGAAACCATGTTGAAAAAGATTACGTGAGTGTACAGTACCTAATCTTATATTAAAATTGAAAATGGTTGAAAATATTTTAGCACTAAAAATGTGAAAGTTTTCCTCTGAGTAATTTGTTTATGAAATAAATATTTTAAAGTAAAATAATCGTGAGTAACCATTAGTTAATATAAATACATCGTTTTTTTATATATAATTCTTTATTCAAAAAAGACGGTAAAATTCATATTTTCATTACACTAGATTCATATCCCTATTTCATATTGAAGTGTTAGTCTAGCAATAATTTACTAATTAATTTATTTAAAAATATTATAATAAACTTAATGAAATGTTGCATATAGTGGATTTTTCTCTACAAATTAAATAAATAAATTTCGGCATTAAAAATATTTAGGTCAATGATGTTTTTTGAGGGAAAGTTATTTATATTCATTACTGTCAGTTTTGAGGGAAAGTTATTTAGATTCATTACTGCCACTTCCTAAATGTATCTACTTAAATATTTACTTTTTTAAGAAAAATATATTGGTGTATGCGCGGTTTAACAATGTTATTTATAGAAGAAGAGTTTATTTGTTTTTTTACTTTGAGTTATCTGTCGTTCTAATGGGCATATTTATTTTAAAATATTTTTACATTATCATTGTAGAATACTGACAGCAAGCCATATCTATCTCTGAAGGTATCTACGTTGGACACACTGGTTTATTCCCCCGATACTTTATATTAAACTGTCTTATAGTAGTACAGAATACACCATCTAAACATTAAAAAGCTTAAATATAATAAAATAAGGGTAATAAAAAAATTATTAAAATACGCTTAATTACCATGAGATCAAATTAATATTTAATTCAAATCTAATAAAGTAACTTATATTCACACAAATCCCAATAAATTGTATATTTGAAATAATTTCATTATGCTGTATTATATTAATAATGTCAATATACCTAATCACCTAATGTGCAACTATTTCAAAAAATGAAGAACACTTCGTATTCAGAAAAACATATACGGTACATACATAATTATTCCAATACTACGTCGCATCCATAAATTAAAATTATTAAATATTTTTTAAATTAAAATTATCTCTTGTGTTATCAAATACGTTTGGAAAGAAAACAAAGACAGCACCACATAATCAATAACGATTCAAAGCAAGAAATGTTTTTTTCCCTCTAATAATCCTCAATAAGGGCTATTTCCTGCAATACATATAAAGTCTTATCAAAATAAATTCTAGTTTATATTTGCGTTATATGGTAGAGCTCTCGTACTGTAATAGACAAACAATCTTATTTGATGAAGAAATAGAAATATTTTGCTTGGTTTCTACGTCAAAATAAAATGTATTTTCACAGGACACTGTTCAACATCCTACCAAAAGCGACGCATAAAAATACCATCACTTGAATGCAATCGTCCTAATCGTAAATTAGAGACATTCTTCCTTCCGATGAGTGTCCGTTTCGTTCACTGTTTAATTATTTACACGATAAATACTCTTTAGTCATATGCACAAACAATTTTAGAAAGAAAGAATTTTACCTCCTTATACATGGTGGCCACATTTGATATATAAAGAAGGTGCTTACATAATTAAAGATTAATTTAATTAACTACAAATAAAGAATAAAATAACTATGTATACTGAACTGCCTACTTTGTTAGTTCCCAATGTAATATTATTCGACTTTAGAATACACCATATAATATGCCGCAATACTAAATTATTTACCTATTTCACTATGGTTAGGAGTAAAAACCCTCTCTAACTGACTTTTTTTTTAATAACGTTTGTAAAATACCTTTTTGAATAATAGAAATGTTTTTATTGCACCCCTTTTTATTCCATCTATACCGTAATTAACAAACTAGTTTTTTTATTTTTAATATAATTTCCTAAAATAAATGCCATCCTAGTATAAGGCTATATATCATGGGTGTACCGAGTTATATATTGTAAAAATTGTCCCAATTCACCTTGATATTTCATATTGTAAATATTATTGAATGAAGTAGTTTCGAATATTTTTATAGACATCTGCGTGTAACTAGAATAAAAATAGGATATAAATATAAATTGAAAAATATATTAACGTAGTAGATTAAATATCTGCTGTTTTTTTAGATTTGCAAAAATTAACTTCATGCGTAAAGATTATGAGATCGCCTGACTTAACCCTAATTGACTTTTTCTATGGAGTTACCTCAAAACAAGATTTTTTAATATCTCTCGTATGAATTTCAAACAACTGAAGGCTCAAAAGTGAGAATCATCTCATTCGACGATCTACGGCGCGTCATTGCAAATTCACGCTTACACTTTGAGGAATGCTTTCGCCGTGATGGGAGACGTCTGGATGGTATAATATTCCGTACCTGCACAAATGAATTTTTATTCGTTGTAATTAAAATATAAATACAATAATTTATTTTTTATTGTTTTTTAAAGCTTGAATTATATTTTATGTATTCATATTTATTTATTTAATTAACTGTTGAAATATGCATGAAATGGCACAACAGTACCAAACACTGCAAAAAAAATTTCGTAACTTGAAACTATCACTGAAAACAAATACCTAGAATATTGATAACAACATACTAACTTACAATTTATAAGCCCTTTCGCACCGCAACCTTCAACGTTACGATACTGTGAGCTTCCGTCAAGTGACTAAGCTTTCAACGATCAAGTAGCTTAGGGTACTTAACAATTTCCAACCGAGCAAAAGTGGCTAGCAGAGCTTAGTATACTGCGGTAATGACGCTAAAATCCGATCGGATTTTCAATCAACTTTCCTTAGGTGAGTACGCTTATACTTGAAGATGTTGCATTTATACCTTGTTAGTAGTTATAAACAACCGTAACTACAATATATTTATCATATACATACCATTAAAATATAAAGCATTTTCATGTTTCCATAATTTATTTACATATTTCTTAAAATGTCCAATTTAATTTATTTAAGGAAATTATTGAACTGACAAAAAAGCAGTGTATATATTTTTGCCTGTTTTTGTTCTACCGCATTGGTTCTAATTATTATTTATGACTTTTTTTCAAATTGACTCCATTTAACGTAACCTATTTTTAATATAAATTTTAAATTTATAATTTTCATAATTATTTTAATATATATTTTCATATAGTACCATACTCTACAATTTTCTGTATATTTCAGTTTATACTATTGAACTTGTGTTTCGTTAAAAATAGAAAACAACGTTCGTTTATTTGCTTATAAATGTAAACAGTTTTTATTGTTATTCTAATCTGTTTTTTACAATTTTTCTTTTCCATTTTAATAAATTAAATATATATTTTACACTAATTAATTTCTATAACCTCTCGAGAAAAACTTTATATAATCCGCTACAAACTTTTTCTTTTAGTTTAAATAAATGAAAATATTAAATTGAAACTAAAATTTATTTGATTTTAACTTATTTTTTTTTTGGAATGACCTTATAGAGGGGTGAATTTTTAAACTGTTATAAGAATATTACCAAATTTTTATAAATATTAAATTACAACAATTAATTTTTAAACCTTTTTTTTTGTTTTATCTCAATCTATATGACTAACTTAATTAATTTTTTCAATTTGTTTGTAGCCTTTATTAGTGTCAGTTTCCTCATAAATTTGGTAATGTTTAAATGGTTTGTAAATTTTCAAACAATTATTAGGTACACAATATGATACAGTGATAACATGTCAGTAACATTGTACTTAATGTAAAGTCGTTGTACTAAAAATTATCTAAATCTAAATCTATTTAATTTTATTAATATGCTAGTTGCAAATAACTAATATATTAAGATTTTATTTAAAAATCTTACTGTGATAACAAGAATCATCAAATTTAATTATAAATAGTGTTAATCACGGACACATGACACAAAAATAATGCTTAGTATTAATATTTATATTTTATTTTTGTCTCTTCTGTTTCTCCTCTATTAAACTTTTCTGTTTGTTTTTCAAATGCATAATAATAACAATAATATCACAATATTTAAAATCAAATTTTTTTCGACACGATTATTTTGCAGGAAGAAGGATTGATTATAGTCACAATTTGGTATTTTCCTTAAATTTTTTTTACATGGAGATTCTTAAATGATAAGAAAAAGTATAAATGTAATTGTAATTTAGAAATGTTAAACATTACAACTTTCTGTTTTAAAAATTATATATTTCGCAATGATCAAAGCTGTCAAAAATATTACAAATTATTTTCGTCTTACGTTTTCCAGAGGAACCGAATTATAACTAGTGAGAATAAATTGTGGTTAATACTATGTAATTTATGATTTAATTAAAGTAATTCAATTATTCGTTGCTCATTAACAAAATAAAAAACAAATGCTTGAACTATATGAAACGTTTAAAATACTTATTCGACAGGATATATATTACATAGTATTTAGTGTCTGCGCCATTGTGCAAACCTATCTTCGCTACAAATTTGTTTAACCTTTATTCAAAATTAGTCCTACATAAGACAATAGGGCTGTGGTCATTTTAACATTTATAAATAAACTAAAAAGTTCTATTGTTGAATTTATTAGATGAAACCAAAAACTAAAGGAAATGTTTCTCACTTGTTATAATTGTCAGTAATTTGGCAACGGTTAAGTGTACTTAAAGCTCGTCTTATGCCATTGTTTCGAACTATTTAGTCATCAACAGTATATATTTATTGCAATAAAATTGAAAGGTATAAACAAAGTATTTGCTAGTGATGTAGAAAAAGTTGGCTTTTTGTAGAATTCAATTACTTTAGTTATATTAAAAGCGTGGAAGTATAAATATATATATATATATATATATATATATATATATATATATATAAATGAAAATAAATATTGATAAGATCTACAACACTTGATAATATTCATAAAATGTACCGATGGGCTTCTATCGCGAGAAATTAATTAATCATTATTTTTCATTTGATCTTTTAGTTTTGATCTTATTTTCATCATAATTTTATAAAAAAGCCAAAAATATGACATGAATAATTAAATATTTTTTAACATCTTATTTTATACTGGTCTTTACTAGGAATTGTTGGATCTAAATTTATGGTATGTAATTTGTACATACCCTTAATAATTTATTTGAAAAAAAAATATACTTCATATTATCAACTACACCCATTCTTATTTTGAAAAAGTGACCGTACTGTACAGTATGTATCACTAAATAGTGCCATTTCAATCGGTAATAGTTCACCATGTGTAGATTGCAACCTATTGTTTTAAAAATCATGCTACTTTTATCTGCAGTTTAATAACTGTTAAAAGTAATTAACTTAGAAATGCATTAACCTATATTTTTTATTTCGAGAAATGTAAAAAAATGTAGCAATATTGGATAAATAATCTTCTCAGCGATCGATCGTGGATTAGATTTTTCTAACTATGCCTTTCATTTGCATAGTTTTACAAAAGACGGTTACAGAGGGAGAAGGGTAAATATTGTGGTATAATTCAATTTCATTTCTAGGTCAAGCTTACTTAAAATTCGTTATTAAAATTTATTGCCAGTTAAAAATCTTTAATATCCATAATTCGCCCAAACATCTAAGATTATAAAAAATACTGTCAACTACTAGTTGAACCTTTTTGATTCTTATCCGTTAATCTGTTGATTTTAAAAATATATCCGTACATACACAGAAACTTAATTACGTTTAATACTATAATCTATGTATAATCCCATTTTTTTCAATTTTAAATTTCCGTACCTCAAAAGGAAAACACGAATCCTTAAAATACCACACGTGTCTATCCCAGCTGTTTGTCTTAAAAACCGGGTGATGTAGAGACTTTGAAATTTGACATGGTGATAAAACATAGTAATTTACAGATATTTCAATAGGTTAATCTCTCAAAAACTCATTTGGAAACCTTAGGGGGAGGGGATAAATGAAATACTCCAAATTTTCATTTCCTTATGTAATATAAATTTTAAAGGTCCCAAAAATATTTTTTTTTCATAATTATAGGTATAATGTTTTTAGAGACGATTAAAAACATGCAGAAAACTTTTCCCACACTTATTTCTTAAACTAATCAACCTAAAATTATAAAAAAATATGAGTTTTTAGAGACCCACGCAAAGGTTATAGGAAATTAGAGGAATGACTTCAAATTTCATAATTGTTTAAATATGAATCATGTTTTTACGCTAATGAAAGATATGGCAGGAAATATGTTTAAGTTCTTTTTATACTGATAGCGAATTTTCTAAGAAAACCTGCAAGGTTCAAATTTGAAAGTGGCATAGTAATATATTTTATTAAACTATATATTTTGCAATATATATCGTCAGCTCGTACATTGTGTACGTTATTAGAATAGAGAAAATCGAAGAAAATAAAGCTCAACGCTCATGAATCTTTAACCAAATACATTCAGTGTGTGCAGAAGTTATTCTTAAAACATATCTGAATGAGACTTAATACTTTTTATTATTATGATCTATTATTAAAGAAAATTATCCTATATATGTTTAAATCTCACTTTCGGCAATTTCGAGTAGCTCAAGACTTGATCCGGTAGAAAATAAATAAATATACCGTATTTTTATACGCTTTGTATTTATTTCATTATTCAAATTAAATTACCTTGAATTAGAAATAGAATCATTGACATAATTTAACTAATAATGGTCAATCATTTCTGTGCAATTTCCATCTAAACATTTCAGATTAGAGAATTGTTGTATGGCACATTGGATTTATCTTTAATATTGCGATACAACCAGTTTATATCGAATGACCAAACTTTTGACACTATAAATTGCTTAGAAATTTCCAATCGAGTAAACATGTCTATCAAAACTCAGTATCGTGCGGCAATACCGCTAAACTCGAGCGGATATTTACAATTTTTGTTAGGTTAGTTTGTATAAACGAAGATTCTATTTTTATTTAGTAAGGGGTGCTGTAAAAAATAGACTACAGTGCAAGAGCAAATGATGTCATTCAATTATTTACCTTTATCTTCGTAAATATAATATGAAAGTGAACAATTATTTGAGCCTCACTTAATTTTTTCAGTTTTTTGTTCCAATTTTTTATTTACCGTCACTGCTGCTTTCTTTATATCCAGTATTTTTCACTTCCTCCTTGTAGCTGCAAAAGTTGGCTTACTTTTTATTTACCTATTATGAGTTTTTATTTTTCAGTCAGATATAAACGAAATAAAATAAAAATAAGCCATTATTTTAAAAAATTAAAATGTATTCTTTAATTTTTTTCTAATTGTTTATGAGTAGGAATATGAAAGATTTATAACAAATATTAAATATTTTACGTATATTTCAGACACTAAAGTATCCAGTTTGATTTGTGTCATGGATTCTGCCAATTTTTTTCGTTTGATACCTGCTTTTCACGTCTTAAAATTTGAGTATTAGTGATTTAAAATAAATATGTGGTCTTTATATTTTAAGTAATTTTATAATTATATATCAGGTAATAAAATCATACTAATATTATGATTATGGTTTGAGAGATATTTAATTACTACATAACATGCGTATTTTGGATCAATAAAATTTCAATCCAATTTTTTTACCTTTATATAATTTTTGTATGTAAGTAACTCATATTTTTAAACTTAATATATTGAAGATGTATGCATCATGAAGAAGAGATTTAAGAGAAGAGCGCAATTTACGTTTTTAATTTGGATAAGATATATTTTCTTAGACGATCCTTTGCAAAAATTATCTTTTCTTCAATGTTTAACAACGACATGATTATTTTATCTATCATTTATAATAGTTCCACTTTATCGTATATATGTTTCCTAATTTAAAAAGTATTTGCAGAAAAGTGTTTATTTATGCACTAATATATAACACAATGGTATTGTTAAACTCAGTGCTAATCTATACCTATCGAATGGTGACGAGAACGCGTCTGCGCGTATATTATGCGAAAACGGATTTTAAAGGAATTGGATTTGAAATCGGAATTTGAACTATTATATTTTAGACGCGGTAGAAGAAATCACTATATATGTCTAGTTTATAAACGAGCAACAATTATAAATGTCTAGCTTTATTAGATATAAACATTTATTATTTTAAACTATCTTCTGAATTTCATAATAGATTTATATGATACATTTTCCTGGGTATAATCAGAAAAACAAAATTTGAGATCTAAAAGCATGTAATATTCACAATTAAATGAAACTACGTGATGTAGTATGATTTCTATCTTTAATTTCTTTACCACGACCTAGGTTTCGTTGTATTACAACTTCAGGTGGGATATTAGCAAAGATTCCCTTTGCTAATATCCCATCATGAATCATGAATCTTTGCTAATATCCCACCTGAAGATGTTGTAATACAACGAAACCTAGGTCGTGGTAAAGAAATTAAAAATAGTAGAAATAATACTACATCACGTAGTTTCATTAAATTGTGAATAATGAATTTCTACAAAATTAACGCCAAATATATTCAATACATGTAACATTGTAAAATTTTTTCCGATCAAATATTTGAAAAAAGTAAAAATACATTCATAAAATTTCAATTAAGTTGTATTCGGAACAAAAAACTAACGAAATTACTATAAAATAGCGTTTGAAGAAATTATAAATGTACCGATGCAAGTACGTAATATTTTAGAGCTAACAAATAATTGTTTTTTTTAAAGCATTTATTTTCACACTATCACAATTTGATTAATTACCAAATGCTATTAAACATAGATACGTCATATACGTATATATATTATTTATTGATATTTTAAATATACACGAGTATATGTTTATATTATGTATATATATCATAAAATTTGTATAAAATTCATAACTAATCCAAGTGAAGTGAGATAATTCTGTCCAGTGCTTGTATGCCCATACCATTATTAATCAAAGCTTTGGAAGCACGATCGTAAGTAACCAGCTAAAGTAGTTTTATTGCAACTATTTGATTACTTTCCTGTTTAATAAATGATGTGTTATAACCGTGATGCGTGAATTTATTATATGTTAAGGGTATTACACAGTTAAAAATATTTCATTATGTTATTAATGCAAATTTATTCATATTTAGGATTATTATCTATTTTTATTTATAATTAGTTGTCAGTTACATGATATTGCATGGACGGTCATAAAAAAAATAATCTCTATGGTACTTACCATTGAAAAAATGAATTTCATAATGTTTTGACTACCTTTATTCTTTATGCTGTTGAGGAAAAATAATAACAGTAAACTGGATAAGACGATGAATTATTCTTAACACAAGTTATAGTTACAAAAGTCTACTTGCTAATTGCAATTTTATTTTCAGACAAAAATCCTGTAAAGAAATTTGGTGCTTCTGACAAATAATGCAGCGCTATTTAGATTTCTTTCAGTAAAAATTAACTAGTTATTATAATTAAATTAAAATTTTTATACTTCCGAATAACACATCGCCATATTTTAGTGGAAGTTTAATTAGTGGTTCATTTTATTGTTCGACTTTATTTACGGATCTAGTTTAGATGGCGTACCTAATTACATGAAAAAAAATAATCAATATACGTGGTTTTCATTAACAAATATAATAAAATATAAAACAAAACGTACCTTCCTTGAATGATATAAATATTAAACTGAACTAATTTTGTATATAGATGTCATGAGTACAGCAACCCCGTAGTTTGAAACAGAGTTCATTTGAAGGCTATTTTATTTTTATATGTAGATAAGAACGGAAACTAACTTTTTATGCAAACGTCCCATCATTATAAAAGTTTTCCAATAATATATATTCGTATGGTTTTGTTATAAGATGTATTTACAGCGAAATTGTTTAAATTTGAACCCCCGCTCTTTCGAAATATTTGGACCCAATCTGTCCATGTACGAAAGTGAATTGTGTTTTAGTCTATTATATTTTTGTGCACCCAATGAGAATTATGACTCCGACGACAGAAGAAATAATGAAATCATCTCAAAATTCAAACGTAAAACCATCCAGAAAAACGATTCGTCTCTTAATATACCGTGACATGCTTTTTTGCATGTATCCAACATTGCATGGGTACTTACAAGCCTTAAGTGAACATTAACATTTCTCAAATAATTGTAATACATATGTGAATAAAATTCGGCCATGCCAGTTAAATAACGTTTATTTATTAGTAGCGTAAAAAAGCAAAAGTATTCATAAATTTAAATAGATCTTCTTATGGTATACTTAGGATTTCAAAATTTTCCGTCTACCTTTTACTGCCACCCAGAATAACCAATATAAAACTACAAAAGTATAAAATAATGTCCTTCTTCACAAAGACTGAAACGGAATTTTTCGAGTTGAACGGGTGCACAAATTGTTTTATGCTGTGTAAGTAATATCACATCAGTTTTATCACAAAGGCATGATATTAGCTAATACTTGATCCTCAATACATGTAAATTTTCATTTTATGTTTAATAATATATCGTTAACCGGAATATTTCCATAAAATTGTTATTATTCACCAAGTTCACTCAATTTTCATCCTCATATTTACGTCTTGAATCGGAATTTGAAATTAATATTACTGAAGGGAAGGCTTAAATGGATGATTATATGATGAAATTTTAATAGCATAATTGCAAGTCAATACGAGTTTCTTTTTAAAACAGCAAATAAAAAGATTTAAAATATAATATTTTTGGTATGAAAGTGACCAATATTTCATAAATTATGGTATGGGTTTTTATTCGAAGTCATACCATTATTTCAACAGCTTGCCATTCCTAACATTATTGCGCAAACTAACTAAAGTATTTGTACATTCATGGTCAATTTCTAGCTTAAAATAATTTCTTGTTTATTTATATTTCTAATTTAGACAAAGAGAATTTAAAAGAAAAAAACCTTCTCTTTTCCATTAAAGGTCAGTGGATTTAGGATTTAAACTTTGCCTTAAACCAAACCCAATTTCAAATAAAAAGTGTTGCCAAAAATGTTGTCATTACAGAAATACAAAATTTCGAACAACCCATTTACTCGAATTACAGTATGCATGGTCGATAGATACGTAGTGAAATTATCAAGAATCTGCCACATCAGAATGATCCTAATAGTCTTTAGAGGAAGAATATTTCTTTAGAGGAAATTCTCAAAAATATATCTCAATTCTTAAATTCCCTTCGTCAGTGTGAAAGACCGTTGCACGCATTCGTGCATTCCCGTATTTTCCATCATATCTCGTACAAGTATATACAATATTTTTAGATTTTTAAGACCGAAAATTTTGAAACGATGTGTTGATAGAAATTTTGTTAATTTTTTTATACTGACGTCCTTGGCCCAATCCGTTGCACCGTTATTGTCATTAACGCTATATTTTTAAGATATATATATATATATATATATATATATATATATATATATATATAGGTTTCTTTTAGGACTCAAAAACAGAAATGTTGAAATACCTTAAAATTTAAACCGCAAAAATGCAACTAAAATGAGGAGTGAAACTTATAATAAAAAAGCGACCACCTTACACGAAATCTTTCAAAAATTTTGATATGGCAGGTAGTAAGTATTATTTTTGTTCAAAATTTTACCACAGTTTATTTAACGGAGGTATCATACTATTATTTTTGTTCCAAAAGCAAATTATACATAAACACTTTTTAATATTTAACCTGATCAGATAAAAATGCTAATACAGCTATCAAATAACGAGAACCAAAGTGCACTGCTGCCCTTCAATAAGCCACTAAGTAAACACCCTCTCAATTTAAATTGTTTTTCGCTTGTTCAATTTAGCTCTAGATTAAGTTACTTAGTGCCCATTGGTAAGAAGCTAAGTGAGATGGAAAATTTATTTGAGGAAAATTCATTTTGAAAGCTCTTGTGGCGAGTTAGTGAATTTAAAAGCGTTTTTACAACCGTCGAAATGTTATTACTCGTGACTAACAAATAATTTAAAACACTTTATTTTAAGTTATTTCTAGGCTTCCGTAGCAAAACTAGGAATATTTATAATTTTGAAATGTCCGTTTGTCCATCTGTATGTCCGTCTGTATGTAATAGCTGTTTTACTCGCAAACTATTAGCGCAGCTTAAATTTAGTACTGTTACACATATTTACGTCCAAAAAGATATGAAATAAAAAATTTAAAACAAATTTGTAATATACCTCTAATACATATAAAACAGAGGTATATTTTTACATACTCTTTGTTGTAGGTTATCGTTAAAAAGATCTTCAAAAATAGAGGTCATGTCACGAACACTTTTTCAACACGGGGTTTTTTTCACAAAATATTCGACCCTACCATCTAAACCGCGATTTCTGAGTATGTTACAGATATTTACAATAGTAGTATAAATAATAAATTTAAAAGAAACATTATAGGTGTTATTTGGTAATTTCAAAAATAACTTAGTATTTTAAAATATATATTTATTGTCTGTGAAAAATATACTAGGTTATATATATATATATATATATATATATATATATATATATATATATATATATATTTTCGTATTCAGAGTGTGTATAAGCGAATTAGCTAAAAACTAACACAAGAAAATATACATATAAAATCTACTTACTGGTTAGTAAATTTACATATCCAGGATTTAAAAATTTAATATAAATAACAACACATATTTTTATATTAAGTTAATAGAATACTAGTATTTTCAAAGTTTATAAGCACTTATATATGCACAAAATCGTCATTATAAGAATTTTACTCGTATCTGACACTTTTTCTTGTTATGAACACAATTAGAATGATGAATTAAATTTTAGAGTTCTAATTGAAACTATATATTAGGCTAATTTAATTTCAGTTTATTGTTTTCCTGTTAAGGTAAATAAAAATTAAGTTCAATCGTTCTAATTTTTAGACAGGAAAACATATTGAATCAATGATTCTTTGCATGAATTTAAATAAAAATTATTGCACAAAATGTTTTAACCCTTTCTTAAATTTGTTTCATAGAATTAAAATTGTGTTAGCTGCTTAAAAACAAGTTTTTCGATGTAAGAAGTAGATTTATGAGATTTTCAAATAAACTTCTAGGTATGATTCGGCCAAAGGTACAAAGAAACGAATGAAAGGGAGAATTTATATGCATTTTAACTACGAATAGTTGCTTTATTATATTGTAGATGTTTATTTAAGGAAAATTAACATCTAAAGATCTGCCTAAATTTGCTTATATATGAGAATCTAATTTGCTATTAATACAAATTGACAAAACACTATGTGGATATATATTCAACCGACGTTTGACTTTCAATAGAAACTCAATAATGTTGAGTATTAAAATTGTCATCTAGCAAGGTTCACCATAAATACAATCAATTAGTTTTAAAAGGTCTGTTGTAAATAATTATGAAGGCTTTGTTTTAAATCTTGAGAGGGTGTTGTTATACATTTGGTTGGGAATAGGGTATTTCGTTTCACACACATTTATCACGTGACTGTGTGTGTGTGTGTGTGTGCTTGTGTATAAGCGAATCAGCTAAAAACTAACACAATAAATATACATAGAAAATCTACATATTGGTTGTTTAATTTTATATTTTGCTCATTTCTTTATATATCCAGGAAATTGTCTCCGAAATTTAATATAAATTATAATACATATTTTAATGGAATTGCCGTGATAAAAATGAAATTTAGTAAAAATTTGATTATTTAACAAAATAAATTAAGAATTTTTTGAAGCTTATAGGCAGCTCACATGTTTATATTTTATATTATTTTATTAAGGTGTATAGCGTGTACATTTTTTTAAATACATTTGCCATAGATATCACTAGGAGGAATAGTTAAGTGTAGTAATAAATATAATTAACGAAATTGATTTCCAAAATTGCACAAAAATATTCTCATCTTTGAAATATTTTTTTTGCCATGATGCGCTAAATTGTACACAAAGTAACTGGATGTAAGCATCAAGCTTAAAGCAAAGATTAACATAAGTAGAAAGCTTGCCGTAATAACGTAGTGCAGGGCTCACATTGTATGTTTTCAGCGTAATTACGTCGAGTGTGCGTCGTAAACAGTGTAGAAAGCTGCGAATGCATATTTTTGTTTATAGCTGAATGTAACACAATCTAAAACACGTTTAAGTCAAAAGTAAAGGGGCAATACAGGAATCGAATTTCATGACATCATTGCACTTTGATATGGTATTGTTGGTAGGCTGGATAATTAAACATATATCATTTAGTTAATAATTGTAATGGTCATGAGAAAATAGACCACTATTAAATGCAAATTATATTTGTCTAATCGAGTAATTTATTTGGCCAAATAATGTGGAGAAGTGATGTATTTAAACCAAGTGATGTGTTTAAACCATCCCCTAATATTTGTTGTATAAAAAATAGGCCCCAAAATACAAAACACTTATAATGTAATAAATGTTTTATTGTTTTCATTTTATGTAAATAATTTAAAAATAGGATGTATAATTAATAAGCCTCAGTCAACATTTAATATTATGTATGCAGATCTTGTCAAATTAGTATAGAAAATTTGTTTCCATGGAATCTAGAGTACAAAATAAGACAACAATATTGTCTAAAATTATTCCCAAAACATTATTGTACATATCGAAAAAGGGATATGCATTTTTTCATTTTATACAATTTCAAAACAATTGTAAAAAAACTTTTATTCAAAGTCGTAAAGTGTGTCTAATAATACAATGAGAAGGTGACGTTAAGTGCAAACCGAAGTTGTTTGAACGCTGAGCTTTTGTTGATAGAAGTCAGAAGCTATTTTCAGGCGTGACCGATGTCGTCCGTGTATGCCTATGGTAGTATTGTTGTCATTACATTTAAAACATAAATTTATTTTGAAATATTTATTTCATTTTTTAATATAAATTTGGTAGCTCTTGAATGAATTGGAAGTATCATAAATATTTGTTTCCTTTTTCCGTTTGGAAAATAAAGTTATACAATATAATCACTGCAACACGTGGTAATTTTTATATCCTTATGATGTTACCCTCAAGTAGATTGATACTAACCGATAGTCAGAATTAGATTCGTTTTAAATGATCTCAGTATCTAAAAAAAATTTCCAAACCATAGTTTTCCTTACGGCCCTAGTTTACTAGCAAATAGTAAATTAAATACTCGCCGTTCCTTTGAAGGTATCGTTTTTACTTTTGAAAGTGATTTAATAATTTTTCGATTTCGAGTAAGGCTGCTACTTTTTGTTCAAATATTTTTATTACAACTGACGAGTTATATAAAGCTTATGTGCTCTATTTACCTACTACGAATCTTGACGAATTCTCTTAATTTTTTTAAGTATAAAAATTGATCTTTTTTTTTATAAAGATATAAATCGAAACCGAAAGGTTATGAATTCAAAGTGAAGCACCTTTCGGTATTAATTTATATCTTTTAAGAAGTAGTATTTTAAATAACTAAAATGGAAGTTTTTATAGTACATTATGTAAGTTCAGACTTAATTCTTTACAAGTTATAAGAACTTGTGTTTCTTTATTTTGTTATTTTAAGGATGTTATGTGATCACATAAAATATATTTTCATATCTAGACGTATGTGCTAAAATTATATAATTAAAATATATCGTGTTATTCCTATTAAATAATTATACTTCAATATACATCAATAAGTTGATATTCATTTAAAACATTATCAAAATATTTTATGTTTAAAATTGAAAAAAAATTGAAAAAAAATTTTTAAGTTTTGTTTTTAGTTTCAAATTTCTTTATTAAATGTAGCCATGGCTTTTTATAAGCACGTGCAAAGGTAAATACATTATATCATTTTATTTCTTTTGCTCTTTTTCCTTTTTGACGAAATTTAAAATTATTTAAAACACATTCCAAATTTATACTTTGTACACGGTAATTTAGCAGAAAATTAATAGTAATTTTCTTTTCTGATTAAGAACAAGTGACACAAATGAGATTAATTAAAAAAATGGATACAATATTTCCAAGATATTTGTTTAAAAAACAGTATATATTCGACAATAAAACATTGGAAGTTATATAAGAATCCATTTACAAAAGCTTTATCGTAAAATGAGTCTACACCACAAGTATAAATTTCAATTGAAGAAACGAACCTGAGAAATTATTACCAGAAACAAAAATAAACTTTGCTATCGTTATGTTTTTACTGATTCACACGAATGATATTTGATCGTAAAATTTAAAAGTAAGTCAGTTATCTTATTTTAATGAAATCAAGAGGCAGAGTTGTTATAAAAATGTTTATTTTCTTTTTATTCACCAAGCTTTATACGGTCCTATAGATATGGCCATAATTTGTTGGAAAAGAGAGTGTAGGTAGAGTCCATAAAGGAAATTTTGCTCGTAACTATAAAGTGATGATAATAAAATTGATATTAACGCCGAAGGGAAAACAACATACATAAAATCATATCAGCAGAATGAAATAAAACTCTCACAACCATAATTACTTTAAGGGAAACCATTAAAATATGATTTCAGAATCATATGTAAGTATAGATCGCCTTTCGCAAATAAAAAACACTCGTCCTATTATTGAAATTCATTAATTTCAAGCAACTACAAAAACAATAGATGATGAAAAATATGATAACATTAAAATAAAACAAAATAGATAATATACAATTTGCTCGATTTATTTATTATCAGTAAACGACAACGTTTCACTTGGAAAGTTTGTCTACATGGACAGACAGACGAGAGATGATTTAAAGAAAAATGTGTAGAGAAAATTACTTTTTTAAAAAGCTTTATCGATTTTTTTCATATATAATCACATAGTCTTAATAACCAAAGAGATGTATGGAAAACAAATTGCAAACGGGACATTATTTAATGTATAAATCTTATATTTTACATGCTTTTTAAACTAAGCAACATGTTTTTGTTTGCCCGTTAGTATTTATAAACGGTTTTCTTTACAATGTAGATAAAATTTTCTATAATTTTACTTTTAACTTTGTTCAGTATAACTTTTGGAAAGCCTGTGAAGTAAACGTAGCCCGGTTATTTATTTTGTGAAATATTAATGTGACATAAATAGCGCTACCAATACATATCTTGACATATAATTAGTACATATGTATTTATTTCTAATAGATTTAGTAGTGTACATATTCTCACACGACTAAATTCATTAGACTCCATAAGCGACGACTATATACCGTCAAAATGAAGATGTCGTAAGAAAGTATATTCTGAAATTAAGTTAAGTCACAGTTGTTGAAAAATTATTAATTCTTTATGGATATGTATCGCTTTGGGTTGGTTAGTATGACACTTAAGTTTGATTGTTTACCGTATTTCCTTGTAAACGAGGTTACTTACTATTTTATAATGTAGCACTAAAGTAGTAATCATCGTTAACTTTTAATAAAGTAGTCATCGTTAACTTTTAATAATTCTGAGAACATAGACCTAATATACGTTTTACTACAAGTAAAGTTTTTCATGAGTAATTTAGTTTACTTATTATTTATAGATTGATTCATTTATTTACCTGTTAAAACCCCACGAGCTACTCATACATTTACCCAAAGCGTTAGACATGTAGATGAACATTGAAACGTAGCACACAGTACTTTAATTAGACGTCACTGTATCGGTCAGTCCTGAATCAAAAAGCAACTACATAACTCCATCCTGAAGCGGTTAATGTAGTAGAGATAATGTCAAGTCTAAATGTATCTCATGATATTATTTAAAACAATATTAGTGACCGAAAAAATAATCAACAATACAAATTGATAATTCGTGCGCGCTCTAAACAGGTGACATAAACCACGATTACCTCTTGTCATATAACACCCCGTAGTATAAAGTGGTAATAAACTCAAGATCGAAGAGTTATGAACGTAGTTATGTAATAATTTAAAGAAATTAATTATCCAAAGCAATTCCCGTCGGAGTTGAAGGGAATTAGGTTCAATTACTCTCATTATAAAACCTGAAGGGAATAGATTGAGGATGACGTTCATGCTTTTTTTCATATAAACGTTTATAGAGCTTTTCTAGTAATCTATCTAGCACGAGAATATAAGTAGTTTCCGATAACTGCATTCAATACAAGAATACCACGGACTGGAGAGTTGAATAAAGACACAGTGAATTCGATGTTATGAAAATCTCGCGAATGCGCAATTCAAATCCAAGTACCTTGTAGACTTTCTGACAATTTTTGATGATGTGATGGTAAAATGTGAGATATGACGTCTAAGTTGCGCGATTTCTAATTGAATTTCCCACAAGAACAATATTATCTTAAACCCATATTTGGGACGGAATTTAAAAAAAAAATTCTTGAGTGGATGCCTACACAATTTGTAAAAATTTAAAGTGTTTAGATCTAGTGTTTTGTTGTCTGTGTTAAGAGATTATTCGATTAATCAGAGTGTTTATATATATATATATATATATATATATATATATACATATATATATATATATATATATATATATATATATATATATATACAGGTTTTTAGCTTCAGACGTTTTATTCAACTCACTTAAAATATAATTTTTGTTTAAGGGTTCAATGAATAACAATCATTCTATTTAAAATTACCCAAATTACCATCGTTAAAAAAGACAATGATGCGAATGAAGTTGCCGGCCTAATATATAAAACTGTTTAAAATCAATCATTATTTTACATTTTTTTTATTGTTTCGCTATTTCAAATTTCTTATTTTGACATTACATTTTCTTTTTTTAACACTGGAAAGACCGGTATTCGTAACCTACCTGGAAAAAACAACATCGTTATTTTGACGCTAGGTGTCCATTAACGTTGATATGAAATTATTGTTAGGTTTAATAGAGAAAAACATGATTGTTATTTATGAAATTTTGTTTATCTTAATCAGAGACACATTTAGTATAAATTTTCCTTTTTTTTCATATGTTTTACACATTTCCTCAAACTGATTTCTTATATGTATCACAAAAGTTAAGACGTTTTATTTCTTTACTATTTTATATTTATTTTACAATTTCGACTTTTGTTTGGCCTTGTAAATTCTACCATTTCGTTTACATTTTCGGGATTGCAAAATAGACGTGATTTTTTTGATGTTCTGTTCATAAGTCATAAACGAGTTTGAGTGTGAAATTATGCCGAGAAATATTGAGTTGAGTAATTTTTCTGTAAATAACCCACTAATTTATGACAGCTATGTCTAAAACATTATAAAATACATGCGTATTAGTATTTATACTACGATTGGTATTTCTCTCCTCGCACATCTCATTGTACCCACTATGCTTACTTGTTCGGCTCTAGGTTTTTCTGCCAGTTTTATAGAGGTAAATAAATTATCTGTAGTTATATTGTATCCTTTTTATATATGGTTGTAACAATTTCAAGATCACATGTTCGGGTAATATTTCGCTTTTACGATTTTCATCTCGGCTTAAATACGGAAATTTATTACATGGATATTTGGTTTAAATATCACCCAAAATCCAAAATTTTATTACAAACTTGTCAGTTTTGTTTGCTCTGTATTGCGTAAAGGGGCATCAAGTTTTGGACAAAAGTAGTTGTTCAGCATTAGTCAAATGTTCACCAGGTGTGTAGCATAATTGGCAATCTTCAAGAAATTTATTCCAATTCGCTGATGGTACAAAAGTTTATCCGTTTCAAGTCGAAAAAATCTTATGGACCACATATTAAAACGCATATATTTTATAATTTCTTTGAATCTGCTCTTCCTCAGTGTTTCCCAGAATATAGGTGGCCCCAAAGTTTCGACCACATGAGATTTAAATCTAGTTGGCAGGAGTTGTAAGCTTCGCGAGCATATAGTAATGCTATCAAAACATCAAGCTCCTCTGTAGAAACCAGTCGACGAGCTTCTGTTTCTGTACTTAACTTTATGTGTCGAAGAGATGCTTCGTCAATGAATATAGTAATCAGTTAATACTTCGAAATAAATATCGAAATCGTTATCGATCGGTAATCGAAAGTGTTATCTATAGTAGAAAGTGCTGATTGTCGTGAAGAAGAACGTTCATTACGCCTACCTCGTCCTCCTCTACGGTTGTTTCTTGATCCGATACAGTGACGACCAGGAACCACATTAGTCGTAGATGGTGTTTCTATTTGAATTTTTTCACTCTAATCTGAACTGTCCGACAACAATCCCTTTCTGGTCACCGATGTATAGTCCGTATCTGCGGTATCAATAAATTGAAGTGCACCAACACTGTCTTCATTATCCGATTAAAACTCTGAATAACTTAAATTTAGAATACAATTTAAACAAAGCGTAACATTCAAAATATGACCATTTTACTTCAAGAAATCGTCGATTTGACGGCTGCCGTCTTTCTATTGTTAACTCCAAATAGTAGTCCAAATATTGGTACCGTATCAATGTAAAGTTGTGGTGAAGTATCATTAAGCTAATTCCACAAAGAAAAAATATAATTTATATTTTCACTGTGACAACAACATTTTGTAAATCTACATCGTTTATCCAGGAATAACTTACAAAATTTCATTGAGAATAAAATTCATTATTAAAAATATTATGATGCCGAACTATACAATAAATTAAAATGAAGTAAGCGAACCACAAATATTTTTTGCAGCACGTCATAAGAGAGAAGTTTATTATCTGATTACTAAAATAAATCTCAAAATAGACATTGACAAGTCGCATCCGGCGATGTGTAACGAACATCGTAAAATGGGACGTAATCAAGATATAAAAGAACTAGTTATTGAATGAGGCTTGACCTCAACGTTTAAGATGATAAGAGCTTAATAATTGATTTAGCGGTATAACGTATTGAATTAAACTGTAGACACGTCTGATGAACATTCTAATAAATCGTTTGTAATAAATGTAATGTCTTGTTCCTTTTTGTCCTGTATAAACAATTCGGAAGGTATATATTCATTGAAAATATACTGAAACCCAGTAATAAATAAATAAATATAAAATGTCTTTAATATTCAGTCTCCAGGTGGAAATCACCGCTCTTATGTGATACAATAGGTCAAGTTTGATTATAAACTAAGATATAATTATGATTATAGATAATAAAATAAAACAGTGAATGAATAAAAAAAAAGATTTTAATTTGTTTCGTATATTTTCTTAATTCCAAATATTCGTATGAACGTGCCATTTTTTTTAAACTACTCCTGATATAAAACTTTTTTTAAGCTACACCTAATATAGTGACGCTGATAACTATAAAGTGGTGATTGTTTGAGAAAATGAATGCAAAGAGATATTTGAAATGAAGATATGCGATGTGGCTCCAAAGCAACTAGGTGGAATTCTTTATTAAAATATAATATGTTAATCCAAAAGAAAAATATAATTATTTGAAATAATAAGTGTATATGGTGAAGAGAAAAATCGTCCTTTTACCGAAATATTAAAGAAACAAAAAAAGCATAAAGATTTGATAAAATAAAATTATTACAGAATACCTATCGAAAAAATTGTGCCATAGAAGTAAAATAAAGAAGATGAAGAGTGTTGAGATTTTAACCAAATTGGATGTAAGGACTGGGACGTGGGTGTACCAAATTCAGCAATGCTTAACTTAAACTGTATAAAACGTGTATTTGTATCAATCAGAAAAGCAAAAATGTACATTAGTACAAAAGTATGGCGCCCCATTATCACTCTTTATATTGCTATGCAAATAATTTTTTTTACATAAATGAAATATTTTTAAATCTCATTATTTTGTATCAGCAATGTCGTTTCTGACTTCATGTTTTTATAAACTATCTAAAATTCATTATCATATTATATATTAAGTCATCGTTATTGTGTTTTTAATACGACTTATTTGAATAACATTGAAACATAATACTGTTGAACAATTTTATGTCCATTTACTTATTTACAAACTTTATTCTGCTATACATTTTTCTAATGGATAAAAGTGTTCAATGCTTATGAAAAAATCATTGAACACCAAGTCAACATAAGCTTTCAAACTGGCTTTTAAATTGTTTTGAAATTTAATATATTGACTAACATCATAGTTTTAAAGACCATCTTCAAAAGTTAATTTCCCATTATAATTTGTTTTGAAGTTACAGAACTCGACACTTTCTTACTAATTAAGATAAAGAATTTTGAAAAGTCTCATTTCAAGTCAAAATCTTTGGCGTAAGTTTCTTTAAAATGATATTTCAATTTAAATTTCAATGGAAGCTACCCCTTTTAAACTTGAAAAATCGTCTCAAAAGTACATAATATTTTGAATTTATTTTCGAAGTTTCATATCCGGATCATGGTCGCATTGCTTGCTATGAAGAAATTTCAATTTCGACATATGCAATAAGCATCTAGAAAAGTCAATAAAATAACGACATTTAAGTTTTCACATCTTTTAACTTGTACCAGACTCACCACATCATGCAGAAAGCATGTTATATCATGCAGAACAATCCCACACTATCTTATTTGGATGAGTCTTATAGGAGACTTAACAGTATTAAGTGTATTTTCTATTGTTTTGATACTTGAATTAAAAATTTTGGGGCATTAGCTGGTTTATTCAAATTAAAGATTAATCAAAATTAATGGCATATTTGTTTCTTGTTTGTATCTTGTTTGCATCTTGTAATGTTTGTCTATTGCTTATTATAATAATATTATATTATTATGTTGATTTTATAATAATTTCGTTTTAGCCAAGCAGAAGGAAAAAATGAAACTGTTGAGATCCACATAAATTTTTAGACCCTAATTGTTTCATAATCTTGTAAAATTAAAGGTATTTATCAAACAAAGAAATGATTTGAAAATTTTCTTTATACCTGTAAAACCTCATATTACAAACTTGGAACAGCAAAGATACAATTGATAGAAAAATTCTATTTATCTCACATGGTGTAATTCATAAATAAGAGTCAGGTTATGGGAAATTATTCCATCTTCGATTCTGATGAATTGTCAATTTTTTTTGTTCCCACTTTTTAAACTTATAGTTTTATTATATCAAAATTCTATAATTTTTCAGAATATAATGTGTCGATGTCTTATATTCTTGTAATCTGGTAGTTTTCTTAAATGTACTAATATCTAAAAAATGACCAGCTTTGATAACCAAATATCTATGACTGATGATAAGCCATAACAAATCAAAAATTTATTCGGTTATAAGATCTAAACTGACGGGATGAATGACCCAAAAAAAAATTTACATATCATCTACAATTCGACCAACGTAGGTTCTGTTTGGTCTTATTATATTTTACATAAAGCAGGTATATTCGGTAAATATTAAAATATCTTCCGATATTCCCTTCCTCCATTTATTTTCGATCATTTGAGTCGTTTAAATAAGCACTAGCTTCATACGAGCATCGAACAAAAACAATGCTTTTCATAAAAATTAAACTTGTAAACAAATACATCGCCAGCTTAAAGTAAATAAAACATTCTGAGACAAATATATTCTTTACGTCCATAAATGTAAACATGAAATAAACTATATTATGGGTTTTTTTGGTTGTTACATAAAGTATTATATTGAAAAATTGCTCTACTAGAATCTTAATAATCAAATATAATATCTTCATTTGTGCATAGAGTTTTTTGTTCAGTTCATTGTCACTATATTCCATATTTTCAAGTAAAAAATGTGAAAATAACTTTTTGTTGTTTTCACATCACGTTTTAAAATTTTGAGTGAAAATAAACGTTTAGTTATATAAATTCCGTAAAAAAAGTTTGTATAGATATTATATATTAAGAGTTTCAATTTGTGATAAAACGTGAACAATAACTTCAAGCAAACTCTAAATCAAACTATCAAACACGAGCCGGATATGCACTGCTAGGTTTCCGTACATATTTAGGTACTTATAAACATTTACGTGTATATAATATTTCTATTAAATTATTTCCGAATATTAGTTTTTCACAATGTAACTATGCTGCTCACTATAGCTTTCACAGGCGGAAAAATATTGTGTATATTTAAAAAATCATTAAGTCTAGAATCATCGCTATTGTTTTCCCACAACATTTGCACGGACTTCTAAAACCCATATTTTTTATAATTTCAGGTCGAGTTGTTTTGGAAATAAGAAGAAATGAACGTATTTTGTTTTGATATCAATATTTTTCAGTATATCTCTGAAGAAACAATGCTAAAAAGAAATATTTTTTTAATTTTTATTTCCTTAAAATTTTCAATTGAATATTTCTGAGTTTAGGCTAATGAGATATGTGCATGTTAATATATTTAATTACTGTATCAAGTTTCAAGTTTCTGTGGTTCCAGATTTTCTCGACCAGCGGATGAGTGATTTTAAGAGGGTTCCGTTTTTCTTTTTTTAGTATTAGTATAACAGAAAAATTATGCTTTTATACATTGACTTCCATAAATGTTTAGTTTAGCAGACGTACAAGCATTATTTAATTTTGGAAATTAATCAACAATTTAGTCAACTGATTTTTTCCGTAATCTGATGAATGTAATGGTTTTTCTTATTTGTGACTTCTATGTGAATTTGTTGATTATATAACTGATATATGTTTGATTTTATACTACAAAATGTCTAGCTGCAATTGTGGGTATTTGAAAGGAATTCCGTTATTCCTTGACATGCTTCATGTTTATTTTTATTTTCGCATTTTTTGCCTTCTTTTATATATGTCTATGTCTTATCCTCATATAAATTACTTGAAGATATAATTTAGGTTGAATATTCTTGATTGGATCATTTATATAAAAATTAATATAATAGTCTATACATTTTGTAGATATAAAATATTTTTCTTTTTCGTTATATTTAGTTTCTAAATTTTTCGAATTTTGTTATCAGACCTTCTTACCTTGATGTTCTAAAACTGCAATGTAATTTTAATTGGTAAACCTTCTTCTTTAATATATTTATGTAATTATAATCTGCCATTTGGCTTAAAATTGGCCGTAAAAATTATTTTCATGCACTTCGTGCAAATAAAACGATTTTTCCAGTAAAACGATTTTCACGAACTAAAATAACGTCATGCGTGTTTGGCAAATTAAGCTGGTTTATTTTAGATTACGAAGTACACTGAAAATTATATTAATTTACTAATATTATATTTATGTTTCTAGGGAGGTAAAACTTTGTACAATATTTTGTCATTGGTTTAAATTAGAACTGAATTAGGATGCATTTTGCTGTAAAACCTAAGTAATTCGTTTTTAAAATGGATAAATTTTATATTTATCTTTCTGTCATTAATTTCATTTGAAAAACACAAACTTAATAATTATTTTAAAAAAATTAGTACATATCAAAGTAAAAAATATATAAAGCAAATATAAAAATTGAAGGCACGTTGATTCGATCACTACCGTTCTGAAAATTTAATATTAAATAATGAACAAGTCACGAGAATTAATAAATCCTGAGGTTGTATAAAATGAAATAAAAGAAAATATCTTCGACTTATAGAATTAAATGTAAAAGAAATACTTATACAGTCAGACAATAATCTACAATCGCCAAGATATGAGTTAACAATTTGTACGAATAATCTTTTTTCAGAATGTGTGATAAAAAGGAAGCTTATTACCTTTTGTTTTTTTCCGGCTACCGTGCACTTTCTCAAAAATTGTCGAAAGTTCCTTGGTCGCCTAAAGAGGACTTATCGTCACTCAGTAAAGAGAATTTAAATTTGTATCCGTGAATGATATCATTTTTAGGCGAAGGAAAAAATATTTGGAAACAAAACGCGTAACAAAAAACTTCAGAGTTTTTTTTTGGAAACAATTCCTTGCCTTTTTTTGTTGTTCACAATGAGAATGTTAATTTACGTAATACTAGTTTTTTAATTATCTCATAACAGCATCACCGATATATATTGATACTAACACTTTGATACTGTCCATATTTACAATTAATTATACAGCATCTAATTCATAATAATAATACGCTACTCATTTGTCACCGGCTCTCAATCTGCTAATGATAACAAGCGTTTTCAGAACTTACATGCTATGCTAATCTACTCTAAATATAAAAGGTTAAATAAAAAATATTTTCATATTGCTAATTGCAATATTTGTTAAATTTATTTTGAACCGTAAGATTTTTTCAGCAACGAGGATAACTTTGTCAATTTCTGCAGGAAAAGTGTGCTTTCTTCCTTTTCAATATAATAAGATCTTGAGTTGAAATCTACTAACACAATACAACTTTATATTATTTATTGATTATTGCATATTTTGTAAGACAGAAAATTATGACGTACAGAATCCATTCTCATCTCATACACGATTGATCGATTGGTCCTTGACTCTTGTAAACAAAAAAACCATAAATATAAATATCTACACATTCCCGGAACGAGTGTCTACATAACGTCAATCATATTTTATAGATATAACTGCAAGATATACAAACTTTATGCAGCGTAAGCCCATTTTTCCCCTATCAAACAAACAAGAGAAATAAATCAGGTGTACTGGAACGTAGCAACGAAGATAAATTTCCTCTCATATAAATGTTTATTTAGGACTCCACATTCGATATTGACTTTCGATATGTTATATATCTTTGGAATATATTCCGGCTTTTTTCTGACTTTTTTAAGCGCATCTAATATACCTAACGGGTTTTCAACGGCATAATAACACCAGTAATCCTATACCAAATGAAATTTTGCGCTGCACTGCAAAAATATGTAATTGAATTTATCGAAAGAATTTATTGAATTTATTTGAAAGCGCTATAAAAATTATGCAACGATAAAAAATTTAAATTATACTGAAAAAATAATTGATCCAGGACTAGATTAAATAGACTAAATAAACGAGCAATGGTTATTTCTCACATTATATTTTTTTTTTTAAAGCGGATAAATATATAGAATTGTTCGCGAAAAAAAATAAATGACTCATGGTAAGTGTTTTTCACTTATGTTTCCTTGCAAGGAAAATGTTTAATAAGAATCATGGAAAAAAGATCGGCATATTGTAAAATCCAATTGTTTACCGTACTAATAGCTTTAGGTGGTATTTTTAATTAAATTTAAGGAAGTGTAAAAAATATAGTCCTAATTAACCTAGTTGTAGCCAAATATTTAGTAATTTTATAAAAATATATCCTATTTAATTTATATTATTATAAAACACAAATCCATTTTATTAAGGAAGTCCATAGTACAACCAGTAAGGAAGCCATTAAAAAAAATATTAACTATATGTTTTAAATCGATTAAAATGTCCATATCATTACATATACTATCTAATATATTTAACAAAAGGTACCACAATATATTATTAGCTTTATTATCAATGATAAATTCTAAGCAATGTTTAAATTGTCATAGGACGAAAAGGGACTATGGTATTACAGGACAATAAAATTATTAAATCATCTCTAAGAAAATAAAATTAAAATCTACAAAAGTAATAAATAAATAGTTGTACGTATGTCTATGTGTACATTAATTGTTTATTGATGGATTCGGTTTAAATAAATTCTCGTAAGCAATGTCAAGTCCCGTGATATTTGGTATTTAGAAATAATAAAATATAGGTGAATTGCTGGATTATTCAGTCAGTTATTATATAATAAATTTATACAGGAATATGTACGTTTTCCTTGATGAGACTTTGAGACGTATACAGCAAGAGTTGTAACAACATATAATTATAATAAAAATTTGTATAAAAATGAGAATAACAGACAATAATTGCAAAAATCATCTAAATTTCCATAGGATGTAAATAAATTTATACAACGCTGAAGCTCTTGTAAAACAAAATATCGTTTTAAACATAAACTTTTAAGCCATAACGAACGTCTCATAAAGAATATAATAATAATTTAGTTAAAATATGATTATTTCGGAAATATTTTCTTATTATTTTGCGTAACGACTGATTTGGATTCGGATAGATTAAGGAAAGGCTTGAATAGTACGACATAATCATATTAATCTACGTTTTTGATATTAGCACTTTTACAAAGTAAATAAGTTTTGACTAGGGCTGATTCAAGAATATTTAAATATATATCCAAGTTTGAGTAGAAAACAAATAAAAGTATTAGAGAAATAAATACAAACGAATACTTATAATAAAAATTCATACTTATTTCAAGATTGTTTTTTTAATTCATAAGTATTGATGAGATAAAATTAGAAATGTTATAGGAACAAGGTAGAAAAAGACCTTAATTATGATTCACGAAATTGTTTTAAAACTGATCACATTTTATTAAACTTAAAGCAAAACTATTTAAAAAAATTATTAATAATCAGTTATTATGGTTAATGGCGGCTTAATGAAAAAAAATTATGTGTTTTATTAAAGTTTTTCATTATTTTTATTGCGGGTATTATTGTTTAATTTTACTGATTACTTTACATAACCTCTCATACTACACTATATTATTTGAACATAAGGATATTTATGATCATAATATTTTTCGTTGTTGAAATTTCATATAATTAGTGATTTTATGAGCCACCATACTTTTTAGTCAAAAAATTTGTCTTTCATTTTAAAATATTTTTAAAGCTAAATGCGACAAGGAGTAATATGGTAACCGAAAAATATATTTATATGTCAAACAATAGCTAATGTAATATAGAACTTCGTCATGCATGAAAAATAAACTCAAAATACTCGTTTTAAGATCTTTTGATCTACCCTTAGCTTCTAAAACATTAATTGAATAAATGTGAAGAAAATAATTTCAAAAATACACAATGAGATCAAAATGGAAGTAATAGTATGTTTTGCCATATTTGTATTATAAAAAATCAACTATTAAAATCAAAATGAGAATTAAAATTTTAATGATGTTGAAAAAATAATTATTCACATAAATTCAAATAATAAAAATAATTAACAAAAACCTTTCAAACATTTGTTTACGATTTAATAAAACGAAGTTTAAATAATGCTCAAAATCTGTAATTTTATACTTTGGTTCGATTCATACTTGACCGATTTATTTAATATTAATTGCATACCTAGTTTAGTCGATAGTTTATTTCAAAGTTATTTAGCTCTTCTTTTAATGTCTGATTTAACTCAGATAATGATACAAATTTGGAATACTTGAAAAGTTTCCATGGTATTGCAACTTTCTAAAATTTTGTAAAATTCTCCCAGTCTTGGATTAATAAATTTATAAATTTTACGCAGTCTGGAGTGCAATTGAATAACTTCTTTTCGAATTTGATACGAATCACACAATAAAAAGACATTTGAAAAATTTTTATCTCACATAAACTCTTGGTTCTAAAAATAAGTTACAGTTATACAAATAATGAAGGAAAAGTATTATTGAGATTAATAAAACTTAATTTTACAAAACAGCACTCTCTAACAAAGCGGAGGCCCTTTTAGGGAAGATTTATTTAAATGTATTATTATATGCAATTTTGTTTGAGTAGACAATAAATACATAACTCTATTCTATCAGTTAATCAAAGGTAAATATAATATTGTTTATCATTACCACATAAATATAATTAGGTTCGTGACTGCAATATTATATACATTTATAAAAACCATTTTGTTCTTGTTTTCACACCTGTACGTATATTTACTGAGGTAAAAACCAAAAACTAGACTGCTTTAATGAAACTGGGATAATGCTCATATTTAAATTAAAATGTAGAATACTTTGATCTCGAGCAAATATTTCCTAACAAAATTTTTATGTCTTCATCTGTTTTTCTGTTTATTCTACCAAAAATTTATTGAATTATTAGAGACAAATGCAATTCAATTAATTTATAGGAAGCTTTTACCGTGATAAAATTACTTCTGAGATGGAAATATTGTAACTAGAGAAAATATATGTCGTGTTAAAAGTCTACGCGTGTGGAACTATGAAAAAAAGCTATTAATAGTGTATACAACTTATCGATAATTTTAAATTGTAAACAATATAAAGAACATAATTCAAATTTGTGTTGTCGATATTTAGTTCGTTCCATTTCTTTGGCTGGAAAATATTATTTTTTTTATTTACATATTTAATTCACTTTCAGTCCGTGTAGTAAATTACGTAAAATAAGTAATAGTTTTAGAAAAGAAAATAATAAAATAAGTACGAAATAAATACTTGCATTCGGATTATGACTGATTATGATGGAAGCAGATATTGACAAAATTCGGATTATGATGAAAGCAGATATTATTAACTTGGTGATATAGGGCAGACTCTTGTTGCCTAAAATTAATTTGGAACAAAGTGTAAAAACCGACGCTTGTCAATGTAACCAAGTAACTTTCTAAACAGTTTGAGGGGATATGGGCAACACTTTTTTCGAAAGCCACGGAAATGTCAAGATAATATGCATTTGTTTTAAAATTAGACCATAAATTAACTTTTTCTTTATTTAGTTGAAATTAAGAATGTACACAAAATATTATGTATAGTTCCAAAAGATGAGTTCGTCACTAATTTAATGAGAACGAAAGTGCTGAATATAATTTTAATTCATAATTTTCAAGAACACCCATTATATTTTAACATGTCCTACGCTTTAATTATTTCCCTATTTTCTGATTCGGGTATAAGTAGAAGGAGAAAAGTATCTACTTGATCTAATAATACCAGTAAAAATAATATAAATTATTCTATTTACCATTCTACATAACTGTGAATACTATACGGAGACATATTATTCATATTTTTATTGGTAATTTTCCTTCAGAAAATTACTTAGAAATTTGTACTCTACGCTACGATTTAAACTAATTTTAAAAATGTTGCGCTTCGGTTCATATTTAGCTCACAATCAGGATAAATAAATAATCTTTAAGTTTACTTAGCCTTTTACTTTTAAAATAATTAAAACCATTTTCGAATTATATCATTAGTTTTTTAATCACTGTTATGGTTAATATGTACTGGGAGGGTGACCTCAAATGAAATAGACCATAGCCAGGAGAAAGAAGATGACTACTAGGTTTTTAATTACAATGAATTTACATGAATACTTCATATTAAAATCTGATTATTAAAAATTATTAATATAATTATTTACAACACTAAGCTATTATTTATATAACCATAAAATTTACATAAACACGAGCGCAAATATAATTACTAAACCTTATATTAAAAAAAAGTATTATTTTGATTTCTAAGTTAAAATCATCACATTATATCTTTAAGTGTGTTTAACCTTAGATTACTGCTAAACATTTTCCAACTTATTCAGCTCTCCTAAATTTCACATAAAAACATATAAGATGGAAGGAAGGATGCCAAACGTAAATTGTCCAATTTTCTCTCGACAGCTAGGAGCGAAAATGTTTTGTCAGCTTCGTGTTCACCACTGTGGATTGTTTCAACTTTTCCGTCTAAATTTAACCCCTTATTTGCGTTTTATATTAGGGAAAAGATATTTACCGTCAGCTTTTTCAGTCAGCACTATCTTTCATCTGGTTTTATTATTTGACATTTGGAGAATTCAAGGCTTTTTGTTGGAGATAGTTACGTTCAAACGATTGGATTGCTGTTAATGAAATCAAGTTTTCAAAAATTACCTATAGGTCTAAAATAAAATAAAGGTGAAACTTACAATGTTGTTACAGCTTTATAAGGAAGAGGTGATTATATTCTTGGTCATTTCATTGGGTTAAATTAACAATATATTTGGATTTACAAATCATACTATTTTCCAAATTAAATTCGTGATTAAATAGAAAACTCATGACTCCTTACTTCACCTTATCGAAATTAAAAATATAACTTTTGGCTATTATATTTTCTGCGAATATAAATGAATAGTTTGATTATTCAATAAATCTGTGTCTTTAAGATATATATGTAATAATACAAATTAAAATACTAGCTTCTAGTTCAAATATTTAAATACTAGCTTCAAATTATATTGTTTGTTAAAAAGGGACATAAAATAATTCCTTAAGTTTTATTGAACTAATAAAATTGCGTTTGGTTCATAATTAATCTAAAAATAACATTTAAAAATAGCTTTAAAAATCATTAATTTTCGTGTCATACACTGACAGTGCTAATAAAAATTAATATAAAAGTGGGTGATTTAAAATTTAAACCTAGACACCGAGTGCAAACTAAAACTTGTTTACAAACAAGCAACGTCTTGTTAGCATTTACTCTCCGCTGTACTGCCCGCTGCTATTCACCGTTCGATATACCATACGCGTAGCGCAGTGTGTAACGCACTCGTTCGTACACAGGCAAATCGGGTTCGAGATCAATGGGCGCGCTCACTTCTTTTTTTTTTACTACTAACAAGAATTACAATAATAACAGTTGATATGAAGCTGTACAGTAAGTGCAAAGAGGCCATATTAGATAAAGATGGCATTATCTGTAGTAAATGTTCTCTGCAATATCATTTCTGTTGCGGCGGTTTTAGTGAAGCGACCTATTTTAAATTGCTTCCCATGCATCATGTAAAGTGGAGATGCATGTCTTGTAAGACGCAACAATCAAAGCCCGCTATTAGCCAGCCAGAAGAACAGTCTGGAGATGCACCGTTCCTCGGTCGCCTGCCGCTACGCCCACGTCATCTACAGGATGCACTCCATCAATTTCTACGGGGTGTAACGTGAAGCACTCGCCACCGGTTGTTAGCAATAAAAATTTTATTGCGAACGAGAGTAATACCAGCCACTCGGATATTGGTGCCACTGTTAGGAAAACCCCTTCAACAGCAATTATTGACACTGCTACTTTGATCGCGTACATAGATTCAAAATTTGATACACTAAAAAATTACTGGCAGTTTAATTTAAATCAGGCCATGCAAAGTATTGATACTAAGCTAAAGTCTTTCACCCTGGCCCTGACTGATTACAGTTGTCGAATAGATGAACTACAACATAAATTGGATATTACTGTACAAGCTCACGAAGAAAAAATTAACAATATGATTACAAAATACAATGCACTTACCGCGGAACTAGAAGCTTACAAAGCCAAATACGATGATATGGATCAAATAAATAGACAGTGCAACTTAGAAATTCAAAATGTCCCAGAAATGAGAACTTAAAATGTTCTAAACATCGTCTCTAATTTAAGCGCTGCGTTAAAAATTCCGATCCCTATGGACCAGGTGCGTGCGGCGCATCGCGTGCGCTCGCACGCACACTCCGACCGCCCACGTAATATCATCGTGCAGCTAGCTACGCGACGCCTGCGTGATGATATCATCGCTGCAGCGCGCGTGCGTCGTGCACTCACCACCGAGTCGTTGCAGATCGCCGGAGCTGCCCAGCGGGTCTATGTTAACGAGCACCTCACACTACGAAACAAAATTCTTTACGCAAAAGTAAGAAAAGCCAAATTAGAAAAGAACTATGAATTTGTGTGGATTAAAAACGATACAATTTATGTTCTTAAAACGGTGGGCTCAAAGTATCTGCAGATAAGACGTGAAAATGACATTTTTAAGATGTGACTATTTCTGTCTATACTTATATTTATATTAAGAATTGTCAATATTTCATGTAATATTTGTGCATACCTCTATATTTTTCGTTAGCGTTATATTAACTATTATTTATGTTCTGTATTTGAAAGGTCTTTTGGTGGCATTACCCGCCGCACATGCGCCGAATTGCCGCTTGCTTCTAAATAGCAGTAATGTGCAATATTACGTAAATTATGAATTATGTTTCTATCTTTATAAGATTAATCTCTTGCAATGACAAATGACAAATTGTCAATTTATTCTCAGAATTGTGGCGGTATTAGAAGTAAACTTCATGAATTATATCTAAATATACTGGCAAACGACTATGATATAATCGGGCTTGTAGAAACGTGGCTATTACCAAGTATTTTCAATCCAGAATTTATTAATAGTAGGTATATAGTCTATTGCAGAGATAGAGATTCTCACACGAGTTGCAAACAGAGCGGTGGTGGAATGGTGGTAGCCTTACGGTCTGGCTATGTGGGACTGCGACGTACAGACTGTGAAAGTATTGAGATAGAAGAAATAATATTAAATTTATCCTTGAGTAAACAGAAAATAATCCTTAACGCAGTCTATCTCCCACCAGATCTACCTTTTAATAAATACGAAATCTATTTTAATAATTTACAGATAATGTACACGGAACAAAGCGATAGCAAGTTTTGTATTGTAGGTGACTACAATATACCTTCAATTACCTGGCAACGTCAAGAAGGACACTGCATCCCGTTATATACATGTACGTCTCAAATAACGCGTATTGCTCTTAGTGCATTATCTTTCATGAATCTTAAACAATATAATTATTTACAAAATTATAAAAATAGAATCTTGGACCTAGTTCTTACTATTATGGACTGCATACTTACTGCAGCTGACGCAATGTTAAGTGAAGATCGCAACCATCCTGCTTTCACTTTTACCATTGTGTGTATCCCTAAAATAATGCTGCCCGTTTTATCAAACAAAAAATATAACTGTTATAAGGCTGACTTTGAGGTAATAAATAATGAGATAAGTAAAATAGACTGGGATAATGAATTAAGGGAACTCTCAACGGAATGTGCTGTGACCAGATTTTACGACCTTATTTTCAATCTAATTGATTCCTTTGTGCCACAAAAGGCTACCCGTAACACAAAGTATCCTGTCTGGTTTACTCGTGAACTCAAACGGCTTTCTAAATACAAAGAACGAGCATGGTTGAAATGGAAAACTTATAGCAGCATTTCCGCCTATAATAAATTTTCAAAGCTTCGATATTGTTTCAAGCGTCGATATATGTTAAAGCAATGTTGTCAGTCATATGTTGCAAATACAGAGAAAATAATAAAGAAAATCCTAAAAGGATTCTGGTCTTACGTCTCTTCACTACATGAAACAAATGGCTGTCAATCAACTATGTCATCCGGCGAAAGTGCTAGTAATAATCCGAACGAAATTTGCCAAATGTTCTCAGAGTTCTTTCAGTCAACTTTCGAGCCCACTGATCCAGACATAAACAAATTCATCGTAGAAAACATGCCTACTAATAATTTAAATAACGTCAGCTTATCTTCCATATCGTTTGAGGTCGCAGATGTTTTAAAAATGCTTAGGTCATTTGACTTGAACAAAGGCCCAGGACCAGATATAATTGAACCAGCCTTCCTCAAATATACTGCAGATACCATATGCATTCCTTTAACTCTCTTGTTTAATAAATGCGTAAAACGTGGGACTTTTCCTACATGTTAGAAAAAGGCACACATAACACCTATGCATAAAAGTGGATCTAAACAAAACATAGTTAACTATATACCCATATTAATCTTATCAGTAATTCCCAAAGTTTTAGAGAGATTAGTACATGGACGAGTATATCCAATACTACATAATTACATTATGCCCGAACAACACGGCTTTGTTCGTGGTAGATCTACCACCACTAACCTACTACTTCACTCTCAGCACTTGTTCGAGTCACTGGATTCCAGACAGCAAGTTGACGTGATATATACAGATTTCAAGAAAGCATTTGACAAGGTTGATCACTTATTATTGATGCGAAAACTAGCATTCAACGGTATCAGGAGCAACTTGCTTAGATGGTTTATTCCGTATTTAACTAATAGGCAGCAAGCAATTAAAGTAAATGGGTTCTTATCACCATATATCCAGGTAACTTCTGGTGTACCACAGGGATCTATATTAGGCCCTTTCTTATTTATTATATTTATTAACGATATAAGTACCTGTTTTAGAACTAGTAATTTCCTAATGTATGCAGACGATCTAAAGCTATTTACTCTTGTAAAAGACATACATGACTGTTCGAATATGCAAGCTGATCTCGATAGACTTCATGTTTACTGTGAAGAGAACAAACTGCATTTAAGTTACTCGAAGTGCAAACAAATCTCTTTTACAAAGAAAAAAAAACAAATAAATTTTAAATACGCAATAGGAGGGAATTCATTCGAAAAAGTTGACAGCATGCGTGACCTTGGTATCATTTTCGATAGTAAACTGCATTTTAGTTTGCATGTTGAGCAGATTATATCTAAGGCCTATAGAATGCTTGGCTTCGTACTAAGAACAGCCAAAGTATTTAAAAATACAGAAACATACTTGTACAATGCTCTTGTAAGATCACAACTTGAATACGCTGTTGTTGTCTGGAATCCACTATATGCCACTTATTCTGATAGTATCGAGAACATACAAAAAATTTTTTGAATACTCTTCAGCATCGTATAGGTGGCGGTAAATTACCATATAAAATATTACTTAATAATTATAAATGTAATGCCATCCATCACAGACGTTCATTATTAGAGTTGATGATTATGTTCAACATCTGTCAAAGTAATTATGACTGCCCATCTCTACTGAGTCAGATAAAGATTCGAACGTCCAAATTAACTCGTAGCCATCTCTTATTTCATGTCGATAATGCACGAACAAACGCCGGTGTCAGAGCACCGCTACGGCGGTTGTGTGACTTGTACAATAAAGAGATGTTGACACTTGACATCCTTGCAAGTCCACGCCCTCAGTTTCGATCAGATGTAAAGAAAAGGCTTGTTCAAATTAGTTAAATAGAGTGCCTCACATAAATAACTTGTAATCCATAGTTGCAGCTTTATTTAATTGATAAGTTAATTACATGAATTTTCTATACTAATTTTATGTCTTAATTTAAAAAAAAAATATTGTTTCACTTACTTCAATTAACATTGTCATATTTATGTATTGTTGTATTTAATTGGATATATATTAATGTATTTATTTTTGCTTGTTCTTTGTGGAAATGTTAGAACACAAACTTATTTCGTATTTAGTGTTCATAGAATAATTCATATTATTTATAAGTATTATTTATTCATATTATTTATAAGAATAGTTTGTGTTTGTTTTTTTCCCTTTACAGAAAATAAAAAAAATATATATATCTGGGATCAACGATTTTACTAGAGTATAATAGGAAAAGTTACAAAAAAAATTTCTTCTATATGTTGCTCTTGGTCACCAAATTTATTTAAAATATGTCCTGTAGATTCCCCGTGATTGACGAACAAATTAACATACAGATAGATGGACAACAATTCGGAAAACAGGTTTTCGGATTATTTATGTACTTTTTAAAATATTTTCCGTATACAGAATTCACTCTGTTACAATTGTATTAATAGTATAGATAGAAAGTTTATAAATTACATATAAACTATAATACTTTATATAATCTCTAAATACTTGGTTTTAAAAACTCCAAATTTGTTTGACTTAAATTATTTCTGCCTACAATTTGTAGATTCATTATTTTTCCCAGTAGGTGTAAAATAGTTAACATTTTAAATAACAACTTAAGACTACATTAACAACATAAATCTAGTAAAATTTTCAGGATCGAAGGGAAGTATATTTTACTATTTAAATATAGTTACAATTATTGAACGCCCTAAAAAGTAGCAGAAAGCAACAGTCGAACTAACGAGCAGAAAATTGTATACTTGATTTATTGATGTTTAATATAAAACTGAGCTTGTAATTTTGGTGAATAATAAGTTATACTTTTGTTTAAAAGTATAAATATTTAAATTATGGTCAAAGTTTTTTATAAAATAATTTCCGGTGAATCTCAACTAGGCCTCTAATATTGAAAACATTTTGAGAAATAAAATGTAAAAGGTATTTAGCAATTGCTTCGTCAAATAATAAATAGCACCTGAAATTAATATACGGTGTCTCTTGCTTTTCAACGTTGCTATCGTTAATATCAACCCAAATGGCACATTTCCACAACGTTAAGGAATTTTAACTAAAGTTTTACATCCATCACGAATAGTGATAAAATTTGTGCAGTATATTTAAATTTGTTAATTTAAGGCAATATTGAATTTAGAAATTGTATTCGAAAACGGAAAACACGTTTTCTTTCCTAATCGAATTTGATACCTCCCCTCTTTATAATTTTACAGTCTGAAGCTAGCTAATTGATAATATCATTTAACTAGCTTCAGACTGTAAAAATATAATGCAAATAATTAGTATCTAATTTTATATAATTTCCGCAAATAAACCTACAGATTATTTTGTCACAAGAAACTGAGAAATTTACTTTTTTTAGATTCCCTTTATTATGGTCTAATTATATAATTTAATTGGTACTATAGTAAACACAGGTATTATATTCCGAGTGCTTGCAATTAGTTATCTGTAAATTCCAAGACTTTTACTGCTTCGTACAAGTATTAAAAATTTAGAAGTAAGTTTTCTATAAGAAATTGTTAAATAATTACATTGTTTTAACAAATTACACTTCGTCGTTTAATTAGTTTACGCGATTTATTTAAATTTACTTTCAAGTAATTTGTCAAGAGACCATCACTGTCCAAGACTAAAGGCAAAATTAATTTTAACTAAATATTATATAAGTATCGTATTTGCGCTCTCACTTTGTTTAGTATTGAATTTCAACAATATGAATATGACGTATTTTAAGTCAATTCATTGTTTATAACCACGACTGCAGTTAGTATGACTTAAAAAGTTTAAATATTTAATCTTATATTCACAAAACTAATGTTTTTACATACTTTTTTTTATCACGATTGTATACACATATATCATATGTATACACATATATTATATGTGTGTATCGTCCCTTTTGTGATCACATCGCGTTCACTTTTTTCTTTTAATTTTGTTAATTAAAATAAAAAAAATTACAATAAATACCGTTAATGAAAAACAGTTCGTTATTTTATGTGATCTATACATGTGTAAACTTGTATTTTGTTTAGTGAATAATAATTTATAATTAACTATACATTTGCCAGAAACTTAGAAGTTCGTGATGAATTTGATATTTTGAAATGAAAATTTTTTTAATATTTCATTAAGTATATTTATTTAAATTAATGGTTTCTTCAATACAGTATAGAGTACTGTATAAGTAACAATATTTAAGTAAAGTCGTAAATTACACTAGATTCTCCCAATATCTTCTAAGCGTAAAGAGAAAAATATCAGGATTTTCAATCTTAACACGTACAGTATCAAATTCGATTTGAATGACAAAAGGTATCACTTAATATTTATAATCGTCAATAGCAATTATCAAACTTCAGTTAGAATATAATAAGGTAACAAAACTAGAACAGCGGACTATTCGTTTCATACTAGTACAGAGATCGATTTTCATCAAAGTAACATACGTGTGTTGTGCGTCCACTAGTAACGATACCTAAAAACAAGTCGATTTATGATTATTCTCCGATGAAAGTTGTGATTTATTTATGTTGTCTAGTTTAGTATATTTCTAAGAAATATATTTCACGAATTACGAACAAAACAAAAATTCGAACTCTCTATTTACTTACACTGTGATTGTGACTCATAATATACACTAAGAACTCAAAATTAACTATTTTTATTTAAATTTTAGTGTAATTACAAATATTATTTCACGATGAAAGAAAATACACACACCTATATATATATATATATATATATATATATATATATGAGATAATTTTTGAGTAATATTTTTTTACTTTTTTTTGCTACTTATAGAAAAGACAGTTGTAAAATTATGCCCTTCAAAAAAGATAGATATAAAAGTCAGAATAATACTATTCAATTAATTTCATCTGTAAGTTTTCATTTTGATAGCAATCGTTGCTATAAAATAAAGACATTAGGAAAAGCACGATGATTTTTGTTTGGTTATATTTCTCATGTCTATTTATATTTTATTAAATATTACATATCATTCCAGGGAATTATTAATAAACATCCTACAAGTAAATTCTTAATAAAAAAACCAGTAACTGTGTGCCTAATAAAAAATCTGTAAAAATGAATATTTTAAAAATGTTTGATTACTTTGTGAGTGTTTTCAAGTTTTCTTAAAAAATTATACTCTAATTGAAGCATGAAAAGTCAGCGCGCAATTTATTATTTGATTACCTTTTTGCAGGTACCCAAAATCGGTTTAATCAACTTTAAACGAAGCTTAGAAAATTTCTCATTAAAACAAGTCACTGCGCCGTTCACAGTTTAGCGATTTCATACAACTTTTCTCAACATAGAGGTACTAGTACCTAAGCCAGCAAGAAAGCTTTTGAAAGTGCCACTACAAAGCATGCGACATTTCAAAATATTTCACGTTTAAGTTTCTTTATTTTGCCGTTATCCATATTAGTAGTTAAGAAAACTAGTTAATTTGTGCTGATAAGTAAATTTTTGAAAGTTAAATATGACAGAAGAGAATATGTATTCCGTCCTGAAATCCTGTTTATAATAAAACCTTTTCGATATAAAAAGACATTAACATTTAATATACCATTTTCATGAATAGGATAAATTTAGCAATTAATGTACATAATTTAAAAATTATTTGAACTATTCCATAATTAAAATATTTTATAAACAATAAAATATTGCGTAATAGTATGAAATATTAGCAATGAAATAAAACAAATTGTGTTGAACATAAGAATTGAAATGTTTATCATTTTATTTCCTGCATACTTTCGATGCTTTAACAATTAATTTACTTCTAGCATTTAATGGTTTTAGCGCCAACAGTTCACTTAGGACATAAATTCTCCGCAATTCTAATTATTGGTTGGTATTTTGCTGAAGTGATTAACTGCTTTTGGGTTTAGATACTTCAGGAATTTATTTAAAATTTAATGTAAATATATCATATTTATTATACATCATTATAATTAAACTAAGAAAAGTGTGCCTTGTTGCTCTGACTTATTTATTGTTAAGATATAAAGTTATAATTTTCAGCGCACAAAATTTTCGTCCAATATTTATTAGTTTAATCTCAACTTAAAACGTGCATCATTTTGACATGTTTATTTCAAAGTTACACAGATCAATAGAGTAAGAAGCAATAAACAAAAAAAATCTTCGAAACTATACTTTGTACTATTAGTTTATATTTTTCGATTTTTGTAAGAGTCAGATTTAAGCGGTTTCGATTATTGTTTACTTATGTATAAATAACAAAATACGAACTAAAAAAGAATTTCACATTTAATCTCACTGATTGATATTTTTCAAATATTTATTTCAGTAAATTTACTTGTGCGTTGAGTATTTTTGCTCTACTACTAGTATTACTACTAGTACTACGTCTTTATTGCTTGAAAAGTTATGAACAGAACATCCGAAGACGTAAGTTTACAAAGTAAAAACGTAGATCGTAACAGAGGTATAGAAATATGTGTATAAAAATACTATCGATAATCGTGAAAGGTATAAAGAATGACAATATTAATTTTATGAATAATAAGAGGATAACCATCAATATTTTTGTTCATAAGTGGCAAATCAAGCCCTAGATTTAAATTTTCCGATACATAAAAATTAAAATAAAAATGGGTACAAAATTACATTTAAGCGGAAAATTCTAATTTCGTAGTCTTTTAATATAATTTGGCGATAATATTGATTTTACGGCAGAATTACTTGAGAAAAACTAGTATTAATAAGAATTAAACATTTTATTATGAAGCCTAAAAATTAAAACTGGTCACAGAGCATATGCTGATCATACCGATCACGGAACAGTGCATAAGCAATTACTTTTAAGGTAAATGTGAATATTAATAAGAAAATATAGAATGATTACAATTAATCGTGTGCTTGATGATTATCAATTAGTTGTAACTGAATTTTTGGGATAAAGAAAAACAAATTGAATTGAATTTTGGTTAATTAAATAAAAAATAAATTAAATTGTATTATTGGAATTCCCTTCTTTTATTTAACGAAAAAAACTGTTGAACAAAAAACTCATTATTTTATTCTTTTTTTCGCAAAGCTCCTTATATTTCCATGAATAAGTGATTTTTGCTATGCTTCATTGTTAATGTTTTTATAAGTTCTCAATTTGTAAATTTAAGTAATTGTAATTTAGACGTTAAATTTAAAATATAAATTATAGTTAAAACTTCTTTAGAAATAATTAGTAGTGTTAACTTACCAAAATATTTTAGCTTAATAATACTGTGTTTTGCTTCAAAAGATTTATATAAAATTCGACAAAGATGTGACTAAGAATTTTAATAATAATTATACACTTTTATCTGTCTCAATATTAATTTCACAACAGAAATACACAAGCAATAAAAAATTCGCTTTTCTAAAAAAAAATTAATCGAATACTTTAAATCCAGTGAAAGTTCGTAATAAAACTTGGTCACTAAAGCGACGCTCGCAGACTGAGCTCTGGATGCGCCTTGCCGCCGTCAATTCTCAACGATTACTGAGCGGCGCTAAGCATGCAGCCTAATGGAAAGCTTCAGTCGGACGTTTTTCGAGTATATGCCAACTGGCGACTAGCAAAAACAATGTTCTGTATATTGCAGTTGGAGGCGTCATCGTCGCAAGAATTTTTCATGTTGTGTGTCGTGATTCGTTAAACCAGAGATTAATGATCAGCCTTAGTCAAGATTTGTTTTGGTTATCGACGTCTTAAATACATTTTACGATATTGGTGATGAGATATTATGTCTTCGATTTTAGTGGATGGTCGGGTTGTCTTACTGGAAGATTGCTTTAATTCCATATTTAATGCAGGACGCAATTCGATTTAGTGGTTGTTTGTCGATAAGTCAATTTGGAATATATCAAATAATTATTTTTCATTTAGGAAAAGGTTAAAGTATATTTTTATTTACATTAAATTTAATTTATTAGTGCCATCAAAATTATTTAAAAAATAAAACGTTGTTATGCATATTTTTATGATTTTGTATGTACTCTTTTTAAACTATATGTTTGAAGTAGCCGTTTTTTATCCTGATTTGATCAGAGATTCAAAACATTTTTACATCGATCAGTTGCTAGTATTTAAGATTATCATTAAGAAAATTTCATATTAGAATTGCGTTGTAGAATCTGCGGTAAGCAACAAATAGTAAATTCTATTTTTAATTGAAATCACAAATTATTAACGTGTAAGAAAACAATTTTAATTTTAGGTAACTAATAAATGTTAAGATTATTCGCATAGAAGATTAAAATATCGAATATTGCACTGAGTAATCCTTATATGACTCAACCCCTGTAGTTTTCTTGTAAGGTACTAAGGCGATCACTTTATACGAAAAGCATAAATAGCATAATAACATGTAGGTAACATGTCGGAATAATATAAATATATTTGGGACACCGGTCCTTGTTATTTTCCTCTTGGATCCATGTGGCTTACCATTTGTTCTCTCGGTATTTCACACTATTATTTAAATACTCTGTATTAGAGGACTACGGAAACCTAAGATTCACTCCTAAGAACCTAACTCTCAATCACCAATAAATATTAAAAACTCACTTACTATTTTGGGATAATTAAAATTTAAAAACATTTTTTGGAGTAAATTAGTTTGCAAAGTGGAATTTATTATGTTAAATAAAGTAGTTTTTAATCAGAATTAGTGAAATTAACTTATAAACACATCTACCACGTTTTCCACGAAAAATATGATATGTCGAGTTCATGCTTTATAAATCTCTTTGTTGTTATAACATTGATAGCATGTTTTGTATTATGGTGCAAACTTTAAAAAAAGGAAATAGTATATCGAGTTGTGATCGATATTTATCATACGATATTTATTATCGTGGACATTTTGAATACATTTTGTTTTTCTGTTTACTTCTTTAGTAATATATTACTGACCATTTATGAAAGAGGATAAGTTGTGTTTAGTTTGAAAATTCCATTTGACTTTAAAAATATTCGTGTCTGTTTCAAATGCAGAAGATTTTAATAGTCGTTATTTGATATTTTTTTCAAATGGTGAAGTTATATTAACAACGAACTTTTCCAATAACAGTCTAATATTTATGAACTACTATTACAAACATTAATTCATGTAAAAACGACTATAAACTTCTTCCATACATTCAACTACTGTCCATCAGAAGGTTTTTCACAGTTAATGTTTTGAATCAGTTGACTCAAAAAACTACAGTAACGCAAAGTACAAATAAACGCAAAGCGAACCGACTATCAAATAATTTATTTGGGACATATTTTTGTAAACATTTCGATTTCATTTGTTTCGTACTTATGGCGGATTTATATTTGAAAATATTTTTTATTTCAATCAATTTTCTATATGTCCATATACAAAGGAGGCCGGTTAGGTTGAACTTGAACCTAAAAGGAAAACGTTGATAATTCTAGTTAATAATTTGTTTGCATCGTAATTTTGTTACAAAATTAGCTCTCATAAATCTATTTCGACTAGAAAGCTGAGTAAATTTATAGATAATTACAAAAGATGACAACGTTATGATATACATTTTCATTAAAAAAATTCTCATAACTGCTATAAATATCGTCGCCGTGGTCGCTCGTGGTTGATCACAAAGCATAGGGCCTTCGTCGGTGCGGCGCACAACGGGGACCCGTGTTTGGTTCCCGGCCGCTGGTTAAGCGGGGCTGGACTTGCGTTATAACAATAAGTCCACCGTATTTATCAATTGTTTTCACTAAAGTACGTAAATAAAAAATAAAAAAATTGGTATTAAATGTTTTGTTCGTTGGTGGTCCCTTATGAAAAACATATTTATGACAGTTCTAATTATAATGCGACATTTAAATATTTATATTTTTTATTTATTGTCTTAAACCTCTTAAAAGCAATATGGTGAAGTCAGTAATTATGAACTTTTATGGATATGATATATTTCTTATTAGACACATGTATGGACCTATGGCAAATAACGTCGTTAGCACGAGGTAAATAAAGAATTTGAGGCGCAGTAATCATGGATATGTTAAGTAAATATTAAGAGATATACTACTATTACTGTTAATACATTTTAAGCGAAATCCCAGAGGACCTATATAGATCAAAAATACCTCAGTCGTGTCTTACGCGAAGCATAATCAAGATCCACTCAGTTGTCTCTTGGTGAGGTGGAGTCTTCGTCTATATAAATGTTATTTTCTATTAAATATTTATATGAAATTAATGTGTAAATTCTGGTTTTATAATGAAGAAAGCGGTTTTATTTATCATAGTAAGATATCATGTTAATTACATATCTACAGATATTTGTAATATGGTTTAAAATTTAAATAACAATTCCACTATTTTCCAATATTATAATTTAATTCGTTCATAGTGTAAAATAATGTAAAATAATATTAAAACATAACTAGTTGACCAAAATTATGTCAAAGCTATATTATTCCAGGGTTCGATATGTTCTACGTAAATCTTTAATTGTGTAAAAGTTAACTTTAAATGAATTTCCATTTTTGAATAAGTATCTATCTAGCAGAACCAAATGACATCTTAGAGCTGTTAAAATTATGATGCACTGTTGAAAGTGTCTGTTAATTTTAAACGTATAAAAGATTGTAATCGACAGTTATATATTGACAGAACATTTTTGAAATAGGTATTCAGTAGTGTCTAAATGCATTTTTACCCGAATTTTCTGAAAGAATAAATTAATATTATTTATTCAAATCAAAAAACTTTTATGCATATTTCATAGTAATTTTTGTCAATATTAATTGATACCGCGTAAGAGATTACTCTTGTATTAGTTAACGTTCATTTATTCCTTAGCACTTTTATCAACACACGATTAAATACTTGTATTTTACATATAATCATGTTGGAATAATTTTCTTATTCCTTTTATATTTATTTACTTATATGCTAAATTAATATTTATTTATATATTATAATTTCGTGAGATACTTCCAAAAGTGAAAGAAGGAGTCCATAAATGAAAATCGTTTTTATTAAATTTGAATTAAAAGGAATAATTTTTATTATTTAGAATTTTTTTAAAAGTATAATATTGTAACTTAAAAGCACTCCCAAAACGAGCTCACTTCAAATGATAAGTTTCCACAAACAAGGTCGTTTAAAGAGAGAACAATCTCTTTTTTGATAAATTAAAAAAAAGTGAATGGCGCAGTTCGGATCCGCGCCGTAGTCGTTTTGTGCCAACAAAAAAGATGAATTAATAAGTGTTTTATATTAATAACTAATTTAATTACCAATCTCTTTCATACAAGAGTTACACAAAGTAGCGTAACGGGGACTGTCACGACGCAATTTGCCCGATGGGCCAGCTACGTAATCGCTTAGCGTCGTTTTTTAAATTTTTTTCGACACTGTCATAGTACTCACATTTGTTCGGCTCTAAACTTTTCAGGTTTTTTGGGATTCTTTTGATTTGCGTTTTCTGTAATTATGAGTATACTTGCGATTTATTTGAGACGACATCTTTAATTTTTTTTTGAATTTTCCTTTTTACTGTCTTTCCTCAATTTTATTACCTAACATTAGTGTCCAACTCTTAAATATAATACCCAAATCACCACCCTTGTTAAACGTGTTTTCACGCTAAATTGACTTATGACTTTACGCAAAGCTAATTCACAACAATCACACATGCACCTATACTAGTCTGATGACGTCATAGGCAAAACAGTGTACGACTAATATGTACAAATATGCTCCATCCCTTTTTGCTCAGTTATGGTTAGTCTCATATTAATTGGCGACTAAAATCTGACGGTATTTTGGGACATCAAAAGTTCGACCAATCACTGTACTTAACGAGCGAACAGATGTTTTGACTTCAAAAGGGTTTTTTTTCATGAAAAAAGAAATATAGTTAACAACAAAGGAGAGATCTACCCATAAAACAAGTATGATATATAGTTTAACTTTTCGTATTATCATTGCTCTCAATAGTTACAAATAGAATATTTTACTTTCAATTTAATATACATTAAATAGAAATATTCATTAAGTCGATATTTGTATTTTTAGAAAAAAATCGACATAAAATTGACATAAAAGTGAACATTTTAGATTAAACGAATTTTGACTGATAAAAAATATAATTCTTACAAATGTACTTTAAGACATTTAAGCTTTATAGGGTGTATCTAAAGAACGGAATTAAATTCAAAAACATACTTAATTACAATAATTTTATTTTGTACCTACGAACCCATAAAAGTAGACTTGCTATATAAATTTAAAAACAGCTGTTAACACACACAAAAAGGGCAGCTATACGCTGCATATAAAGTTACCACAAACTGCAAACTAAAGTAGCAAGTTTCGTCTGCAGCTTTTGTCTGCTTTGACACGAATTCGCGGCATACTCTTGTACTCAATAAACTGTAGATAGTGCATTTCGACATGTTTCACGTGGAACGACAGTAGTTAGGTCGATAATTGTACCATATATTGTTGAATCGTTATCCCAGACCACTCTTATTGTTTCTTTAAGTGGACCAAATTGCCAGTATAAAATAAATTATACCATTCAATGGAAGACTAAAATTTTCTTGCGGAACCACAATGCTTGGATATTAGCTTGAAAGGTTGGAGTTTATTTGTTCATAAGGACAAATAAAAGCTTACTCAACGTGTAGTGTGAGCAGATTTTGACTCAAGTTTCCGATGTAAATACCTCTTATTTACGGACAATTTTATAAATACTTTCGAGGGAAAGACACGTTGTCTTTAATAACGATTTCTTTTTGGTTTAATATCACCATCGTACAGAAATTTTAATGTAAAATTTTTAATCCCTAAGGAAATTTAAATAAAAATATATGTAATATTTGTTCTTTTTTGAATTTCTAGTGGTGATACTGATTGAATCTTTAGGTGTCCCCCATTTTTCGGCTACCACGTTTAATAAATACATAGTTATGAGCTTCGAAATTGTTTATCGATTAAGGTTATTGTAGATGAGAGTTTGTACATTGTAAATTTCCGCCAGACAAAACTATTTAATATTGCCTTTCCCATCTGTACATATAACAAAAATAAAGAAAAAATGTGTACATTAAACACTTTTTTAATGAAAACTGGTCCCGGAGATACATTTATACTGCACAACAGAATACCATAATTTTTGGAATTTTATCTGATTTTCCAATAGAGGATCAAGTAAAAATTACTTAAGTATATTTAAAGCCTACACTATAGTATCCTTTAGCATCTTGTTAAGGATATGGGTTATTGAGCGTTTTTAGAAATTTCGTCAGTCAGTATCTTTTTTTATATGTTTAAACTCGCATTCACTAAATTTCTATCTTAATATTTAGTAACATGCGTATATAAGTGGCAGCCAGAAGCAATGTAATTTTTCCAAATGTCATATTCATATCCCATTTGTCTAACAAGATTTAACAATTATTGAAACGGTTTTAATAGGATGTTTCAGAGTTGTTGGGAATGGCTTTTCTTTACATAATATTAAAATCACAATCACTGTCTTACATAAAAATGATTTTATTTTGGAGGTATAACAAAGTTTTCATTTAATAATATATATATCAGTACATAAATAACATTCTATTGGTATTAATTCATCGTTAAAAAACAGCCAATAAGTAGGTTGAAATTAGAACATATATCAAAATATATTGCTTTTCTCCTCTAAGATAATTAACTTGCATACTTAATATTGGCGCTTTTAAATCAAATTCGTGAAGCAAAACTATCGTTCATACGAGATCAGAGCTGAAATTTTTTTAATTCCACTTTGAGTCATTCCTGTCAGAGAAAGTTTATATGCGCGATAAGGCATTCAGTACGTCTTTCGCAAATATGTCAACTATTACAATCAAACTTACCCCTTTGCCACAATTACGTCAATCTAAAAATAATATACAAAATTTTATATTTTGTAGCAATATTTATTTACATTCAATTATTCAAAACCATTATATTACGTCTAGAGGGTATTGACTGCTCTCACGTCATCGCCTGCGATGCGACTGCCGAGATAGTTAGAGAGCTTTGCCTAAGCATATATTCAGCGTATTCCGTTGTTCTTAGTGATGTACTTTTAAGTTACTCCAGTTACTAGTGAAAGTATCAAGGACAAACTTTTAGAATGGTTGAAATTGATTTGTAGTCGTAGGTTGAATTTTATTTGGCCTATAGCTAATAAAAAACACTTGAAGTGTTGCAGATTGCCCAGAGTGGAAACAATAGAAAACCAGTACATCAAAAAATTAAAAATGCAACAAATATGTACGCAAGAGAAATTAAAAAAAATATAAAAAAAAGAAAAAGGGAAGAGAAGGAAGACGAAAAGTTATAAAGAATCCATTATTCACACCAACGAAGCAGCGGTAAAAGCTAGCACGAAATATAATTCGCCTGTGTACATGCGCATTGTGAAATGTTTTGACAATAACAGTTGCTTAGTTATGATCTTAATATTTATATTTAAAACGTAAAATGCATAGTGGAACCTAGCATGTTCATACTATAAATAGATTATACTGTAAAGGAATATTTCAGAAATAGAATATTCGAAATAAATGTTAATTACGTTTAGCAGTTTGCAGCAGTTAACATAGTTTCTTCCGATCAAACAAACTTAAGACAATCAAAGCCACTTGCTCATCTAGAATAAGATAGTGAGCGGATATTCGCCTGAGCAAAGACAACTTAATGAGAATTTATTACGAGGAACAGCTCCAGTCTTAAAGAGGTAATAGCACAATGACAGATTTTCCTTTGCCATACTTGACACCTCCAAAGAACGCTTTAATTTTTTTTCAAGTTGAATATTATAGTTATTTGGGTATTATGTCACTTGAATTAATTCAGACTTCCAATCAAATAGCTGGTCTCTTTGATTGGAAATCTGAATGAATTCATTAAAAATGGTAAGTGAAACTTTAAAAAAAAATCTAATGTATTAAAAAGCGCAATTTTTTATTAGAAATAATCATTATTTTTAAAAGTAATTATTTTTACATTTTTTTCTTGATGGCTTTATAATGATAATATCTCAAATAATTTGTCAAAACACCTTAATATAAATAAATTTAACTAAATTATTCTATTTATTTTTAAATTGAATTTTCTATAATTATCTTATGAGACAAATTGTAGCGTCTGCGTTTATCTAAAAGAAATGTTGAAACAGCTTATTGAATTTGATAGGTTTCTTACAAAATTCATAAATATTTCTCATCAAAGTTTACAAATGATTTTAACCTTAAAGGTTTCCAAATATATCTTAAACACTAGCTACTAAAAATAAAAAAATCAAACGCGTTTCTAGAAAAATAATCAACAAACACATTTTATAAAATAATCATTTGGAAAGTGTCATTACGTATAACGTTAAATGCGTGCCGATAAAAATGTTTAATTAGTAATTACTAATTAAACATTTTTATCGGCACGTAATTGCATTTTTTGTTGAATTATCGAGACAAATATGAATAAAATTAATTCACGAAAAGGATATCAGATAAATTACTTATTATTATTATTACGAAGTATTTCAAATATGAACATAAATGTTTTATTGTTTACTTCTTTTTATTTAGAAAAATCTCATAAGCGGTTTATATTTTGTATAGCGCGTTTTCTCCGTTTTTTCAGCAATGATGACTTACTGTTCAGATTTTTTTCTACTAAACATGCATTGCTTGGTTTTTAATATTTCTTATTATATTTTGTTGTTGCTTCACATACATCCATTACGTTATTTTTATTTACTCAGTGCAACAGAATCTTCATATGGATCCGGACATATGCACAATAGTCTTGAATTCATCACTCATACTCATTCACGTGTCAATTTTACATAAACAAACAACAAACTGAGTCATCATATAAAATCGAAACATCCATTTATATACGAGTGAATTCAATAGTAAAGATCTAATGAAAGCCACAAGGTAATCGTAGACCAGAACTAAAAGCGTACTTATATTTGCACGTCCTGAACGCGGCATATGTTCCCGCTGAGAATCTCACGGTGGTGACTTATCTGGTTCCGAAATCGCTTTGATTTTTGCTGTTTAATTAGGGTGGCATTTAACATGAAAGCCGGAATCGTAGTCAGAGTAAGAATTCCAACGAGAATTGTAGGTGTGATGAATAATCAATCGTCAGTAATTTTATTCGGGTTATCACCAGGACTGATGCGTTGTGGTTTTGGTACAAAAATATCCCTAAAATAAGGTTTAATAGAACTTTTGAAACTTGTGGCAAATGGCATGATTTTGTTAACAAATTCTTAATAATAAAACAAATATATATATATATATATATATATATATATTTATACATATGTACTTCCCGACTATTTTAAACACTGCGTAGGAAATTTTGTTAAGTAAACGACTCTAACCAATGTAATTTTGAACTCCCGGAATGAACCATTCATTTCAGTTCATATAAAAATTGTATTTTTTTTAAAAAACATCTGCTAACATTTACATTGGGCTCATTGGCTTAACAAATGGCGAAGTTTAACCGACAAACAAGTGGATCGAAGTTATTTGCATATTTGTGTCACTAACAAAATGCATTAATTTAATTTTAAAATATTTAAACCCGTTAATTAAATTAATTATGTCAATTTCTAGTTTCAACAATTAGGATGAATGATTGGATTTTTCCCAACCAAAATCATATCTTACACCTCTACTTTTCATATTTTTCCAAAAATTAGAACTATATATTTATGAAACTCGGTAAAAATGTTCTATTAACAAATTGGATCACTGAACTAAATGAGACGATGTAAGTTTAAAGAATAATCTTTTTTGTTAAATTTTTGACAAATTTTTTAACAAAATAAAGTGCAATTATGAAAAATCATAATTTTAGCAAATTGTACTCCAATTTCTCATGATTTCGAATACGGAAAGAGCGTGGCCGCTTTTGTTTATGAGATCATGTAGATATGAAATATTTGTATTAAACTAACAGACCCGGTAGATATTTTACCGATAATATTATCTTTGTTTCTTTTTTATTGTATTTATCTTTTTATATATAAAATCTTCAGGGTGTTGTGGATATTTAGTTTGAGAAAGTTTGTTACAGATGTCGCAAAACGTTCATTTAAGGTATGTTACATGCAAAGTCTGAAATCATGAGCGCTGTTTTTTTCATTTTGCATGCAAAAATTGATTCCATATTTATTGCTGAGTTTTGGTGAAGAAAAATTAAATTTTTTTTCACGGATGAATGGAATTTAATTAAAAGATAATTATAAAAATTATAACAATTAATAGTGAATATTCTTTATATACAACGACATACGACAACTACGTGATGTATTATTATTTCTGTTTATAATGTTTAATACTATAATAATATTATCCCAATGTTAATTGTTGAACCATATTTTTTGTTTAGTATTCTGGTGTACAAGTAAATAAGTTTGATGGTTTCCAGACACATGAACAGGCAAGGTATAACTGTTCGTGTAAACATGAATTTACCGAGTTCAAACTGGTTTTTAGTTATTTTCATTTTAAATGCCAGACGAATAGCTTTAATAAGTGAGGAAATTTTCTCAAACATCCGGAAAAAGCTTCTGAGTTAATAGATCCTTTGTAATTGTGGTATTGCAGAAATCTTTGTGCAAAGTGATTTTTTGAAAATGTTGAATTAATCACTATTACATGATTTTCAATTGTTAAAAAAAGATTTTAGTTATTTATCACATTTTGAAGTAGGTTATACATGGATTTGTTGTTAATTTCAATTCCATAATATTTTGCCACAATATAAACAATGTATTGATTTCATCAGCATATGTCAAATGTTGTATTTTTATATATTTGTCTGAAGTCTTCTGATTATAAAATGAATGAACTATCAAAAAGTCTCTAATTTCCTCTCAAAACTTCAAGAGTTTGATCTATTCCTTTCAATATTTTTTGTGGGTTCGACCTCTTCCACTTGAAAAAAAATTTGCCTCCTCAAACAGCGATTTCATGCATTATTGCAGGGTAAATAATTTTTGTACTTGTAATAATTTTGATTCATTCGTTTATGCACCTAATTTATATGGTACGTCTTTATTTATGGAATCTTCACTTATATCATCAATAAAATAATGGAAGCGTCACTTATATTATCAATAAAATAGCAAATAAATTACATATTTTACGTGAAAACAAAGTAAGTGAAGGACTAGCAACTATAACGTTCTAATGTGTATCATCTTCCAGCAATTTTAATTCTCGGCATGACTCATGATTTGATGCGTATAATTGATCTTTAATCGTTTTTAAATATCTGAATGATAAAGGGTTTATAAGGACTGATAAGGGATTAGTTGAAAATATTCGGAAATGAAAACTATCGAGTTGTTTTGAAAGAATACTATACAATCTACCTAACACATTTGTGGTAAATTACCTGGATAAGCAGTCACTTCCATACCACTTTAGCAAGGTTTCTATTTTGTTGATATTTAATTCTATATGATATATTTTAGAACTTGATTATAAAATGATTTGCTTGCTAATGCACCAGAATCATTCCTTTGTTCGTATAATTAAAAAAAATAAGTTAATGTTGTTTCTGATGTTGTTAATGTTCCATAAAAAGAATTACGTTCATTAAAGTATACATGTTGTAAATTTTTAAGATGTATTGTCAAATGAATTACTACTGCATTAAGTTTGTACATTGGAAAAGACAGAATAGGTAGTATAGCTTCATTGCTGTTTATATATCTCTTCATTTGATGCTGTCATTTTTACTTATGTTTTAAATTGCAAACAAGGCCATATTACTGACATTATATACATATTTTATAAATTTCTAGGAGCTGCAAAATATAAAACATGCATAGGCATGTTTTAGATAATAATGTCAATATCCCTTGCAATATTCCTCAGGTCCAATATAAACGGTTGTCCATCATTCTCTATGGATCTTTAAGATATAAGAGATAAAATTGATACCGGTTATTGTAACTGTAAGAAAATTTTTCAGAAATATATTTGTGAATTTTACGTTATATCAACTGGTATTTCAACTGAGATAATTGTACCAATGTCTTCTAGTTTAATTTTTTCAAATACCCAAATTAAAATAAATGCATGCGGTAATCCCTTTTTCTGCTACTCAACAGTATACATCCAACAGTGTGTTTTGACAAATACATTTAAGAAAAAAAATTGTAAAAAAATTTATTTTAAAAACAAATGTGGTCGTCCATAAATTTTAAAATAAATAATTGCAACATGTATATATTCTTGCACACGATGCTGGCTGCCTACTGTCGATATCAAAATTGCCATCAATGGTATTACTTATAAACATCACATAAATGTGTACATTTTTTTGCTTGATTAAATCGCAAAGGTTCGCGCGCTCTCCTTCGCAAAGGTTCGATTTCTACACATAATTTTTAAACACATCGAACCCCAATCTTAACAATGGCCACTTTATTCATAGTTTTATGAAGATCTTTAAATAAATATCGGGTCTTTAAAGCTATGTGTTCAATAAACTAGAGATAACTGTCAACGTGTTTTGTAGGACAATTTCGTTCCTTTTATAATTATCTGTTCGATAAGCATGCACTTTAATATCACTATATGACCATTTCTTAAATATTATTTAATTTTTTTTTAAATATTACATGAAGTCTCCTGTTGACGATTGAATGCAAATACATATAAACATTGGATAATTACCTAATAATATTGGCTGCGTAGCTTTATAGCTAAGTTAAAATTAAATCTGACGTTATACTATATTATATGATCTATAATTTGACTGGCCTTAATATTATAACCATTTAATCAAATAAACCAAAATCTTTTTAACGTGCATTTAACAGTGAAGGTAGTTTGTATTCGTGCTATAATCTAATTTATTATATTTTCATTGAAATAAATTGGATTCCAGCCAAAGATAAAATAGAACTCTATAAAAAAAGGTAATGTTTTATTTATAGACGGCCCTAAATTTATTATTTACATAATTGACAATGAAATAATTGATGGAACAATAATTAAAGCCAAAAAATTGCTTGTTATGCGTTGATCTACAAATGAATGCGATTTTCGGTACTGTTCTGAGAACGGAACAAATGCGGTTTAGTACCTGAGATATTTTGACTATTTTTTGATACAATATAAAAGTATGTACATTCGAAACGACATATTTAAAAAAAATTTTGCAGCTAAATATTATTAATAATAAAAAAAATTAATTAAAAAAACTCACATAAAATATGTTCAAGTTTGTATAATCCTTGCCTATTGTTCATCTAATCCAAAATCAATTTATCTTTAAAAGTTACACACTTGAAACACAAAGGAAAAAAGAAAATTTTAAAAATTAGATAATCTAAAATTAAACCTTTGAACTACTTTTAAGAAATACAATGTCTAACAATGATTTTAACGTCAAATAAAATTATTATCAGACATATCAACTTAATATCTTTAAATCTCTAATTTATGTTTTTTTTTTAATTTATAATCTTCACCTTTAGCATTTGCCATCAATATAAGAACATAACTATGGTAAATAATTTTTAAGACATAACTTTATAATATACTGTGTGTAAAGGGAAATATAGAAATGATATATGTAACTAAATGATATATGAACAGTACAAATGATATATCTAACCAGGCATACGCCTTCAACAAATAACTCTTCACATATTTTTATCAATTTTGTATTCATTTAGTCTCAAATTATCTAAGCATCAGTTGCAATATTGTTGGACTTTCATAACAATACATTGTACATGCCAAAGTGTAAAGTATTCAGTTGACTTTAAAGAAATCTTTCATAACCCGAAGTTGGCATTTGATTCAGAAAAAATATAGATCGATTTATGCATAAAATATATTAAATACACGTGTAAAATATAGAAGTTCTGTATTGAGTTTTTAAGAAAGATTAGCAGAATATGCCTTTAGAAAGAATACATATCATCGGTGAAGTTCTTACAGCGGGTAAGGAAAAAATTGCTACTCTGCAGGAGAGAAGAGAAAAATGTATAAGCACAATTTAGTCAAAAATATAATATTTCTATCTGAAACTTACCAAAACAAACTATGCACAGATTTGAAATAGCAAAAATCCCAATAATAATTAATGTATTATGTATTTTAGTAGTCGTTACTTTTATATATGTCAAAATGATTAAAAAATTGCTCACGCTCTATTAAATGTTCACCAATGATTGGCAAGTTAGTAAACACCATGTCAGCCCATTACAATACCTTCATAAAGGCAGAAGGATATAATATTATTATATTCTACATTTAATAGTAAAACTACTAAAAATTGTTTTTATGACCGTTCTGTCACTTTAGTTCATACGTATATAGGTTTTTACACCATTATTACTAGATAAATAATTATATTAAAAACGTTTTCAGCTGAATTACCACATGAATTTCTGATACTTATATCTTCTACTGTCAAATACTTTGACTTACTAATAGATCAATACCACACTTCCTGTCATTAGATAAATGGAGTTAGCTATACGGTTATAAAAATCGTTGAAATGTTTGCATAAATTTCTTCCAAACAAAGTAACGATCTTTCAAAATGACGATTTATTTACATAGATAAATATGCCAAGCTTCTTTATAAATTATAACCACATAATAGGTGAAATTAGTTCAGCTAAGAATGTAAAATGAAAATGGTCGTTAAATAAACAGGAATGATGTTTATTATTTTTAGATACTATAAAAAAAGAGAATGTGAAAAAGCAGCTACTGTCTTCGGCCTTTCAGGAAGGTGTAACCACCAAAAGAATGAAATGATATTTTTTTATGTGGAAATCCTCCACAAGAACTCGTTTTGGAAACTTGCTCACTGCGGCACTCTAAACCGTCTTTGAAGGCTTCAAAACTTATAAACATTACCTTAAAAGAAAAAAAGACTTTCAGCGCTATCTTAAATTTACAAATTCAACTAATTATTTAGAATTATTAGAAGCTGATGTTTAATTGAAAATATTACTATTTCAAAATTAGAAAACTGTTTTACTTGACATGAAAACTTTTATTTTTATACATTTTAATTACTTTTGTTTGGCTCAATTAATTATTTTTTACAAATGTACATATATATATATTCTTATTCTTGAAGTATTTTGTATTTATTATTACAGGGCACACTCTTTACTTTTATATTTAAATAAAATAAGTCTATCCAAGTTACTTACCTGCAATTGTTCTCCGCTATTAACCCGCGCAAAGAGTTTCCCTCAGAAAAAAATAGTATTGTTTCTTCAAAAATGTCAAAATATTCTAATGGTGAACTCTAACTTATGACAATGGTATCATTATCCTTCAAAGCAACTGTTACGCTAGACAGCCGTTGCTACAATAACAGCAAGCATGTGATTTAATTTGGTTTAATTTTCATGCACCAAATATTCATTCTATTGTGATCCGAGATGAAGATTTATTCCTGAATAGTTTGATGGATTCACATCACATCAAGCATCTCTAATTTAGAAATTGGCATCACAGATAATATTTCTATTAATAGAAAAGTATTATTTCCTGTATCTAAATAGTTCTGTTTGATCTCCCCCAAACGAGTAAATAGGAATATATATTAACTGAAGGGTGCGATAACATAAAAACGTTATAAATAATTGTTCCAGTAGAGATAAATTATATTTTCGACCAGTTAAGAGAATTAAGTTACAAATAATTATTTCACAAAGATCTACAGTGCAAGATTTTTGTGTTTCTCTTGTTAAATCAAAAACTTATTTTAAATTCTTTATCAGTGAACATATCAAGGGATTTCCACAATTTTTAAAATTTCAAGAAATTCGAATGTTATTTATAAAATCGAGAATTTCTTCATAATTTTTTAATGAAGAAGTCCAATTAGTTGCTGCACAATCCATATTAAATTTTTAGATACCACAAGTAAACCTGTAAAATTACACGAAAAGGTCAGAAATACCGTCAGCGTCGTTTATGGTAGCTCCAGCTGGAATAAATAAACAACCATTTTTGTTCAGTTAATTTAACGGAAGTTAGTAGAATATATAACTTGCTTTCCGATGTTTGGAATGATTTTTGACAAGTTGTCTGTTCTATGGGAAAATCGAATAGATAAATTGTTTTTGAATGTATCTCCAAAATCGAATATAAAACGTCGAGCATCATTCAAACTGAAACTTTGTCTTCCTTAAAGATGACAATGATAGTTTCGCAATGAAATAAAAACTCGTTCGAAAAATTAAACAAACACTTTTTTTCCTGGAAAAATGTTCGTAATGAACCAACAATGATATTTCCTTATCGTCCTTTCATGTGATTTTAATGACAACCTATGTCAGTTTGTTTTTCTTCAGTTATCCGTGTACTTAATTCAAGCTAAACAAATTTTCCAAAAACACAATACGTACAAACTATTTTATTTCTAAACTTCAATGCTTGACGTACACGTACGTATGACCAAGTATTCAAATTTGGTAATTTTGTCGTGAGCGTTGTCCCTTAGTTTTCTTTTCATCTTAAATTTTAATTTTAGTTATGTTGTGGTCGTCGATCCTCTTTTGAATATTTTTCTGTCGAATATATGCAATATTTTAAATTTATTTTTTTTATTGAACATGTTTTCTACAAAGTTATTTCATATGTTAGATATTTTGTTTAATACTCGTGAAATTTATTTCAATTTCCCAAATTGATGCTGTTATTATTTGAATATACTCTTAATATATTTTAAATAAAAGTATGTTAAAAAAGACATTACAGTTGATTCTAAAAATTTTAATTTATAGAAAGAAAATTCAACATTATTATTAATACATGTATATATACATAAATAAATAAATATATATATATATATATATATATATATATATATATATATATATATATATATACATGCGTGCGAGCGGGCATACTTTACTTTTACAACGCATTGAAATGAAAATACATAATACTAAAATCTGTTAAAAGAGAGATCTTAAGGGAAAAAATTTAATTTTCTTAGTTGCGCATGTAATACCGTTACACTAAAATTGTTTCGATCGAGGTACAGAGAAATTCAAATATTATACCATAAATAACAAGACAATGATTTTAATGCAAAATATAAAGCCGAAAATGATTTTAAAAATCTCCATTGAATACGTACGAATCATAAATTGAAACAAGGAGTATAAAGGACGTTAAAACCCACGAGTAAACTAGGCAGCTATTGGTTTTATTTTTATTTCTTGTAGTTGGTTTATATATTCACTGGGTAATATAAATACTATAAACTCTTTATTTTGTGGATGTTGATAATTGTCGTCAACGTTGTTCTGTGGCGGGTATTTGTTTCGTTACTCAATGTAGGGGAAAATTAGACAATCGGCGGCCACGCTTTGGGTGCACATTTATAATATCTATTTTTTTTATATCCATGTTACCATATCACCACGTCGCAAGTAATAAAATAAAAATAAAGTTCATAATATAAACACTTATGACATATGGAAATTTTCCTTACATGCCGTTCACGACACTGATTTTGAATAATTTAATTTTTATTTTCATATGGTTTTGTTTTAAATTATTTCTATTCTAAGTGTACGCAATAACGAAGAGAACTTATGTTCATCTATCTAAATAATATTAAGAAAAGGAATAATGTCAACTTTCAAAATCTAATTCTAAAGCATGAGGATACATATATTACATCGAGAAAATACCAAAAAAAATTGTTTTAATTTGAATATAACTCGCACGATGCTATTTCCTGTCGTACTTAGCACAACTGAAAAATAGGGAATATATGTAAATACATATTTATATATTTGTCATTTTATAATATCTTAAATGGAATCCAGGGCATAATACCCCTTTAAATTATCTTTGTAAAATTTCCATATTTTGTTTGTTCTTTGCTCGTCTAAACTCAGTCAGAAGAGATTTAATACTATGGACTTTACATACGCCTTAATATTTTTTGGTATTAAATATTCGTAATTTCGAACACCTTGATTAAATAACACCAAAAAATCTTGTTAATAAAAGATCTCTTAAAATATGAAACTTTTTTTTCATAGTTATTTATTTTAATTTTCTTATGAAATTCAAATTACCATAACTTATTTTAAAATTACGAATAAATATTTTATTCACAAACTTAAAAAATTGTAAACGTGTCTTAGTTGCAAAAGATACCACGATTCTTTAAAAGTACCATAAAGTCAAGCAATTAAATATTTATATAACATATTAAGCAAATGAGGCTTGGAAATTGTTTAACGAATTGTTTTGTTTCTTATGGCATTTCGAAAATTCGAAATGTATGTATTCGTATGTAAATCTTAGGCATCAAAGATTTGGATAAGGATTTGGTGCTTCTTCAATGTTTCCCGAAGTCAAGTTTTTAAAGTAATTAACTCTTGGAAATAGCTTCTTTGTAGGACAGCTATAGTGCCATAAAGAACAAATAACAGGAAAAAAATAAATGTTCATGCAATCATGCCACGTGTCATATCAGACAAACTTCAAAGCTATAACATATTTTACAATGTACAATGACTTGATCTTTATTGCATTATTAGCATAATTTTATTAAATGCTATTTTATTTTACTTCATTACTTTTATATTCAGTTACAATCTAAGCCGATTTGATGATTTAAAGTTCGGTATTTGAAAAATAGATACTGGGATTTTTGCTATAATATTTTGTCTAGTCGTGTTTTAAGCGAATACCATTCATCGTAAATGTTTTGGTGATAAATACGCTTCGTTTGGAATCCTCAGTATATATAGAAACATAATACTACATAAAATTACAAATAACTACAAATTAACTCATGTGTTATGATATATATGTTCGTTAACACAAAAATCATACACCGTATGAAACAATTTTGAATTTAGTTTTCCTCCTTAAAGCAAATTAGGTAATATATTCACAATATATTGATTAAGATAGATAGTATTAATGTTGAAATTGGAGCTAAGTTATCATTTACGGAATTAAATTGTTAGGATCAATAATGTGCAGTGAGTTATAATGTCAAGCTCTCAAGTGGATGATATACTTTATATTCCATATGAATGTTGCAAACGTTGACGCAGCACATCATTTAGCAACGGAATAGCATTTAATTGTGGCAAATAACGTCAATTGGCGTGGTGGTATATGATGATTCGAGTTTCAATTATACATATTCAATAAAAATTTAGTAGAAACCCAAAAATGTAATAAAATTAAAAATATCACATTTTGTCGTACGCGAATGATAATCAATATATCTTTATTTATTCCTTAGGCTAGGCTCAGTGCCAAAGTGCGCGCAACAGCGCAACTCTATGAGTAAACAACATGTATAATATAACAACATCCACATGAAACTTAAACTTTAATGCAGTTCTTATTTTTGTATATAAAACGTTTATGGGTTATAAAACATTTATAGTCAAGTTATAAAACATTTAGAAACATTGATTTGAACACGACGAAAGTCGTCAAAGTTTTATTTCACGAGCTTGAATTGTATGGCTCAACAGAGGTAAGTTTGGTTCAATATTTATTAATTATCAGTCATTGTAAATTTAACAATACCCTCAACATTTTTTGTAAAAGCTCTTAATTAAGAATAAATCATTTTTAAACGCTGATTTTTGACGTCAAGCTTTTATGACACGAAAAACTACTAAAAAGTCCTAAACCTTACTTGCCATGACATATTAATAATTTTGCGTATTAACAAACATGTAAATATAAATAAAGTGTAATGGCTATTTGTTTAAAAATATACTTTCAGCAGCGAATAAATAGACATTTTTAAATGTTAAGTGATTCATGCGTTTCACATAAATATTGAAAGCGCAGTACTAAATTTATTTTAAATTAGTAGAAAGATGTTGACATATCTATGGCATTTAGCTAGAATTATGACGTAATACTAAAATTGTCTACGAAACGTACAATAATGAATCGTTAATAGTAGATAACAGGCTAGAAATTTTAATGAAAATAAATCAAAATAATTTTAGTTAAAAGTTCTAATCCAATGAGAGTATGCAATTATTTTCAAATATTTCAGAAAACAAATTTGAGGCACGAGTCCATTACTTCTAAAACGTCACTCCAAAACTTAACATTTCCTAAATGAGTCTTAAAAAGTAAAAAAAAATGTTATTGTAAGGAATCTATCAAATAGCATTCACTTTTGGATGGAATATACGTAGATAACTTTCTTTCTTCCCCGTTTTTCTATATGGGGAGCTATATAAAACAAGAATATTTTGTAATATTTGCAATCTATTAATTAAAATTTTCACATAAAACACTTGCTCCCAAATTTTCACGCTAGTACCACTGAAAAGTTACATTTGGAGTTGCATTTGTCAAAGGATGCAATTCTATTTTTTACATGTCAAGAGTTTTAGTGTAAAGTTAAATACAAATTTGTGAAGTCGCAACCCTTATCCCGCAGCCGCCATCTTGAAAAAAGGGATGCAGATAGTTTTTATGTTTTATCTGGCAAACTATTGGTCAGACAGAAGAATTGTGGGAACGTTTTTCTTTGCAAATTAAAATTAACTTTGGTTCTGTAAATTTTAGTCGTAGAACCACAAATAACCAAGTTATAAACGAAACAATGTTGGAACTATTTTTTTTGGTCGTTGTAACTTTTTTCTGACCATATTACAAAAAGTGATGTCAGAGCATTTTTACAGAGGGATTTTTAAGAAATAATTTTCATTATTAAATTTTTAAATTTTATTGACTTATTAGGGTTTTACAACGAACTAATACTATTCTTCAGTACTCATTAGTGCACATTTATATGAATGATTAGGCATAGTTAATACACACATTATTATAATAATCACATTAATTATTGACATGGCAATATTGTTA